>VWYP01008227.1:1622996-1909972 GCA_013400435.1 Pycnonotus jocosus
GCCCTGCGCCCCGGGACGGCCGCGCCTGCTGCCGCCGCCGGGCTGCGGAACGTCACATGGGTCAACAGTGTCTTTAAAAAGGTTGGTCTGGGATGTTTCGGAAAGGAGATTTAATCCGTGAAACAGCAGCGAACAAGCTCTAGAAAGACAAATTGTTTGTCGGTAGAATTGCCATCTTAAATTTTATGCCTTGACATGTTTCCGTGGTCTGGGACCCAGGGGGAGGTTAGCAAAGCTTGGGGGCAGGGTTGTGCTGCTGATAGTGGGCACAAAGAACGCAGAATTCACGGGCCACAAGGACATTTGGCAGAACTCCTAGGTCAGGGAACAAAATAACGACGAAAACTCATTAACTGTGCTGAAATCAGCTCTAATTGAGTAGAAAATAATTCTGACAGGGGAGATCGTGACCATCAACTCGCAACCCACTGACTCAAGAAACCCACCAGAGAATCCGTAATAGCGAACTGTTCAAAGCGGTGTTTCTGTTTGTGTCATGATCCCTTGACTTGCTGAAGTGGCCTGAGCTGGGACCACTGTATTGTTGCATTCCAAATGTTTTACTTCCCCTCAGGATTTCAGAGTTCTTGATAGCAGGTGCCAACAGACAAATTGCTGATTTTATAGTGAATCCAGATTCTTGTGTAGGTATTTTACACCTCACCTGCAAGATCATAAAGTAACAAAAATACTCGGCAGTGCTTCTGTCTTATTCATAATCCAAATTATCCCACTTTGTGCTGGGCTTTTATTATTTATTTCCTTTTTTTTTCTGGTAATTTGCAGTTAAACATACCTATCAGTTGCCAAAAAATGTCCTCAGCAAAGTTCCCTCCTAATTTTTAGTCTTGTACTATGTATTGCATTGGCAGTAACTATTTTTCCCTATAAAATTTCACAGTCTTGACTTTTCCAATTCCCTTTATATTTTTGATCCCTAATTCTAGCAATGCACAGTACTGACAATTTTGTCTCCCCATTACTTTCTGTTCTTGCTCAGCAGATCCATTTGGATCACAGCTGCTGGACCCCATTCCTGGGCCTTGCATCCTGCCTTCCAGTGCATCTTTCCAATCCTGCCTCTGTATTTGAATGTAGTTGGTACAAGTAGCCTGTCTCTGAGCTGTTTAAACCTCCTCATCTCAACTTTTCTTTTTCAAGCTGTGTTTAAGTTGCCATCAATCAAATTAAATTTTGTTTCACTACTCAAGTACTCTTCAGGTTCTTCCTTTCATCTCTATGTGTGCATTTTGCACGTCCCTAAATGTCTCTTGCTAGCAAGACAATGCCCAGTTAGTTATTTGAACTGAACTGTAGCCAGTCTGTTTTCTCTCTTATAAGTATAGGCAGCTGTTGTTACACACATCTCATTTTCCCTGGTATCTGCAATTGTTTTTTACCTATTTATCTATTGTCAATATGAAAGCTGCCTAACTCAGGCAGTGATACTGAGAAGATTTTGATGTGTTCATGCTCTTCCTATCCAAATCCATTAGGTAAGCTCTGCCCTATTTACTCCCATTTCAGAGTGATATATTCAGAAGGATTCTCCTGAGAGCCTGCTGGTGAGTTTGCCTGGCCTCCCCACACCTCCATATCAACATGCATGAGTTATTTTCATGTCTTTTCAGTCAAAAATGACTGAACATGAATGCATAAGTAAATTATGTGAGGGCTGTGTCTCAGTCCTTCAGAGAGCTGTTTTCATGGCACAGAGCTGACACACCAGAATCGTGTTAAGAACAGTGTTAAGATAGAGGGAGCCAAGCTGGTGCAATCTCTTCTGTGCTGGGGTATAGATCTTTCTAGTACCTTTGGTTATGCACATTTGTTTAACCTTACTTCCATTTCTGTATCCTTTCAGACAGCGTCTGCAGTTCTCACCTGAGAATTAATTTTGTTTGCATTCTGCCTATCATTTCAAATTCTCTAAACAATACCAGATGTGAAACAGGCTTCCTTTCCTTCATCATTAAGAGGCTTCTCATGCTACAGCAGGGCAACCAGTAGAAATAGGGACATTAAAACAAAAGAAAGACAGACACTCACTTTAGAAAATCTTTTGGCTTATGTACACTTGCTTTATATATTACTTTATTATATTCCAGTACAGCACACACTGTTCCAACATACTTTCTCTATGTTCCTCCTACACAGACAGTACCATCTTACCACTGATCTCATCCAGTGGTGAGATATGATTTCACATCATCTACCTAGAATTTCTCTTGGTATCAGTAAGAAAGTCTTAGCATTCTGTGAGAAAGATTTTTGCCTTTTCACCATCTTTTCTGTACTTGGGGAAGCATTAGCTTCAATGGTCTCCAAACACATTTTCTGTAAAGCTTCCAGCAAGAATTTTCCACACTGTGGCCAAACAACCTGTATGTCTTAAGCTTATGGCACCAATTTTTCCTTTACCATTATCTTTGCAGTAAGTACAGTCCTTCCCTCAGCCATGCATCTGGGTATGCTCTTTTCTAATGTTCTAATACTTTTTGTGGTAGTCTGAATTAAGCATGGTGGTTACTAACTTCCTCCTGCCTGCTTTTCAGTCATTTTTTCTCAACCTTTTGTATGTGATCTCATCATCACTTTGGGTATTCAGAGCTCTGAATTCACGCTTCACTATTGACTTTGCCAAGAGATTATTTGTATGCTGTTCTTTTCTGTAAAGAACTTCTCCAGTGCTCTTTATAGCAATTGAGTATAATTAAGTCTTTTAGAATTCTAATGTGATATTTATCTAAATTATCTTAAACTGTCTTATGCCATCCTATCAGTCATTTTCAAGAAACATATATGCTGGCAATAGTACCATCCCTCAGTATATTTCATGCTGACTGTATTGACACAACCTGTTTCAAGTCTTTCGCTTTTCAAGGCAGAAAGTTTGCACAGGGAAAGGGAGAATTTTCTGCACAACTGTATTGTTATTGATTGTCTTTATTATTTCCCCTTCCTTCTACATCCACCTATCTTACCTTTTATTCCTAGATGGAAGTTAAATCTGAGTTTATTTTCTTTCTTTCTTACACATCTTCACTTTCTTTATCTGTGTATGCTGAGGGCTTTTTTTTTCCTGCTTTGTTCTATTTCTTGATTTCATTATTTCCTTTCTGTTGATTAATGAGTCATTTGAGTCCCTAGGTCTTTTAGGGACACAGCATTGTCCTTTGGTCTTGCTTGCACTGTAATCCCAGTTACATAGCTCCCCTGGCTCCTCTTTCACTTGGCTTTATCTTGGATTGGTGCTCCTGCAGCAGTGCACTGGAGGTCGGGAATGGCCTCAATAGCTCTGAGCTGTTATGAGGCTGAGTATGTTCATAAATCCTCTTTGCAGACAGGCTGTGGAAAATGTATACACAGAAGATTTGCAGTTGGAGAAACAAGTAATTTGTGATAAGAGAATAGAAGAAGTAATGTTTTTTGAAAAATTCTTTGTCCTTAGAGCAGTTAAAGCACTTACACTTTTCCAAAGGAAAAAATACCCAATCATGATTCTTTTATTACAGTAATGTAAGAAGAATTAGTAATATTTTCTTATCACTTCAGAAAAATGGAAAATTAAGCACATTACAACTGATACTAAATCCAGTGAGGAATATGCTCCTGATAATTCTGACAGAGATTATTTTCCTCTTAATGTGTTACAATTAAAAGTGAGGAGGTCTTGTTTTTTCATAGTAAATTAATTGCACATATTTGTATTATGTCTTTTGTTTTCTATTTCGTTCCAGTACTGATTAATTTTGAACCTATATAGAGTCTGCTTGTTTGAGAAATTTTTCCACATACAGTTTTAAATTTCTCATGTATTTGCTGAGCCCTTGAGGCTGGTATTTTGAATTCAGATATTCAAGTAAACTTTGATGTATAATTGCAGCT
Organism: Pycnonotus jocosus; assembly: GCA_013400435.1. Classification (NCBI taxonomy): domain Eukaryota; kingdom Metazoa; phylum Chordata; class Aves; order Passeriformes; family Pycnonotidae; genus Pycnonotus; species Pycnonotus jocosus. The sequence goes on from VWYP01008227.1 coordinate 1,626,885, forward strand.
AAGAAAAAATATTGGCTGACAGGAATGTAATAGTGAATATCTGATTTAGCAAATGCCAAAGGACAAATTTAAATTCAATTTAAGCCAGTAAATAATATAGTAAAACGTTAGGGCTTGTCTTATTAATGGGAGCTGCAAGGAGAGTTGGAGGCATAAATGCCATTTGTTTAGGCTTGTGGTTGTCTTTCCAAGGGAGACAGGCTTTTCTTTAGATCTTATGGAATAAGTTAAGGTCAGCAACACCAGCTGGCATGCCTTGATCTCTACATGAGCCTTGAATTAATACATGTGCAGTAGAACTTTCTTTCTTCATCTTGGTGGACAGTTCAGGCCACAGAATTGAAGTAACTTTTCAGGATTAGGGTCGAAGTAGCAGAAGGAACTTTCATGTGCATCATAAATTCTTCCTGGGGGGATTATTTAAATCTGTTGTCTATAATGAGGTAAAACACAGAGTCATGCAAAATTACAATAAAAGATTACTTTTAAAGAGCATGGCTTTTAGAAAAGCTGAGGAAAAGGCAGTAATTTATTGCAGTCAAAGATGAGTGTGGTTACATGCCTACATGGCTATTGGAACAACCAGCATGACCCCCAGCAGAAAGAATATTTTTTCATTAATATATAAGACTCCTAGAGGAAGTACAGGCAATGAAAGTGTCACAAGATTCCAAATATAATTTGAGATGAAAAAGTAAAAGTAGATGGTTATATTGCCCAAGGACAATTGACAAAAAACTTGATTGATCTGAATTTTAAGAAAAGATAAGTCTTTTGAAAGTTAAAAAAAATAATAAATCTTGAAGACAACGAGTTTTCAGTCACTAATATAGGGATTATTTGGTTATTCTTAGTGTCTAAAAGTGCCTAAATTAGGGTCTAAAAGATCAAGAAAACTAAGGGCAGGTCAGCCTTACCACCACTCTCTGGAAAGTAGTGGGACATATCCTCCTAGGAGCCATTTCCAGGTGTACAAAGAACAAGAAGGTGGGTAGGAATAACCAAGATGGATTTACAGAGAGCACAGCACACCTGACCAGTCTATTTACCTACTGAAGAGAATTCTGCTTCAAGAGACAAAGCAGGAGCAGTGGAAGTTGTATATGTTAGCAAGGGCTTTGAAAGAACTTCTAATGGGCTCCTTGTCTCCTTTAATGAGATTGGAGAAATATAAGCTCGATTAGTGGATAAGGTGGGTGGAAAATTGGCTTCATTGCTGGGCTCAGGGAGTATTGATCAGCAGTCCAGAGTCCAGCTGTCAGGGTGACACCCCTCAGGGATCGATATGAGGGACAGGACAGTTTAGTGCCTTTATTAGTGACCTGGGTGATGAGATGGAGTGCAGTCTGAGATATGTGGGTAAGAAAAAGACAGTTTATATTACTCCCTGCAGTAACAAAGATAAAGAGAGAAAGATAATAGATCTTTGGGAAGAGACTTCAGTTCAAAAAGATATTCTGGAGTTCTGGAAAAAAATTCTAAGCTGCAGAAAGGAAGAGACTATTGATAATGTAGGTCACTTTTGATAATATTGCTCATTTAAAAAAAAAGAAAGAGCTTTTTGCTACTGACAGTGACCAAGTCCACAGTGCAAAGCACTGTAGAAAAACCTATTGAAGCAAACCTTCTCACTTGAAGGGTTCACTGTCTACACGACAGGAAGGGGGGAAAAATAGTTTCTACACTTCTCATGTGGAGAACAGAAATGTTGACTTCCAGAGTGCAGCCATGATGATTATGCTCCTGTGGAAACTTCATCCTTTATGCATAGTTATAGGCAGCAATTCCAAATATTTTAGGTTGGACTAGTCAGCTTCTGAATCCTGATATTTTCTGCCTTTGTTTCACCTTGAATAGTTCCATCTCTTTCAAAAAATTTCTGAAGTAGGTATGCTGTCCTGGATGAATTTTCAGGTCCTCTGTGCTGCTTCCCAAATTGCTGTCTTTTTTTTTTTTTTTTTTTTTTTTTTTTTTTTTTTCCTCGTGGGAAGTATCAAAGAGGAATTTTAGGATAATCTGTCTCTTTAGGTCTTTCAGGGTCTCACAACTGCTGTACTTCATCTCAGGAAGTGCCTTTATAAACTACTTTTGATTCATATTTTTGCTGGTTCTACAAACCTAAAGTAAGTGAACCGGACTAATTTCAAACACATAAATCTCAATTGCAATAACTGTGCATTGCTAGTATTTTTTTTCATGGGTCAATAAGAACTGCAGATTTCCAGATATGCTTTTGAAATCTATTTCACCAGCATTGAAAAGTAGAGGTTTATAGGTTTACCTCCACGTGGTTTATGTTCTGGGTTCTGTTCCTAGCTTACTGAGAGGCTTCTTTTGCTGATTTTATCTCATTGTACCTTAGTTGCCCGTCAGCAAATAAGTCCTCAGCAACAGTTGTCTCTTACTGAAAACAGTTGTGAGAATAAATAAAAGTGAATGTAGTCTGACAGTGACTGCAGTAATCTGTTTAACATGCTTCTTTCCCCATTTTTATCCTTAGGTGTAGATCTATAAGGTGAAACCTCACAGTGTGTTCCTCTTTCATCAGCCACCGGCTTATTGGACAGATCAGAAGATGTCACAGTTCAATCTTTTTACCTTCTCCCAGGTGGTTGTTCCTCAAAAGACCCATTCAGCAAAGAAGCTGGTTTCCCTCTAGGACCCCCAGTGTGGCTGTTAACAGTCCCCTTAGAGAGGGAAAAATATTTCCTTTACCTACCTCCAGGCTTAGCCTTAACCTCATAAGCCCCAAATATTTAGTTTTGAAAAGCAGAGTTATGTGGCCACATTATACCTGCTGTTAGTTGGGAATAGAGATATTTTATACTTGTGGGATTTGAACACTGGGATTCTACATACAGAGGTCTAGTAGTACTGAAGTAAAACTGAGTGGATTTGCAGTTCAGGGATCTTACCTGGTACATGTCGCCATACCACCATATGTGGTATGTCACATATTTGCAGCTAAAACAATCTGATTCCCTATGTCTGATAGCTTCTGAAAAATACAGCTTTGTATGCTTTTTTCCTACACATTATAAAGCTTGATGAAATCTAAAGATTAGAGCAAGGTTTTGAAGGATTTACTTATTAACAACTGTACTACTTTGATATGCGCTGCCATTGCAAACAAGAGGTTGTATGCTGTAAGATCAGTTGGAGGAATAAATTTATTTTGGTTTTAAGACAGGGAAAGTGAAAACTATTAAAATCTACTTGGGGTTCTTATTCCATTATTCTTTGTGAAAGAAAATAGCGACAATAGATGGCACTGTGGTTCTGTGACCCAGGGGTTGTTTCTGTCTCTGTAGCGGTGCCGCGCTGTTCGTGCTGCTCTGGCGGTGGAGCTGACCCGGACTGGTCACCACGTGCCCACCAAACTCCCACTCCTCTCCTCAAACAGGCAAGGCAGAGGAAACACAAGGAAAAGTTTCTGGGTCGAGATAAGGGGAGGAAGAGATCAGTCGCCAGTTACTATCAGGGGCAAAACAGACTTGGCTTAGGGAGATTAGTTTAATTTATTGCCAATCAAATCAGAGTCTTAAAACAACTTTACCCCTCCACCCCTCTCCCTTCTTCCTGGGCTTAACTTCACTCCTGATTTTTTCTACCTCTTCCCCCACAGTGTGGCACAGAGGGATGGGGAATGGGAACTGTGGTCAGTCACTACAGGTGGTTTCTGCTGTTCCTTCCTCCTCAGGGATAAGGCTCCTCACACTCTTCCTCTGCTCCAGCTTGAGCTCTCTCCCTCTGGGGACAGTCCCAACATGCATCTGTCCCTCGGGCTGCAGTTCTTCCTGAACTGCTCCATTGTGGGTCCTGCCAGCAAACCTGCTCGGGCGGGGCCCCTCTCTCCACTCACTTCCCACGGATGCTGCCAGGAGCCTGCTCCAGCACAGGCTTCCCACGGGGTCACAGCCTCCTTTGGGATTCCCTGCTCCAGCGTGGAGCTGTCCACGGGTTGCAGGGGGATACATGCTCCCCTATGGACCTCCCTGAGCTGCAGGGGCACAGCTGCCTCCCCATGGTCTGCACCAGGGGCTGCAGGAGGATCTCAGCTCCAGCGCCCGGAGCACCTCCTGCGCTTCCTTCTCCACTGACCTTGGTGTCTACAGAGTTGTTCCTCTCACATATTCTCACTCCTCTCTCTGGCTGCAATGGTGCAGCTTTTCCCCACTTCTTCAATCTATTATCCCACTGGCACCATAGTGGCAGCTGCTGGCCTTGGCCTTGGCCAGAGGTTCGTCCATCCTGGAGCTGGCTGGCATTGGATCTGTCAGATAGGGGTGAAACTTCTGGAAGCATCTCACAGAACCCACTCCTGTAGCTTCCTCACTTCTGAAACCTTACCATGCACACCAATACAAGTTATTAATTTTAATTGTATAGATCTACTTTTTAGTGAAATTAATTTAATTGGCTTTCTACTATTGCAAATATACTGTTTCTGAGACTGAAAATTATTAAGCTCTATGTACTTACCCAAAGAGTACCTCTTCAGTAGAAGGATGGCTGTCCTTAGAAAAAGAGAATGATTACAATGACTCATTTTGGACCAGTTTACTGAGATAGTTAAATTCTGCAACATGCTCTTTCTTTTTGTCCAGCAAAATATTTAAAATTACTTTAGCCTTCAGCAGACAGTGTACTGAATATTTATGGGAGAAATAAAACCAAATCAAATTAGCTATTTAAGACAAACCTCCAGTTTATAAAACAACTGATGGCATTTGAATATTTTAATCTGCTTTACTAGCAGTGCGATCAGACAGAACAGTAAAGCATTGAAACACCATTTTTACATTAACATTACAAAATACAGCAATTTTTTTCTCTCTGTATTTACATAAGCAAACATATAGGTATTCAAAATAGAATGCATCTCACCGTCTGGCAATAATTACATAAGTACAGTACATGGTTGGCTGGATGGGATAAATACATAGGAATTTTTTACCCTGAAGTGTAAAAAGGATGCACACCAGCTTAGAAGATACATGGTGAGCTTCATGTCTTTGGACATTTTTCAGATGCAGTCTTAACAGTAATAAAATGTCAATCTACTTGAAAAATTGATGCTGAGAAGTTTTTTCAGATGAAGTGGTTTTTTTGGATGCAGATATGACAGACTGACTCAGCATGCTTTTTCTGTGAAGTAGGAGAACGCCCTAACCTCTGAACCAGTCTGTATGAATGCCTTCTCTTTCCTTTTTAACCTGAAAAAATTCCATTCCAGTCTGATGCATAATGAAAACACATTTTTTTGGAAGATGGAAATGTTGCTCTGAAGCTGGTCATATTAAAACCATGGTGTTCATTCCAAACATGGGCCAAGTGCTGTAAATTCTAGTTTAAAACAGCTGAACTTTGTCATCTGTCTGCAGTATAATGAGCCCATTAATTGATGTCTACTGATGAACAACCTCTAGCAGATTTGGCATGGTGGCTAGAACAAATTCATATCCTGACTCTGTCATCCTCACTAAGGCAAACTGCACAAAAATCTGTTAATATTTTGATGCAGGGTGGCAGAATCAGGCCTTTCTAAGCTGTCAAAAATGTCCATAAAGAGCTAGAGATATTGGTCTTTATCTGCTGTGCATTCTTGGCCTTGAGAGGCTTCTTAGGCAAAAGCTGCTGATCACTCAATAAAACCATCTCTCTGAGTGCTCCAGAATCAAAATGTCAGGCATCAGTTTTCCCTGCTTCTAAGCAAAAACTAAGTGTTACCTTCTCTCCAGCTGTCAATTAATGAAATGCCATCAAATCTCTTATGTCCAAAACATAGGTTTTATTTTAATAAGCTGGAAAAAATGATTGTTCAGAGTCATCTTGTAATGAAACTTCAAGCCAGTAGTTGGAACTCTCTGTGACTGTAGCGAAACATTCCCTGTCAGTATTTGCAACCTGAGCAATTTGACATTGTGAACAAGGACCTGAAGGTGAAATGAAAGAGAAACGGAGGGCTGATCTGCTCTGCCACATGGGCAAAATGCAGACAGTTAAGTGGAGAGCTTAGCACTGAATGTGAAATGTTCAGTAACAGTTTATCAGCTGCCAGCTGGTGAAAGAGACTGTGCAGAGCAGCAACTGGACCCTCAGAAGATTTGGGAGGAATTGAGCTCTGGAGAAGTGCAGGGTGCCATATACATCATACAGGATGCAGGTGGGCTCTGCGCCCTGGCACAAATGCGCAGTAAGACCCAAGCTGTCTGTCCCACCTACTTCTTTCTTTTGCAAGGCCAGAGAAATGTGCATCAGGCCAGGCATAAATGGTAAAAAATGTGGGAATTCCCTCCACTGGTGGAAGCCTCTTTGTTCCCTTTCCCTTACATGCAGGTTTAGAGACCTTCAGTCCCTGTCAATATTCCTCATATGAAGGCAATCTGGTTTGGTGGCAGATCTAGAGCCTCAGATCTCTTCTCACAAAACACTTTTGCTTTTACTACTGCCTGCTTATTCCCTGAGATACCTGGTTCCAAGGGCAAATCCTCAAAACCATCACCCCTGTTGTGGAGTGGAGACATCTGGCCTGTGGAATACAAGGTGGGCATTCTCCTTAGTTCAAAGTATCAGATTTAGGGTCAATATCAAACTTGATAGGAAAGAGTGGGAAGTCGCTGCTCCCACCTACTACTATGGTAGTCCCCATACTCAGCTGCATTTAGCAGATTCCCTCTGGAATCCCTTCTTTGCCAGTGTGACACCCCTCACACAGTGCTGTGTAGGGGCAGGATGTGTGCATAGTGGGGTAGGAGCAGCAACATTTTTGCTTCTGCTGAAGCTGTTCAGTTTGACTGTGGTGATCAAATATACCCAGAGACAGAGCATATAAAGCACCATGTGAGCACAGCATTTATTCCACTTGATTTGTCAGTTCACCCTAAATGACCAGTTTTGGGAGGAAAACCATGAATGTCTGTGAGGTGATAGATGACATGCATGGCATCACCACTCTGAGCGGGGCTAGAGCATGACACTTTGTCCCAGACATGGAGACTAAGGTCTGTGGGGTGAGTCAGTGTCATCATGTGCATGCAGACCTTCTGTGTGGCCAGTGCACAGTGGCTCTTCCCTGTCCCATGTCACAGGAAAGGGCTCATAAAACTAGCAGATTTAGTTATGCAATATATATGACAATAAATCAGTTTCTTGGAAATCAAATACCCAGCCAATTTTTAAGTCCTTGTCTATTATAGATCAGTATCTTAAGCTAAAGCCCTTCATCTTCCAAAGACTCCCACCTGGTAGGCTGGAATAAGGTTCAGTTTCTCTCTGTCTCTCTCTTTCTTTGACTTAGTAGAAATTTAATTGCTGTGTTAAAACTGAACAACTTCAATAGAAGGATGGATGAAGGCATTGGAGTTTTGCTTCTGGATGGGCAGGATTTTTTTCCAGAGAAATTGGAGTATGTCCTGGTTCTGATGAAATTATGGCTGCAAAATTCATGGAATGAATCAAATGACTGGACTTAATGCAGTCATATTGAATGCAGCATTTATATTTCTTCTCTTCAGTGAAGTCCCACTGGCCTCAGTGACACTGGCTATGATGCCTGAAAGAAAAGAGTTTCATGACTAGCCATGTCTGTCAAGCAATGTATCTTATGTTCTTTATGCAATGTGTTCTGCCCTTGGATCTCTGCAGGTGAAATGCAGTGTTTCTTACAGGTCCTGTTATTCTTCAAGTGAGCCCATTTGCCCATACATATTTCATTAAGGCTGAGTCCTAGTAGTGCAATCTTCTGACCATTCCTGAGCAATCTGCCTTAACAGCAATACGCTGAAACAAGAGAAAACGATTTTTAGCAACTAACAGTTTTCTAATAATTCTGGCTTTACAAGCCCTAAACCAAAGCCGGAACATTCTTCATAGAGGCCTTTTTTAACCAAAGGGAAATTACGAGAGAGAATCTGCTTCAACCTTTTACTGAAGACTTTACTCACTCAAAGTTTCCTCTGACATTACTTAAATCAGACTTTGTTGGAATTGAACAGTCATTAATCTGGAAGTGGTGTGAAATTATTTAGCAATGTTGTGCCTGGTTTGCCACTGTTCTCTCACTTCACCTCCCTGTCAACACCAGTGGGGAGGAGGAGGAAATTAAAACCAATAATTTTGAAAACATCACTTTCAATTTTAAAGCCAAATACATGAAATTTTTGAATGCAAATAAAATACAAGTTCTGAAATAAAGATTACAAGGGGTGGTGGAAAGAGAGGATTATTCAAGTATAATTTACCTTTGAAGATTGCTTATTTGAAATACAGAACAAATGGCAGAAAAGCCCAGGGACATTTCAGGATGGTGACTGAGGAAGAAAAAATGGCATAAAACCAATTAACAAAATGGCCACATAATTAATCTATAGCAGTTTTAATAGATGTTGTTTAATACTTTAAGATTTATTTTAAATATATATTAGCAAATGAACCATCATTTTATTTAAAATTCCGTAAAGTGCTCATTCAGTTAATGATAACAAAACTCAGTTGTAGCAAGACAAACTAGCTGGAGCCTACTCTGCAAGAACATCAAAGGACAGCTTAGCTTTCATTTGCAAAGAGAAAAGAAATGCGTAGGTTACTTCACAGCCCATATTATAATACCAGAAATTGCATTTTTTTTTCTTTAAGAAATATACCCTTTAGAATATTAAAAAAATAAGTTTAATAAAGCCTGTGCTTAAAACAGCCAAAGTACTGTATGAAAAAAATTGCACATTTGATACCCTTTCAACCCTGCTTTCATCCACAGGATAATGTGAGGAGTATATGATGTTGTTGGAAAGTCTCTTGAACACAGCTGATTTTCCTACACTATCAGAGCTTCTCACAGCAGGTGAAATTTTCAGCGCACGCACAGTGGTTGCCATGGCAGCTGCTGACCGTCACACACCACTAACCTTTTCATTCCCTGGGCCCATATTTCCCTTGGAGGTGCCATCTAAACGATGTGTTCCTATCGTGACCGTCGAGTAATCCTTAGCCATCATTTTCGCCTCTTTTTTCAGACTCTTCATCTGTGCTAGCTGGAGCTGGCTGGAGTCATATGCAAGTGCTGGGATGGTGTTCACTAAAATCAGCTGGAAAGGTTTCTTCTCCTCCTTGTAGCGACACTGGATGTAGCGAGAGAAAGCTGAGCGGTAGGTTTTGTTGAACAACGTATATACGAGTGGGTTGACAGCTGAAGAGAGGTAGCCAATCCAAACAAATATGTTAAGGAGTCCTCCAATGACCTCTTCTTTGCATGACTCCTTGCAAATAACAGCCATCACATTGGTGATGAAAAACGGGCACCACATCACAACAAACAGAAAGAAGACAATGCCAAGGACCTTGGAAGCCTTCTGCTCATTGCTGATGGATTGCATGGTTCTCCTCCCTGAAGTCCCCGTGTCTCTGTTCAAGGAGCGCTGAAAGAGTTTCTCTGAGGACAGGGAACTCTGAGGGAGGAAGCTGAATGAAGCAAACTTGGTCTTAGGGCCAATGTCATTCACGCATAGCATAGCTTCCTTCTGCAGTGACTTGATAGTTAAAAAGTAAGTGACTACCATGATGGTTAGAGGGATGAAGAATGCCACAAAAGAGCCTACTAGAACAAAATTTTCATCTGCGAGTAAGCAGATGTCTTTCTTAAAAATGTCTTTCTTAAATACTTTGGAGTCATCTTGTAGTCCAAAGACAGGTATAGGCATGGAGATACCTGAAGGTGGATAAGAGAAAGAAGAGGTTAAAAACAATAATGAAAACCACTTCTAGCCTCCAAGAAAAACAAACAAACAAACATCTACCTGTGTTCTACCCGTATCTGAGGTGATTGTAGCTGTACACATTACCTCAGCCACAGGTAGAATACATTTGCTTCCTTCCAACTGTCCTATGATATTTGGTAGCCAGAAAAGCATGTTTTTGGATCTTGGACCCCTTGTAATGATCTCCAGACTTGCTCCTTGGTCCCTGCCACCTTGGCAAAGAATTTTATGAACTATGATCAAGATGATACTACATATTTCTTTTCTGGAGTGGCATAAGAGTGATCTTGTTTTTCATTAGATGATTAAGAGTGTTCTGGGTTCTAAATAGGCTGGGAAATACTAATTTTAGGAGGAAAGATAAATTTTTGTCATAGGTCTAAAAGTAATCTTCCACTTTGTCTTTCTCTTTTCTTGCTGTAATCTCCATATAGTCAACACAGGCTAAATGCTAACAAAACCCAACTTCCCATGTGGCAATGGCCAGATGAACAATGGGAACAAATTAAGCACTGAGAGACACTGATATGAGGCAGTGAGACGTAGTTTATCCTGCAGGACTGCAAAAGTCCTTTCACTGTATTTCCAGTTGCTAGAGGTTGCCTTCTCTGTGCACTGCCAAGCAAAATTCATCTTCCCCTGGAGCATGCATCCTTGGCTTGTCATGAATGGCAAGACAAGGTGACAAAGTCCATTCTCCTTGGACTGCTCTGTCTGTTTCAAGCCTACTCAGCCATTTCCTTAGGAATGTCTGCAAATGCTGCTAGTCTGGGTAAAATCAAACAGCTGCTGTTTCTTTGGTTGTTGGTTTGGGGTTTTTTCAGCATTTGTCTCTTCCCCTCCAAGTGTATGCTGAGAGGCGAGGTTCAGACAATGAAGGAGATGATGGGCTGTGAAGACAGCAAAAGTGGAATGAAGCAGGGGGTGATAATGCAGCCCTGTTTGGATAAAAGCAGAAAGGAGTCTGACTCCTGTGCAAAGTTAGCATCATCTGGGAGCTTCAGTCCCATTTGCATTTTGGAACAGAAATACCAATTGCTGTATTTGGCTTACGAGAAATAAAAACATTGACTAGAGAAGAATTTCTTATGACGTGAGGATGCTGTGCCCTACTTTATTCAGTGGATGCCCAGGAGTGTACTTAGTGGTTCACAGATGAGTCCTGAAACATCTGTATTTCAATGGTACCTTCCTCTATCTCTCTTCCTTTCCTTTCTTCCCACTCTGCTGCTTAAACTGGGAGCCCTTTAAAAGCATAGCCTGTCTTTTCATTTCACACATATCCAGTGTCCAGCATAACAGCTCCAGTCCTAGAGGAAGGCTATGGAATACAGGCTCAGTACCAAACAATAATAATTACAATAATAATATTAGATTATTATTCTGTTCAAGTGCTTCATTCTTTTTTTTTTCTTCTGCATCTTCTACAAAGATCTTTTTTTTTTTTCTAGGAACACTATATTTTGTCTTTTCAACTTTGAACTGAGTCATGGCATTGCCTCAGGCCACTTTAGAAAAGTGTTCTTATCTCCCCAGGGCAGAAGCTGGTGGAGAGCCTGTGGTATTACCCTTTCTGTTTCTCCTGCACAAGCTCTAAATGCTTGAACTTGGGCTAGGAGAAGCCAGTGAGTGAGATGCAAACTCATGCAGTGGCAACTCCTGAGTTGAGCTGCCAGAAACCTCCAGTGTTTTTAGCTGCTGGCTGAAAAGGTCTGAGTCCTCTGAAAAGTGCTCTGAAAGCACGGAGGAAGAGGTCACCATCAGAAGCCAGACTGTCCAGCCATGGCTGAGTAATCTAGGGTGCTCAACAGCTCCAGGGAAATGAGGAATGCATTGAAGTTCATTTTCTTTTTACTGGATGAGTTGAAGGGGTGCTAAAGGCATCCAGCACCTCCCAGCATCATACTCCAGCTGCACGAAGACACAGCATTAGTCAGAGCAATACCAGAAGTTTCCTGTCTGCTTCTGCCCTGTGCTGATAACAGCAAGGCTGTTTTTTCATTTAATTCAAAGACCTAGTGTGAGCTGCAGAGATAAAATAAACAATGGTATTGACACAGTAAAAAGATGCTTTTCATTACTAGCTCATGGTTCAGCTGCCTGAGGAGGCATAGGAGCAGAGGCAGTAGCATTAGAAAGAGGAAAATTTCAGCATAATTTGCATGCTTTTTCAAGTAAAGGGCCAAAGTCTGTTGCAACTTCTCACCTGAAACAAGAGAAGCAATTCTTCAACTGCTTTGTTTTGTTCTTAGCAGCTTCTGGAGACTGGCTTCTAAATCCAGTTTTCTGGCTTTAAAAAATGGAAATGGGCTTCAGCGTGTAGCAGAAGTTCCTGTGTTTCTTTGACATTCCTTTAACAAGCACAAAAGTGCTGTACCAGCAGAGCTGTAGCAGGCATGACTGTAGCAGTCATGTAAGTTTTACTGAGTGACCATTCAAGGCATCTTTCCCCTACAGCCAGGGAACTGGCCTGTATACAGCTTGAAAACAGCAGAGATACCACACTTTGGTGGCAGAGAACACTGACAGCTGTAAACTGGTTTTTGTGTAACCCCAGTTAAGTTGATGCAGAACATCCTCCAAATGATATTGTGGCATTCCTGCATGGAAAAAGTTAATGTCCAGCCCAGGTTTGTCTTTTCTTATCTCTATAATGACTAAATTTACTGTTTCCCTCCTGAAAAGAACAGGGCTTGTTCCCCCTCAACAGTTGACTTTTGCAGCATAAATATGGCAAATTCTATGAGGACACAGGGATCCAATGCAAAGGCAGTCATATTTAAACTGTCATTAAAGGAGCTTCCATGTGCAACTCACATCCACTATTTTGATGGGATTTTTAGGAATCATCACGTATGGCCAAGAATATCACCCACATGCCACATTTGGTCAAGATGGCTTGTTCTGTAAACCCCTAACAAAAAGTCCTGGTCTAGAGTTACATTAGCATTATTGCTTCTGACTGAATTAATTCTTTGAAAGTTGAAGACAAATGATCTGTTTCACCTGGATGATTCAGATGTATACTCGCTGGCTTACTCGTCCTTGCTTTCCAGCTCCCTGCTCTTGGTGAGGTTTAAGAAGACACAGATGGTGCCTGTGCATTCAAAGGTCATAAGAAGAAAACCACCTTCACAGGAAAGGATTATGCAGAGCTGCCCAGGTAGGGACAAACAGGTGTTTGGGAAGTGAAGCATGTGCCAACAGCAGATCTGGAGGAAGCAACCTGGAAGGGCTGTAGCAGAACAGTATCCCACAGCCTGCCAATTCCGTGCTCCCACTAGCTCAAGGTGAGTCTGGAAAAAATCTTGGTATCCCCTGAGGGCTTTTTTATGGTTTATTTTCCTTGGCTTTCAGAAGAACTAAACTGAGGCACAAGGAAGCATTCAGCACAGAACAGGAGCATCCATTCAAGCACTGAAGGTGCATTAGCCACTCCATTTTCAGTTGACATTCCCACTTAGAACATTTTCCCTTGTGAACAAGCCCTAAATATTATCTTCCTCTGGTACAAGGTGGTTTATTTATATGGTTTGATTTATACACACGTGGCTGTTTCAAACTGTGAATTTTAATAAACCGCACAACAGATCCCAAATAATAAAGATGAGTAATAAATTCTACATTAAACCTCAAGAATTTGGGCACCGTTTCAGAATGACAAAAGGCTCTTGAAAACACCAAAGGTTAAGAAGCAAAGCAATGGCATCCTTTTTGCTGTCTCAAGAAGCCTGGTGAAATTGACAGAGGTTGATATAGTGGTACACATTGCTGCCTTCAGAGGTGTACAGCAGCTATAAAACCACTTTAACTGGACAGGTAAACTGGGTTTGCAGCTGCCTTGAGCTGTTGAGACTATCAATAAATCAAAGCCCTAATTTACAATGTGAGTGTAGGGTGGCACATTGAGGTTACTTGGGGTGAAGACAAGGAGGGGGAAATGAATTGATAAGGTCAAAGTTCCTTTAGTGAAGTCTCCTTTAAGCAGAAACTGTCAGTCATGTGCTTTCACCTTGCATATATCCATTTCAATTTTGTTTAATACGGGTGAGCATTATTCTGTGCCTTAATAAATGTCCAAAGGTTAGGATCTACCTTTTAGAAATGTTATTACAGTTTCTCAAAAATTTTGGCACCTTTGTTCACCTTCTCAGAAAAAACAAAAAACTCTCCCTGTCTCAGGTTTTAGCAGTCACACTGATTCAGACATATCAAGTCATGGGCCAGCTCATGGGCCACTGCACAAAGATGTGCTGTGACACTGAGGACCTTGAGAAGGCCAGTATCTCCTTCAAGCAGCTCAATCTGGCCATATTGTCTAATTTCTTTAGAAAAGCCCATGCTGGTATCTGGTGCCTATTTGTACTCAGAAAATATCATCTGTTGGTACATCTACACATTCAAACAGCAAACAGATGTCCATGTATAACTCACCTGCTATACCCCAAGGCATGCAATGCATACTCTCAGTTTTGTGTTGTATAAAAATCTCCTTGTTGCACACTGCCATCACATTATTTTCAATATTTTTTATTTAATTAACCACACAAAAGAATATTTATTCTTTGGGCTACCATGGTGGCCTGTATGGATGTTTGTTTGCTCAAGGAACACAAGCCACAGAAAGCCACTTGTGGCAGTGGGACCATGGAGCATGTCCTCCTCTGAGTATCAAGGATGACAGTGTGTCTGGATCGTACATGAGCAGCTGGAATTTAGCAACAGTTACTCCCACTTAAACATCCACAGAGAGCTGCTCAGTCTGGTTTCACATCTCTGCTTGGCATTTGACACTCACCATTATGGTTGTTACATCACTACATTTCATTGTTTTGTCATTACGTCATTGTTTCCCCAGACCTGCAAACGCTTAGCTGCTCTCTGCATGCACCTGAAAGTGTTATTCCCCCTTTGACTCCTTTCCAGTCATGACAAACCCTTCACTGTGATAATTTTGTTGCTGCCAGAGTAGTGCCAGCCATATATCCAATGCATGCAGGTTGCTGATGGGTGGCAGTGCAGAAGCAGAAATTTCCACCTAGGAAGAGGGAATGTTGAAAACCTCTGTGTGGACTGGGAATCACCATCTGAGGCTGAATCTAGTTAGCATGAATGTTAAAAAGCTTCCACCTTCCCTAGCCAGACTGACAGTATCCCCAGAGCCCTGGGCTAGAATTTCTCCTCACATGTGAGACCAGCACAGGATTCTTCCCTGGTGGTGGGTACATGTTGGCAGAAGCAGAAGTGGATGAGGAGCTTTCTGTCACAAATCCCCACATAGTATTTGTTTTCACATGGATTTTCTCAAGAGCTAAGTGAGTCACAGTGCTGGGGGAGCATTGTCTCCTTTCTGCATCCCAAGAGGCTCACAGGGATGGAATCAGAGTGGGCCCAGGGATTTTCCTTATCACGGCTGGTAGATCAAATTTAGTTTTTTATTCAAGGGCACACATGGAGCTAGTTTTCTGTATCTTTCCCTTGGAACACTTTATTTGGTCACACATGTTCTATTTAATGCAAGTGAAAGGAAAACAAATTTAATGTCACATAGAGGGGGTGCCAGGTAACAGTTGGATTATTCTATTAATTTTGAAATAGCTTTGTTCTTGACAGCTCAGAAAATCTCTAAGGAAACACATTATTTAGCCTAGCAGGAGATGCATTCAATTCTTTCTATGTGAGAAAAGTATGTTAAATGAAAATTTATACCATAAATTATCTATTTCATTTTAGAAAAGCAAAATCAGAGAAGTCTGTGTTCCCTAAAATGTTTCTCATTTATGTCCTCAGTCCTGAAGCATATTTCTTAACAAGAACAGGGATTTGTGCGTCCAAATTAATTTGCAGAACTGTGATAATAAAGTAACTATTAATAGAATTAGAGGAGAATTACAGGATGGACAGTACAAGAAATAAAGGACAGGTGCCCTTTTTTGACCCAACTGTTTAGAAACCCTGGGCTTCAGAGTGAGCTGAGTTATGAGAGAGGAAGCTGCTGATGGAGTCGCTTTCTGCTTTGATATAATCCTCAAAATGTGGACACAGTCCTATTTCCAAAAGGCAGCAAGAATCCAACAGCAGGAAACAGTTTCTTTGCTTTTGGCTTTAAGTGCTTTTCCTGCCTCTTGAGAAGAGCACTCCTCCAATTCTGCTTGTTAGTTATGCTGCAGGACTTGTTTACACTCTGGTTCCTCTAATTTTCATGTTGGATTTTTCAGGCCTCCTGAGCATTTGAGGAAGACACCACCTTTTGTATAGCAATTTCCAGTGGAGCCTATTCCTCAATGCAGTCTTTGCTTTTCATCTAGTGACATTATTTTTGATTTGATCAGAGGCTTCTTCCAAGGTGTTTTTTGGCTTCTCACAGATCTCTCAGTTGAGAGAAGTTGTTATCTCTCTGTCTAAGATGGTTACCCAGTCACTAAAGGGCATATAGAAGTCTGCACTTATCAAACAGCTAGAAATAAATAAAGGAAGGTGAGGAAGAAACTTGCCTGAGGGATGCTGGGTAGATGCCTGAGTAGAGCCCAAATCCAAGGCAGACAGCAGCTCCAATTCTGCTGCCCTTTGGGAGCTGGAAGGGAGCTAGGCTTGATGTGCTCTTTCAGGGGACATAGACTAATGACAACTTTATAACCCCTTCATCCATGGTGAGTAGCAGTGATGAAAAGTGACTGGCCTTACAACAAAGAGCTTAATATTTAGTCTGAAAATTTGCAAGGGGTTCCACAGGTCTCCAGCCTGTCTCTGCACAGAGGGACAAGGTTCTCCTCCTATTTAAGGCTGCTGCTTCTGTGGCTTAGCAAAATGCAGCAGAGCAGGTCAAACACCATTTTTCTTTCTGTGTACTCAATTAATGTTGTTTATACTGCACTGGTGTTTTTAAGCTCTCCGTAGCAAGGGTTTAATTTCTACTCAAAAGAAGTTCCAAATTTATGGTTGGCACTGGCCTGGGTAAATGTGTTAACTTGCAAAGGAAAAGAGCCTTGTGTAGGATCAGCTCCAGCCCGTTGTGATACCCCCTCTGTTTAGCATATGACCTTTCTGTATTCCATGTCAGACGGCCTCGCAGTGTTCACTGTTCAGGCCCCTAGGAGAGCAGATTTGGGGATAACTGTGCTTTGAAAATAAGGAAATACCATACCTTTTTAGCTATGAAGCTCCTAAAGGATCCTCAGGGCTAATTTACTATGTGCTATACATGCGACATACACAGTAATGCTTTAAAAAGTTCTTATAGCAGCAATAAGCTAGAAATTATGGAAAGACCTTAGATATTCCACCACCATGAGCAAATAATGTGATACCTCCTAGAGCAGTCTAAGTGACAAGATTCCCTAATATCCCAGTTTTTATATCTCTGTCTTTTAATTATTATATGGTGTGATTTGTTGAATGCTGATAATTTACTTAATTCTGCCCTAATTTTCCACTGAACTGAGCAGAGATTTCTGTTAGTATCTCTGAGATTTCTTCAGCAGT
Source organism: Pycnonotus jocosus (assembly GCA_013400435.1). Taxonomy (NCBI): domain Eukaryota; kingdom Metazoa; phylum Chordata; class Aves; order Passeriformes; family Pycnonotidae; genus Pycnonotus; species Pycnonotus jocosus. Next base: position 1,644,122 of record VWYP01008227.1, read on the forward strand.
GCTACTTGGCCTCATTGTGTAGTTTAAAGGGAGACTGAATGTAGCTATCAGATAAATTTTGAATTTACTTTTTCAATAATTTCACACTCCATCTGAAGGGCACAGATAACAAAAACTGTAATTCTTCTGGATTTTCTAGACCTCAGACCATGTCCCACTTGTTTCTTTGTGACTCTTTTTGTGGTTGCTTGCAGAAGTTGCTTAATAAGCAAATTGTCAGCTTCTTACTAGTTATACAAGAAGACTGCAGCAGTGGCTGGACAGTTATTGGGATAGATGTCCTGATGCAATGGATAATTTGGAAGGAAAAACAGAATGAGAAGCAGCTTAGAGACCTGCACAGGTCTGAAGATGATGAGTGAGGATCCTGTGCTTTATGTTTCACTGTCCACCCTGCAGCTAATGCCCTTCACCCTGGCTGAACTCTGTTAGACCAGTCAATGCCCTGGTCACATTTACAAGATAACAGGGTTGAAGAAGAGAGAAAAAAGGAGTGTATCTGAAGGGATTATATCTGTCCATATTTCCCATCTACTGATGTCTATGTGGGTGCTACAGCATGATCCCTAGGCTTATCTTTCTGTTAAATGTCACAAAGCACCTTGAAAATGAAAAATAAATACATGAACTGCCCTTGCTTCAAGAAATGCAGGAGTGACTTCCTCATGTCCTGTAGTAGTATGCAAGGCAGGGCTGGATTTAACTGGGGAACTTTCAATCTAAAACTTTTGAATACTTCTGTGCTTGTGAGTGAAAAATTACACTGCTCATTCAGTGCACCTGGGACCTAAAATCACACAGTTTTTCTCTCAGGATACTCACACTTCAGCTCAGTCTATGATCCTGGCAATAGTGGTCAATTTGACATTTCAAAACTCAGATCAAATACAAAAAGTCGTAACAAGGGTTATGTTCTGCCAAAAGGAAATAAGTCTTCCCAGTGGGTGTGATTTATTTCCAACATAAAGGCAGGATTGAATACTATGAAATACACAGATTCCAATTTTGAACAGGCAGAAAAGAAAGCCTTTATCACAATGCCACAACCTGCTTTCAGGACATCACAGGAGCTCAACAAGCTATTTTCCATCAATGACCCCGAAGGACATCATAGGCAAAATCACCTGACAGGTGTTTCTAAATTTGTCTCAGGTAATTAGGAATATGTTGTTGCAGTTCTGACAAAACCCTTGACTTTTATTAGCTGGGTTTCTGCTTAGAAGGGATGCTAATGGCACAGGCCAGGTAATGTATGGGGAAAGTTAACTGCAGCCTGAGCTTTCAATAGTTTGCAATGTTCCTGCTGATAAACAAATGTAAGGTTTTAATTTTAAAGAATTCTGTGATACATGAACATTTCTTAACGTCATAAAACACAATATCTGGCTTAAGTCACATATAGTAAATAAAGGAACTTGTGAAACTGTTCTGTATAATTGTAAAATGAATGAAATTTTCTCTTTTCTCGACATTTTCTTTTATGCAACACAGTGCTATTTTAGCAGTGCTATTTTTAATGTAGAAGGTGATTAAATGCAGTCACAGTGTACAGACAACAGAATGGATTAATCTCAACATAATTCCTTGTACACTTCTTTTGTTGTCATTTGTGTTGCATGTGACATTTTCTATGCAAAGATCCAGCTCCTCTGACTATAGATGCTGCCTTTTTTTCTTAAAATATTCCATTAACTCTGATTATAGGTTATATTGGCACCCATCAACAGTTACTTATTCATTCAAAGAACCCTTATAATAGGACAGGCCTGGCCCAAATGAACTTGATGCTTCTTTGCTGGTAGCTTCAGGAGGAAGAAGAACATGGTCTTTATGATCTTCAAAACAAAGACAAGTTTTTTTTGTTGTTTTTTTTTTAAGACAACTAATTCTTTCATCAGCACCTTGACTAAGCGGGGTTTTTTTCTGTTAAAAATACAGCTCAATAGTTTATAACTTGCCTTTAAAAATAAAACCAAAGCAGAAAGAAATGGCACACAATAATGCCATGACCACCTCTCATTCCTTTTTTCACCTGAAAGGTAAACTGCTTCTTGCAAAAGGAGTGCTCACAGAATGAATGTGTGCCTTTTTCACAGGCAAAACCCTTCATCTCATCCTGATGTAATTACATAAAGAGCATGGTAAAGAAGATGGTAAATACATACATAATAATTGTTTTTCCTTTCCTATATGACACATATTTACTGGTATAATGTATTCTCCCCCATCCAGATGAATGCTGGTTGTTAAGACACAATCAGTGTCTTTGGTTTGCAAATGTGTTCCTATGGACACATGCCTGTGTCTTATTTCTTTATCGCTGTGTTTCCAAATTTAGAGAATTTAGAAAACAGTTCAATCATTAACATTCCTTTAAGCATTTTTTTCCATAAAGAAAAGTATAATGTTTGTAACACCTCCTTGTCAGATGAACAAATATATGCAAGTTCAAAATGCAAGGTTTTTAAACCTTCACAGTTTATGGGAGGGAGATATGCGTGGCAAAGCTGATGGTCTGGTGGATGTGTTCACTCTTCTGGACAAATCAAGCAAAGGGTTCTCTTATGTGGAAAATATGGGAATAATTTACATCAAAGTAAATAGGATATTTATGTGTCTTTCTCAGAACCATCTCAAGTAATGCCCCACGACCAGAATATATGTGCTAGTCAACTCAGAAATGTACATCACAGTGCTGAATGTTCCTTTTCCATGGAACTGAACATTACCTTCCCCCAGACAACCTGTACTCGGAAGGGCTTGTTGTCATTAGTTGTCACTACTGTAGGAGTCATTAGTATGGCAATTAACTTTCTACTGACAGAATTGTTGCTGGCTACTGGGGCTCATACATTGTGTCTCTAGATTCTATTTCTGAGATGGTTCTGAAGATCTAATACTTTATTAATGAAATTTCATGCCAACACCCTTCATCATAATTAGTGCAAATTTCTCTACATGTTGTGCAACAATTTTTTACAACTTCCATTGTATTTTTATGGCATAATCTACATCCACAAATGGTAAAGGTCCCAGGGTTGCCCAAACACAAAACCTACAATGTTTGCCCCGAGATCCTACAATTGGAGTGAGCAAACAGTATGTTCACTCTCTGAGAGACGGTTTCATGACTATGATATAAATAAGAGAAATGTTCCCTAGGGAAATAATTATAAAAAACTGCTAAGAGTTAAAAGTCAAGTCCTCAAAAGAAGAAATGGAAGCAGAGTGAATGACTAGATGGGAAAGAGGGTAATGCAGTAGGTATTTTAAGTTTAGCTCCAGGACTTCCAAATTTCAGTGCTAAGCTTTAAATCTGTATTGCCAGAGTACAGTTTGGTGTGTAATTCTTTGCAATTTTATATATTTTGGCACTATATTCCATGGTTTAACAAATCATCTTTTCCTACACAAAAGCATCCATAAATTAGACTTGATTGAAATGGCAAATTATGTCACCTGAAGAAATGGGTTGTAGTAGATTCAGGACAGGGCCTCCCAGGCTGCAGTTTATTAGCTGTTTGTGCCTTTTGAAAACTCTAAAGAGATTTTCAAATGAAAGCTGCCCTTGACAGAAAGAAGACTGAGCTTAAGGAGGCCAAAGCTGTCAGCAAAACACAGTCCAGAGGCACCAGTGGTTGAACTCCCAATCCCTGCTGCTTCCCTTGCCCTTCATATGCTGTAAGGCAGCAAGAAATCATGTAGAGAAGTTGCAGGTTGCCTGTGAAGGAGGTGTAAGCCTCTGTGTCAGCATAAAATGTGACACTGCCATATTAGCTGGGGGCTCAGTTGCACTGGGAATTCGTACACCTGGAGGTAACTTCACTCTGCACTTTGGCGAACGTTGCTTCACGTCGTACAGTATTTCTCATTTTCAAAGCCTCAAAAACAATGGCAAAATTTTAGAGTTATGCAGTGGGAGCTATTTTACCAGCTTCATCTAGATCCGTGTTGGGCTTTTTTTTCCTGCATGAAAAGTACTGAATAAATCCAAGTTGTTAGTGACTGGGGAGTGCGGAGACTGCCTCCGGCAGTGAACAGATGTGTAGGCTGAGTGAGAAATGATAAGAGAAAACTCAGCTTAGAGTGCTTGGGCTTCATCAGACTTCACGTTACTTAAGACCATTAACAGAAGAATAGAGATAGATAAGAACTGAGGAATGTTATATATAAGGACTTAACATTCACGCCTGTAGTTCTTTTATGTTACTCTTTCAATAAGGGAATTATGCACTGCTGGCCTCTTGCAGAGCAATATTTGTTAGGCCCGTTTAGGACTCAAAGGTATTTTACATGTATTTTTCAGTATAGGCTCTATTCACAGTTCTACAGATCCCAGCTCTTTTCAAAATTCTACTTTTTCCCAGCAGGGGGAAATCCTTTGGCTTTTTACACCTGTTTTCAATAATGACCTCTGTGCTTTAAAACAAATGGAATAATTTTCAGGGTTTAATGAGCTTTTGCCTTCAACAGCTACAAATAATCTAATTATCTAGCCACTGTGCATACTGGATGATTTAAGAATTAAAGACACGATTAGAGTCTGTTACAGTAATTAGAATCTATTTTAAACCAATTGCCTGTGGCATTACATGGTCTAGTGAAACAAAGGCTTCTGGCTAAATGCTCTTCTTCCGCTAAATGCAAAAACAAATGTTAGCACAATTTGTTTTTTTTAAAACTGAGAAAATCAAGATTTCAGAAGTCAAGTAAATTAAACTATCTGTGCTTTTTTTCCTGCTGTTTTTTGAATGCTTCATATGTCACTGAAGCCAATGGAAGGAAGGTCACTGATTGCCTTTGGTTAAAATTGACTGAATATATTTGTGTATTTAGTGAATAAAAGAAAAATTACAAATTTAGTGAAAAAAATGTAATTAATTGGATACACTAGAAGTTATAATCTAGGTGGGTTGGGAAGCACTAGAGCAGCTTCTTCAGGCCCCACAAATCAGCTAGAAATATTTGCAGGAGCCGGTGAGCAGGTGGATGAGGGTAATCCAGCTGATATAATGTTCCTGGATTTCCAGAAATCCCTGACAATACTTTTTGTCAAAGGCTGTCAGTGAAATTAAATTCTAATGGCATTAGAAGAAAGATTGTTTTGTAGAAAAAGAATGGGTTGAAAGACAAAAATATGAAACACAAATGGTAGGATTAAACCGTTTTTTTCCATATTGAGGGTGGTAGAAGGCAGCATCTACTGCTGTTCAGTTCAGCCTGAGCTGTTTGCATGGTCAGTGGAACTGATTAAATGTGCTGCCAACACACAACTGTTGGCTGTTTCCCTCCTGTTTCTCTGCTAAAATTAACATCTGCTCAGGGAAACATAACATCTTTTCTTTCTCTTTTCTTTTTACTCTCCATCTCACACTTCACGAGAGTTCACAGGTCACCAGCTCAGCTGCAAACTGTAGGCACATGGGGAAGTCAAAGGGTATCTATCTGAAGCTGGAGAGAAAAACCTTGTATCTGGATCTGTAATTGAGATGGTAGCCACACCAGGTGCTGTGGAGTGTGTGTTGTGCCCAAAACCAGCTCTGCCTGTGCCAGATATCGTAGAATGGTTTGGGTTAGAAAGGACCTTCAAGATAATCTCATTCCAACTGCTCTGCCACAGGTAGGGACACCTTCCACTAGACCAGGTCGCTCAGAACCCCATCCCATCTGGCCTTGAGCACTTCCTGGGATGGAACATCCACAGCTTTTCTGGGCAAATTGTGCCAGTGTCGCACCATCCTTACCTCACTCATCCCAGCGAGAGTTCTCAGCCAAGGTGTGTGAAAACGCAAAGAGTTAAATAATTTATAGCCCTGTCACTCTAAGTAGCACTGGGAGCCTGGTAAATGATACATGGAGCACCTCTTTGTTCAGAAAGCATTTTCTGTCAGTAAGTAATATAGAAAGCACCTTCAGAAACCCATTTCCTACATATTCTTAGCTGGATGGCTGCAGATCAGGAGGATAAGGGTTGATGACTGACTGACAGCAGGTTGTATGGGTGATCCGGAACCTGCCAAGAATCCTTAAAATACTGGCATTTTTCTTTATTCTATTAATACAGTGATATGGCACAGTGCAAACTTAATCCAGCCTGGAAGTGACTGGCTCCTCAGTTTCTTGTAGCTTCTTCCTATGTGTTCGCTTTCTTATCTGTCCTCTGGAGTGCATCCCATTTGCCATAGCTTGTTGCCAGGCTGGAAACCCACCAGTCTTCCTTCAGCTGGTCTCTGCATGCCTCTTGCTTCCATGAGACTAGAAACCAACTGAGCACTACTTCATTCCTGCCCACCTAAGCGTGCTTGCCTACGTTAATTTGTACCTATTTAACCTTCTCACTGTTTCAGTGACACGAAATGTGTGAGTGAGAGAGAGTTGCCGTATAACCCTTCCTATTTTCCTGACATCCACTGTTCCCTTACACATGTACTAATCCAGCTGCAGTAAAGCAGGACTCTGTCCTTTTCACTCATGCCACACCTGAATGGTTTCCAATAAAATAAGGAGTTGTATTTTTCAGAGTTATATAAATAGGGACCACATTGCTCTCACTTGCCATAATAATAACAACAAGTAATATCTGTGACTCATCACTGTTAGAAGACAGTTTCTCCAGAGGGCAGAAAAGGTGTTTTCACAATGGATATGTTACTAGTTATTACTGCAAAGAAAAGCCATAACTTTTGAAACAAAATATCAAGTTATCAAAGAAATAAACCCTCCTGCTACAGGACATAAACCATGTTCTAACTACTAGGGCTAAAATAACACTTTTTTCTGGATTCCTTTTAATACTGAGCTAATTCAGATACTCTGTCAGTAGGCCCCTGTCTGAGAGAAGATGCTGAGCAGAGTGGACCACTATTTTGCCCCTGGAAATGTCATTCAGATCATTCTGTGAATTTGTGTTTAACCAGGGCAGTAATTTCATACACACTAAGCACAAGGCACCACACACAAGTGCAGACAAACACTGTATGCACAATTTTAAGGAATGCTTGACTTATTTATACTATATAGACAAATACACTGAAAATACTTGCACTTAGCAGCTTCAAAAATTGGAAAAATTGGACAGAGTAGGTAATATGTTTTCTACTGGATTAAAAAATTTTGACTGTGAAAGACACAAGATATGATTCATCTAATCTAAATGATGACATCTACATCTGAGTTGCTATAGGCTTCCTTTATTGTTGAGACCTAGGTATTTTTAGGGTGGAGTTCACCTGGCCTGTGCTAGACATCTACATCTGATCAGCTGTGCACCTCAGAACCAGATGCTGTTGAACCTCATCAGGTTGTGGAGAATGCAGAACTGTCCTGTTGAGTGCAGACTCCCATGATTTCTTGCTGTGCAGCTATTTTAAATCCTAACAATCCTAGACTGCTTTTTCTCAGATTGTGGGCCAGGATCAAGAGGGAGATCAGGAGATGATTTAGAGTGCCAGGCTGGCAGCATGTTAGGCATCATCTCTTTTCCCTCCTCTGGGAAGAGTGGTAAGGGATCACAGTTACCACTTGCAATAATTTGTATTAGCCAGGGAAGGAGCTAATTACCTTTGATTGCTGACAGCTCACATCTCTTCCAGGGCAAAAGAGTGAATTTTTCCTGCCTCTGAATAAGTGAGCTGCCAATGCTCAAGAGTTTGCAAAACCACAAGCACTGAAAGGAAACTGTGTTTTCAAAGCATTTGAGAACCTCCACCCCAGGTGTGTGAGGAAAACCCAGATGGCATCAGACACCAAACTCTTCCAACTCCTGTGTCATAAGACTGCTCTGGACATGCTGCCACTATGGCAATGAGAGATCAGTGTTCCTCTGCCTGGGTTTGAGGCTCTGGGTTTTGCAAGTGCAAAAAAGTATTTGTGTACTGGGTCATTCAGAACACCTATTTTAGACTGTAACTCTGAACTGTCCTCTGGAGAGACTCCTCTCATTCTCACTGTACACAGTATCTGTTGTCTTCTAAATAGGATGCATAAATTCCACACCTTACACACCAAGAAAGGCAGAGAAGATCTGCCCATGAGAAAAAACTCTAAGAAAATTATCCAAATAAGAAATTGGAAAGAACTGATTTACATAAAACAGGGAAATACTTTTTTCAGTTGATATATATTTTTTTCTTTTCAGATGTTCGGGTAATGATGGATCATCAATATGGGAAATCAACACATCTTTAAAATAAATTTGACTGCAGCCATGCTATCACTGATGTATATTCTTTCAGTGCTGCTCAGTTCTCCTCCATTTCCCATTGTCGTTGATTTCCATTGCATAATTACTACATTACAGCACTTCTTAGACTGTGGGAAGCAAAATACTGCAGGCAGAGAATAAAGTTTCAGACTGCAGTATGTATGTCAAATCCTCTCAAAAGCTGGAAATCTGCAATTACATGCTAAAATATTGCCTCACTTACCAACTGATATGGTCCAAACAGCAATTATTTTGGCAAAAGCCTTAGTTCTGGAGTTGAAGCGGCTGTGGTGGATGGGGTTCCGGATGGCGATGTAGCGATCCAGGGAGATAGCGCAGAGGTGCATGATGGATGCGGTGGAGAAGAGCACGTCCAAGTAGATCCAAATGGCACACAGCTTTCTAGGGAGAGGCCATTCGTATCCTGCACAAGAGAAAGTTGGCATCAGCTACAGATGTGGCATGTGTCCTTTGTTGTGACACGTGTCTTAGAGCATATATCCTTCTAGGAGAACAGTAGTAAGTACTAACAAGTAGTAAGTGATACATTTAGAAGCTGCCTGACACTGTTTTAGGAAAATATTTTTATTTCTTTGCAGCCTTCTAACTGTAGCTTTTGGGGTTAACTCTGCTTCTTTCCAAGGCTACAGGCAGCATATGTTTTCTGTTTTTAATTCTATTTGCATAATGCTAGTGCTTGGTGCTATGATTAAACGTTTTTGGCAGCAAATCTATGAAAAGAGAAGCAATTTTGTCATTGTAAATCTGCAAGTTCTCAATTTTGCTTTAGGACCTTTTATCCGTGTAATTACTGCATTATCAACACCTGCTGATATGCAAAGCTGCCTTAACTCTGCAAGTAAAACTTTTGGTTTAATGGAAGCTAAAGAAGAAAAAACATTTTGTGGCATGCCGGTGATATTTACCTCACCTGTCTTTAGGCCTTTAGCACATACCTAAATAAGGATATTCCCTCTGTCAATGAATATTGATAGGCTCCTCTGGGGAATGCAATCCAAAGCAGATGCATCAGTGTTTACCAATATCCAACCTACAGCTTCTTTGCTGCAAATTAAGCCCTCACTTTTTCCTTGTTCTTTCCACTACCTATGAAGATTAATTGATTACTTTCCTTTCTCAAAGCTCTTGGGAGATGGCTATCACGACTTGCCTAGTTTTGTGTTTATTTTTTTTCGTCTTCCAGTATAAGAAAAGCTTAGTACTTTATCTTTTCCTTACAGATCATGCTTTTAAAACTTTTTTCCTTCTTCTTTTTCTGCCCTGGAATCTGTTTAATTTATCTGCATCTTGTGTATCATTCAGTGACTAAGACAGGAGTTGGTACTCTTGCAAAGGCCTCCTGACTGCTAAGTGAAATACAAGATTTCTTCATGGATCTTGAAGGAAATGTCTTTACTTATACAAGCTGGAATGGTAATTGCCTTTTGTATGAAAATATCATGCTAGTGAAGTATGTTTAACTAATGATATGTTTTGAGAGCCAGATCTTGTTCAGCATTCTTGAAGCCTGGACAAATTTCACCGGCAGAAGTCGGTTTGCTTCTTTACTTTTGCACTTATCCTCACTGAATGTTATTTTTTGGTTTCAGACTTTCTCTTCAGGGGTCCAGATTCTTGCTGATGATTCTCATCCAGTCCCTCTGAGTGCTTGTAACCTCTCCCAGCCTGGTGCTTTTGGAAAGTTTTGTAAGCTCTCACTCCACACACTATACATGTTGTTCAGAACAGCACTGAGCAGACCCAGGCTAAGCAGAGCCCTGCAGGACACCCATTCAAAAGCCCTTCTATTCCTGCAGGGAACCACTAATAGCTCTCCTTGGGGAAAATTCTGCAGTTATTAGGGTCTTTATCTTGTAGTGATTTGATTTAATTTAGAACATATTACCCAAGCTGCCCATGATAGTGTGGCATGGGGCAATGCCAAAGCTCATGTTGTGAGAATATGTTGGTATTTTGTGAGTGCCTGTCTCCTTTGGAGGTACAGTACAAGATTTGCAACAGCAGCAATGGAAGGAGAGGTGGAGGAGGTATGTCTGTGCCTAACTACATTTAGTCTCAGTGAATACTGAGGAGACCTATTTCTTGGTGTTCTTGGGTTGCTGTAATACCAACTGACCCTGACAAGCCATACAGCATTTATGGATGTATTTTATCATGTTTTCTGGTCTTCTGTTGGGAAATCTATTCCCTGGAGTGTGTTATGTGATGGCTGGCTTTCAGGGCCGTGACTTCCCGATAGCCTCGTTCTGCCAGGCCAGGCCAGTTTACACAGGGAAAACTGTTAAAGTATTTTTACACTTGACAACATTCATCTGTTCTCTTGCTTCAGTGACCTTTGGGAACACATTTGTTATATCCTTCTAGACTTCTTGTCTTTGCAATAAACCGGGTTGGGGCAGGGATAAAACAGCATCTGCCAGATAAACTTCCTTAGAGACTACAGATTCAAGAAAGGGGAAAGTATATGAGAGGAGAAAACTCTGCATGTAATAAGGTGCACCCTTAGTAAGGGTGTAGATAACATCCTCCAGGAAGTTTTCTGCTCTGTAGACAAGTCCACCTTGGTAGGACTTATGGGGTGCTGCCTTTTCAGCCAGAGCCTGGGGCTGCTGGGTGAATGAAGAACCCTGCCCAGCCCAAAGGATGCAGACTGGCACAGGTGCATGGCTGGGCACCCAAGCCAGAGTTGTCCACTGTAGCTATGAACTCTGAAGAAAATCATCTCTCCTCTGAGCAAAGCAATCACCACACCCCTGCAAGGGGCTGCAGAAGGGCTGGTGGAGCACTCTTGTTCCACTGCCCTGGAGGTGTCTCGGCTGAGCAGGTGTGTACAAAGGCCTCCAGCTGGGCTCAAGACTGTCAGCATAGGTGATATGGCTGAAGTTGAGCAGCTGCAGCCAAGGACACGATCCTGTGGAAGGGGAGGTTTCCGTCCACGCCATCACTGATCATCCTGGAGGTTGACAGTGCACCACACCAAGATGGTTCTCCTGGTGCCAGTCTATGCCCAGTGTTGCTTTTTCACCCCAAGTCATGCTGTTTCCATTCCTGGTCTTGCGAGGGAAGAAGCAGAGAGAGAGGAGGCAAAGCCAACACAGCCCCTCCCCAATCCCTTTGGGTGCTCAGCGGCTCCCGTGCCCCGGCCGTGCCCCAGGACGGCGGGGCAGCCTCTCTCCGGGGCGGGGGCTCCGGCTTCCCGCCGTGCGGAAAAGGCATCCCGCGCCCCAACCCCCTAATCCCTCCCGAGACACAGATTTCGGGCATCTCTTCCCTCGGCAGCGGAGCCTGGCCAGCAGGAGTCCCTGTTGCTTGTCTCAGGGAATCACGCAAGACTTAAATCTCACCCATCGGACCATTTCTGTTTCACGCTGTTTCTCCCGCCAAAGATAATCACACGCTAATACGGTAAATCACAGTGTTGCACCATCACTGATGCCAAATGCAGTTTGCAAATGCTACTGGGAGATAGCTGTGTAGAGATACTGAAAATGGAAAATAAATTTCCCACTTTCTGGATTAAATCTCCCTTAAGTCACAGGCTCATGTTTGGACCTTAAGTCCTAAAGTAGTGAAGTAATATAAATCTTTCCAAACAATCTCACTTTCCTCCTGACAATGTCTAGCTTCTCTTTAAACTGTAGCAATTCAGTTGTAGCACTGGAAGACTCATTTCTGAAGTTTAGGGCAGTAACAGCCTGACAAAATTGGTGCTGAACAGGTAGGGTGCTGCTTGTTCCTGCATGAGCTGTGTGCAAGTGAATTTGGTGAAAATGAGAAGAATGATCTGCTATTAATCACTTGCAAGGGCATGAACTGTGAGTCATTATTAACTTAAAAAACTTCTCTTAAGAAATTATAGTTTTGCATTTGTAAATGTTACTAAACAGGCAGAATTAATGCCCATCCATTTCTTAGCTCCCACAATATTTATTCCAGCATTTGCTAGGACGTAGATGTCTAAGCAGGGTATTGGTGATAAGAAAATTATTTACCTTTGTATTACTTAATTAAAAATAATTGAAGAGGCTGCCTATTTTGAATCTAAAAGTAGTCATTAGTGTTTCAGTGCATATTTGCAGAGCAAAGTAACTGGCAGGACTCTACATTCTCATTCAGAATATGAAAACTATTAGCCAGGTAAAAAACCTGAAAGCAATAGAAAGAACAAAGCATCTTCATATACACTTTGAGACAATTAATCTGACAACTGCATAATAAACTAATGTTATGGACTGTGTTTAAAATGCCTGTAACTGGAAATATAAAGTAGGAAAAGATTCAAGTACTTCACCTGTTCCATCCATTAACTAGTGACATATATTTCAACTTATATGGAGAGAACAATTTTCTGTGGTAAGAAAATAAAATCATAATAACAACAAGATGTTATTGCATGCAATGTTTAAGGCTTGTCAATACGTGCAGTAGGTTACACAGCTAATACTCACCGTACAATATGGTTAACATGGACACAGGCATGACAAGGAAACCCAGCAGCATATCAGCTATTGCAAGTGACATTAGAAAATAGTTAGTGGCATTCTGTAGTTTTTTCTCCAGTGAAACAGCCATGATGACAAGGATATTTCCAGCAATGGTTAAAATAATCACTATCACTGTCAGCAAAGCTGGCCAGTTTTTCTGTGAAGGGCAGCATGGTGGGCTCATGTTACTTTCGCAGGAAAGATTGGTTAGGTTGTCAGAGTTCACAGTCAAGTTGCAGAGATGTGATATATTAATTTCTCCAGCTCCATAAACATTTCTGTAGAATCTTCTGTCATGATTTATTTGTATGAAGGAGTTTGCAGTTGGGTTCACAGAGCTCTCTCCACCACAAAGAATATCCATTGCTAAGTCCAAAACCACAGATATAAATTGTGAAAACCAGGAAATTATCACCTTTTGTCACCATTGGGCATGATATTCCTCAGTTCTCCATGCCAGAAGCTGAGGGGGCATAATCCTTTGTCGATTGTATTTTTGCAACTAGTGTGATGTAGAAAAACATACCAGAATTACTCCAAAAGCTGAAATGTTTTGTTTTCAGTTCCATAGGAAGTCCAGTGTTGTCATATTGAAAATCCAGATGAAAAGTAAAACCGGGCTGTAGGATAGAGAATGTGGACTTGAGGCTTCAGAGAGCAAAAATCTTGGAGAAATAAAAGATATAAAACTTTTGCAACCACAAAGACTCCCCTCTGGAGCTACATCTTATTGCTATTGGTAACTGTAATCACACAGTTTTAAACACAGCAGTATTAAAATAGCTTGCCATATTAAACAGCAAAGCTCTTGGTTCTCTATTAAGAAAGTTGATTAATGATTCCATCCAGCATCTTTCTCTTGAAATAATTAAATGTACTTTTATTTATAGTGCATCTTCCATAATATGGTTGATAGTGTCTGTCTTCTGTTGCATTTCAGAATCATTTTCAGCCTCATATCAGAGACTACACATTCTGCTCCATGCTGATTTTTGTAGCTAATTGTACCTTTTGGCCCAGCATGCCTTCAGAATGGAAATTAAACAACTAGATACTGTTATAAAAGAATACAGTTTAAGGAAGACTTACATTGCACTTCAGAGGCCACTTTCAAACTGCAAATAGATGCACTTTGCACCTTGGTTTACCATATTCTTCGCTGTGTTTAGCCAGCTCCGTGTCTTCTTTCTTCAGCCTCCTCCACAACGGTGGTATTTCAAATAGTTTTTTTTTACTTCTAAACTGAACACTTGAGTGAAGCCAGTTCCTGTGCTGCGAGGCTTGCTCTTTTCTTCTGAGAGATAGGCTGCTTGCCGGCTCCTTCCTTGTGCTTTTCCCCGCCCCAGGGCAAGCTATATTTAAAGTAATAATAATATCAGAGCCCTCCTTGAAGTGACACGAGAGAAAGCGCGCGCACACACTCACGAGAAAGCAGCCTCCACGGAGGAATTGCTGATTGCAACAGGAGTGGAATTTCTTCCTTGCTGCCTGGTTCGGATTGTCAGACCTCCCACTCTCTGGATGTCATAAACTGCAAGGTAGCGACAGCAGAGGAGGGCAGGGGAGGGCAGAGCAGAGAGGGTCTTTCTAGTGAACCAGCAGCTTTTTCAGTGCTTATTTTAGAGGATCTCTGCTTGGGGGCTTTTTCAATGCACGCTTTCAATTGGCAGCGGATAGCTCACAAACAGCTGCATGCAATTACAGGGATTTACAGGATGCAGGCTTGAGACACACAAAACCTAAGGCTTGCCATGATAGATGCTAGTGAAATATGTAAGTGAGAAGGTGTTTTTTTTTAATGATGAGAGGAAATTCCACCAGCCTTAAAAGGCAGGCTTAATATTCAGTCCCCTTCAGTTTTAACTCCAGGTCTGTGCTGACGTGTGAATCAAATTGGCAATAGATATTCATAAAAAATTGAAGTTACTCTGATGTCATACTCGTTTGTCAGGAGATCGATGTAATAGCTAACTCCAGCAGCCTGTCCCAAGCAGGAGTCCCAAATGAAGCAGTTCTGTAAAGCAAAGTGCAAAGGGGAAGCAAAACAGCCTGACACTGTTTCTGCCTTGCACCTCTGCTGCCAGGACACACAGGAAGAAATAGGCAACTCTTCAATGTGCCACCTAAAAAAACCCCAGCTCCCAGACTTTCTGAGGCTTACAGTTGTCAAAACTTTGGCTGAGTGGGTCTGCTGCTCACTTGCACATCCTGAAATATATTGCAGACTTCCCTTGTGCTGAGGGCAGTGACTTTAAACAGGCAGGCTCAGGCAGTTTGCAGTGAGAGCTCAGAGAGGTGCCAGTGTCACTGGGCACCCGTGGGAGCTGCAGGCTGCTCCCACAGCTGAGCTCTGTGTGCAGCACTATTAACCCTCCTGCAGATCCCAGGGAGCTTCAAACACAGGGAGCGTTACTACAGCTCAGCTGACATGTGCTAATCTCTTCATGGACCCAAACTGTATCAAAGTGAGTCTCAGAACACACACTGAATACCATTCAGATCAGCGGGACACAGTTACAGAAAGCCTTTCACAGTAAAGTACTTTGGAGCCAGTTTTACTCACAGATGAACCCAGCAAGACTAGGCAGACAAGGCAGTAGTTCCCACTAATGCCCATGTGGGATTTGCGAATATGTCATTGCAGAACTGAAGTTTCCCAGTCCCATAGGTGAGGCCAGAAGACTATTAGACAACACAAACTGGTAAAAAAGGGTGATAATGCTGAGTTTAGCAAGAAATGTTTCAGCCCCGGCAGTCTCACCCAGAAACCAGAAGAGGAACTTTCTTCTGTCCTTTCATACAATAACCAAATGGGTTACTGTGTTCATCAAGTGAATTTGGCATGCGTACTCCAGAGGATTTGGCAGCCATCCCCATGAACATGAGAGCAAATATCTGATGCAGAAGGTGACCTCCACCTCTGCTGAATGCAGCTGCTGTGCAGAACAGGGCACAGGACCCGTTGGCTAGTGCTACATACAACCTTGGTGAGGAACCCAGGTGTCCTGTTGTTTTCTTAGAAGGCTGGCTCCGGGCTCTGACAGCTATGGAGTAGCAGGCATGGGTGTGTCATGGATGCCACTCCTAAGAAAGAAGTAGCAATATGTTTATTGATGCAACCCAGTGATTTTGCCAAGCTTCATGGTAAATGTGAGAAGGGTTTATTAAGATCTGATGACAAGGTGCACATGATGATTTCTGGCATAGAGGACAGAGTCAGACAAAACAGGCAGCGAGAGACTCTCCTGTTGAGCCATGAGGTTCAGAAAAGACCTCCTTGTGTTCTAAGCTCCTTCTCAGAAGGGAGTTTATGTGTGCCTAATTCCAAACTTAGTCCCAGACTTAGTCAACAATTTATGTTTCAAGGATTATATGAGTACAATCAATCCTTTGTGTCAGTTAGCTAAGAATTCAGGGTTTATCATGCTATTAATCACTTACTGAGAATCTCTTGAGTCAAGGAATCTCTCAACTCCAAGGAGTAACCTTGAGAGCTACGACTCAAAGCAAAGACCCTGGCAAAGAGTCCACTTCCATGCAGGAGAGATCAATGAGCCCTGGCTGTTCACTATTTATAAAGTAAGATAATTGACTTACAGTCATATTTGCATACCAGCTACAGAAGTTAATTTCTTCCAAACTTGGCCTGAGTTGGACCTTGACAAACACTATGGTTGGGGGTGTACAATGACTCAGTTAAAACTGCAGCTGTACTCTGGACATCAAGAATATAAAAGTGAAGTGCAAGCCAGCTGAATGCTGCCTTGCCTTAGACCTTTGCAGCTACAATCATGAGCTCTTCGTTGAAGGACTGCACTGTTTACTTTTGTGTAGCTGTAGACACATGAGTGTCTATCACAAGGTCTGAGTGCCTTCTGGAAACTGAGCTGTCCTCACAGAAAGTAATTTGGCATATGTGAAACTGAGGCACAGGCATATTCATTTTTTTTTTAAGGTTTGCACATGAACAATGGATAAATCAGAAGACAGATTTGTATAGGTTGATGTATCAGAAACAAATCTGTGATCTTATGTCTTCTAGCAAAGTGTGTTGGATGTGCAACTGATATCATGATTATGAGTTTATTGCATTATTTATCTTGGGATTTTTATCTTATTTTGACTGCAAAAGTCACTCATCTCACCTCCTCCTGAGAACCTGAAAATTGTTTTCCTTCCATACAATATCACTGCAGGTATCAAGCAAAAGAAGTGTCCAATCTTGGTTTGGAGAGCCCAACAAAAAGAAGGTACGAGGGCTCTCATCTGTTTGCAAAACCAAGCAGGAGTTCTGCCTTGAGAATTCAGTGTGGAACAACTCCTAAGTGATCAGTCATGTCCAAACCAGCCTTGACGATTGCTTTTCCTAAAGGTGGAGAGCTCTGGAAAACTGTATGTCCCATGATCTTCCATTTTAAAGAAATGAGCTTGCAAGTGGATATCAGCAGAGCCTTGCACGCTGCAATCCCGGCAGCGCGTCTGCGCTGAGAGCAGACAGCTGGGCTCTGTCCCAGCCCATGTAAATTGAGTGAAATCTTCGCTTAAAACGGCAATAACGTGGTCTGCCGCAGACAGAAAGCAGTCTCTAGAAACACAGCTGGCATGGGAACAGACTGCATGCTGCTTTTTAATTTCTGGAAGGCACCAATGTTACAAATTCATGACGGCCCCTCCCATGTTCCCTGGCTCTGCTTGGAAATGTTTTTTAGGACATTATTCTGTTCTCTTGGGCAGGGCTTTTATGCTTGGCATGGTGCACATAAACACTTCCTAGAAATGCTGCTTTTCAGTAATTTTCATCTGAAAGAAGAGAAGTTAAAAACCTAGTTTACATAATTCAAATTTGGTGTTGTCAGGATTGTTTCAGGTGTAAAATTCCCCATTTTCTGAGTTTGCCATTGCTCTCTGGTGTTCTGAATAGATTTTGTAGTCAGTAAATGTAGTAGTAATTGCAGATGTTAATCAATCACTCTGATATCTAAAAGTGAGGCAAGTGGAATGTGAATAATTTGTGTTGTGGTTGAGACTACTATGGTCTGGTGTTTCTGTTTGCATTCTTTAGGGGCCGTTGGATGTGAGTCAGAGGCTAGCCATTACAAACCAGAACTAATAACTAAAAACCCTCCTCTCTTTTTGATGCAGTTGAGCTCATTCTGGACCTCTCAGCCTTCTAGAACCATGGCATTCCAGTGAAGTGAGAAAAGCTTGATATGAGCCTTCTGAAAACCATGCTGGGACAGCATCCCTCAAACTTGCTGTTCATAGGTGATGATCCTGAGCAAGCTGGGTGTTGCAGCACCAGAGCCCTGTGTCCTGATGACTGTAAATCTGAGGTGAGTAACTGGTGTGGTGCGGTAGGAGTCTTTGCTGTGAAACTGGATATCTGTATTAATCTGCTCTGGATTGCTTTTGAATGACAACTGAACACTAGAAGTTGGGGCTGAAGGGAAAGCTGGAATAACTCAGTTTAATTATAATTTCTAAGTAACAAGAAAATGTACATATATATATATATCTACATAACTGAAGCTCTCTAAATTTTCATGTCTATCCCACACACTAATGCTAGTTTCAATCTCTGTTCAACCCCAGCTGAAGCTGAATTCATAGCTTGCTTTTAAAAACATGATTGTCTCATTCATCCATGAGATTTGGAAAGATGTGCCATATTCCTGAGGATTTGTGGGGTGTCATCCTTTCTAACCACATTATTATTTCAGGATCTACAAGTTCCTGTGCATACTTACAGTGCCAAGGGGAAGTTAAATGTGCGAGAGGACCCAGAGCACCTTAAGACACATCTTTTATTTGCCTAAACCCATGCACTGAGGTCACATAGGAAACACTGTACCTTTAACACCTTTAGGTTGTGTCATTCCAGTGGACCTCAGTGGAATTACTGTGGAATAAAACTGATGGAATGGTTAGTTGGCTGGAAATTACAGTCCTAATTTTCTCATGTGTGATTTTACCTGTTTAAACATTCCTTTCCCTGTATCGATTTTTTTTAGTATGAGGAAAAGTTATGAAGGACTTTGGTTTGGAAGTATTCAAATGCATTGCTTCAGTCTTCTTGTTCTAAATATGATACTTTAATATTGTTGAATTAATAATATTTTTTTATTAGCCAGCTAACCAGCTGGGATGCAAATTGTCTTATTCCCAGATTCTCCTGGGCAATTTATATCCACCATGACAGCACACCCAGAGGCAGTTTCAAGTTGAACTGAGTTGAAATAAAATATTCTTGTTCAGCTAAAAAATAAACTGAAACATTTGGATTGGGTCAAGCCCATGTAGTGAAGAAAATATTTTGTTTTGATTTTCCCAAAGGAAACCTGAATGCTTTGGGCGAAATTGATTTGATTTTTTCCTTGAATAGAAAGTTGATTTTGTGGAAACTTTATTTCCCACCAGAGGCTGAACTGTTGAGGGGTGTCCCTAAGCTTTTGTGCTAAAGCAAGGAAAGGCCTCTGATGCTTTAAGGAGGAACTCTGCAGCCTTATTTAAAGAAACCTCTCTAAAAATCTATGCTTTATGTTAGTGAAACCTGAAGGGAAAGGTTCTTCTCCATGTCTTGCTCTCAATTGTAAATATTAACTATTTATGTACCCGATAACGACCTTTTATACCACAAGAGGCATTTGCAGACATTTGATTTACTAAAACTTGTTTTGCTTTAAATATTTTTATTTCAACTTCACTAGCTGATAGGTTGGCTTGCTGTGAGACAATATTATGTTGTATTATGGTTACAATTTGGGCAGCTTTTCTGTAAGTAAAATTTTATTGCATCCTGACACACATCACTGTAAATTCCATTATATAAATCTCCATATTCCATGCATTAATACCTGAATCTCTTCCACTATCTTTTTCCTCAGTTTAAACTTCCAAGCAGCAGTGAGCCTTTTCCACTTAATTTGCTTCAGCTTACTGCTTAAAGATGCAGTTTCTGCCCACAATTAACATTGGTCATCATCCAAAGCCTGTCTCCCTTCAGCTGTTACCCAGTGAAATTGTATCTTTTTAATGGGGTGACCAAAACCCATACACCACATTGCAAAGGTGGCTTTGTGGGAACTTTCTGCCAAGACAGCATCATCTTACAGCTTTAAAGCCTTTTATCAGGTGATAGACATTGCAGAAGATGGTGGGGGCACTTCATCCTTTCTGTATTTCCCCTCTTCAAAAAACTTACATGACTTTGATGATCAGAACAAAGGAAAGGGAATACAAAAGGAAGACAAAAGCAATATCAATTTTTGTTGTGTTCCAGTCTATGATTTGGCCATATTTCTCTAGGCTACTTTTTTGCTATTAGTTCTCGAGTAGCATGTAAACAGAAATGTAAGAGTAAAATGAATCCATAAGGACTTTTCTACATTTATGCTTGGACATTGATGGATGGAGAAGCATTTAAGAGGAAAAGAATCAATTTTGAATCCAAAGATGTGGGTCATCTCTTTTGGATTTGCAGCATTATGTGGTGGCAGGGATTAACTCAAATATATTTGTACTTTCTAGAGGCTCACGGGTTCACCAGTGTATGGCAGACAGTACCACAGACCTGTGAAACAGGTGAGTGCCACAAGAGTGATGATTCAAATATTTTTACTTTCCAGACATCTGGCAGAATCAAACAGCTGCAGCCCTGAAGTTTTACATATATAAAAATATATATACATAAATAAATGCAGCTGCTATTTGAGCTGTCTATTACATCTGGTGACTGCTGTTATGTTTTTCCTCTGTTATTCCTGGGATAGCACATTTTTCCAAGTTATTAAGTTACAGTGTGTAATTTATAACCATCAAAGTGGAAAACATTATGCAGTGCGTGAATTAGCATGAATTGAATTCTCTGTTATTGAATATGTGCTAAATTTCAAGAAATATGCAATTATTACTCATTGGCAAACAAGATTTTTTCCATCAGATTTTGTTTAGTTTTATTTAACTGATTAGAAAGTCTTTAATGGATGTAAGGAAGAGCTCTGTAAAAGACATTCCCCAATAGGTCTAATTTTGTGTGAAATAAGCAAAATTGTTTTCTTCGTGCATAATAGTCCAGCATTAAACCAAGATTGTTTGGGTAATGTGGACTGGCAAGGAGGTGCAAACAGGTAACACAGACACACTGGCTGATGAAACCCTTAAATATCAGTCCTGATATTGTGACTATGGCTTGCCAGGAGGGTTGGTTGGCATTACATGCTGGGATCCAGTTTGCCTGTTTAAGACAGATGTGCACCTTAATAGGTAGGTGCATAGAGAAACAGCTCCCTCCATGGAAAGGTGATTGCTTCTGCTGATGCTGTGGCAGTGAATTTAGGGCCAGTCTTTCAATGGGCTGCTGAGCTGGATCCCACCCTCTACTCATATCATGTAAGGTGGCAATTCACATGTTCAGGTATTGATTGTACATTCGTAGTAGTGTCTGGTTCTTAAAACAGTGGAAGTCAAAACAGATCCACAAAGTGCAGTATAAGAATTGTGTTACCTCCAGCTATGTAAACTGTCTTTTACATCTAGACACTGTGCTGTCTGAACTAGTTGACTCCAACAACTGTGCTGATATTTTGCTGTAACTTCCAGTATTTAAAATACTGTGTTTCTCACAGAATTGTTTTACTATAATTTAAGGTATTCTGGGGGAAGTGTAGTGACCTTTTAGCTTAGTGATGGAGCTAATTCCCTCTTCTTTTTTAGATACAACATGTGAACAGGTACTCTTTTCAGAATCTGCAGAATTCTGCTGCAAAGGTCCTAAAGAGATCACAAAGCCCAACAGCTTGATTTGTAAAAGGAGCTGTTATTATTTACCTAGTTTAATAGACACTTCTTTATCTCAGTTCTGGTTCCTAAATATCACTGAAATCCAAATGTTTTTCTTTAGAACAATTAAGGCAATCAAAATTTTATTTACTTAAAGCACTGAATCATTTAAAGAAATAAGTGGAATACTACTAAAATATAAAATACTTTTCCACTGAAGCTTGATATCTCTGTAAACATTTTAGATGTAATTTTCTTCTGACTCATTTTTGAGTCCACTGAGGATCCAAATATCAAGTTTACTATCAATTTCCACCCGGGAAGCAAGTACTGTAAATTGGACTACAAGTGAAGAACTGATTGCTTTATGTAATTTAATTTATATCATTCTAACATGTGTCAGAGCGCCACTGTATTGTGGAGTGCAATAAAAGGCTGAGTTATGTCAGGAGTCTTCTAGGAAAATTCACACTCACTGGGCATCTCCAGATCTTACACACCCATGTTGTTCAAGCATGGGCTGCACTGAGTATTAGAGCCATGTAGGGCAGGCACAAGAACCCCTGAGGGCACCTCTGATCTGAATGTTAAATTAGCTTTATTGAAATATGTCTTTTAAATGAACTGAGCCTGATGTCTTTCTTGTACTGGAATATGCTGTCTTAATGAGCTGCTGATGAGAGAAAGGAGTGAGGGAACAGTCATTACCATTAGGAGCATGAAAGTGCTGAATGGTGGAACTTATCCCCTCTCTTCAAGCCACAAGTTTTTGTTGTGTCTATTAACACATTATAGGGCACTGCAGCTTTCTGTGGTACAGGCAGGGTCGCTGAGCTAATGCACACCAATAAAACCCAGTTAGCTGCTGCTCTGCCCTGATCATCTGTGAGAAAGTCCTAAGAGATATGCTGGCACAACCCAGAGCAAGGAAGACGTGTGTGTCTGGGCACAGCACTCGGACTAATGTGAATCAGAATACTTCCCAAAACATGGAGATTCCTCATGAGGATGAGTGCTAGTACATCATGTAGCCCTGGCAGCTATTCCTTGTGAGGTACCACCAAGGAAAGACTTCATCAAGGTTGCCGGTTCCATGGTTGCAGGCAGAGAGGATGAATGAGCACCCTTGGGCTGCCCACAGGAAGGGTGGGAGGCAGTCTGGAAAGTCCAGACAGCAATTTCTGGGACATGCAGGCAGTGACTAACTGGGACTTGTGCCACAGCTCTCACATGGTGAGAGAGTCATGGGCAAAAAAGGAAGGCACTTCAAAATGCAGATGTGAAAGTAGATGTTCAGTTTGATAAGGTGAAGAGATATCAGGAACAAAGACAGCTGAAAAGTGGCAGGACCTGCAAAACAGAGAGTGAAGGGTGTATAGGAAGCTAGAGAAGGAATTGGTGTTTGATGGACGAAGGACAGAAAGATGAGGGAAGGAAGATCGATCATGATCTGATGTACAGATTAATAAGTCAGGCATCAGGCATGCAGAGTCAGATGAATCTTTGACAAAAACTCCCTTGTAAGCTCAGGAATGACCCTTTCCCACATCCATGGTTTGAAGTTTGCTACTTCAAGTGCAAAAACTTGCAAAAAACCCAAAATTCCAAAAGAGTCTTCATGATCCATGTTCCTCTTTAAAATTTTAGTGTGCTCTTGGCTTTTATACGCTCTCAAGTACTAAATTTAATGCCCATTTATTCTTCAGTATTTCTTAGACTGTTTTGTTTCCCTGTGTTTGTCAGATATGCTGTAGAAGAAGAACTGCTCCAACTTAGACCCATGTCCCTGTTTGTACTAAGAAAAGAAGAGCTTGGCAAGGGAGAATAGTGTCCTTCAAACCCCTGGTAAATCAATGTAAATGGAAAATCTTCTGTGTTCACTTCAGCATGTTTTCAGGAGGAAGACAGGTTATCTTTGCCAGGTCCAGAATATGATCCTTAGTAATCTTCTTACTGCCATTTCCCAAGGCACTGTGCCAGTATACTGTCCTGACTGAGATTGACTTTTAATACCTGGAACAACGGAAATCCCATGACAGGCTGAAAGAAAACAGTGAAGAACCTGTCTTTGTAAAGGAAGGCTTGGAATGGACATGTGTGCTCTCAGTAGAAACTATGTGTGGGCAAGAAGTCATAATTAGTTGTACAGGTTAAAATGAGGAGCAAATTCAGAACGAGGATTCGTGATCTTTGGGTTGCAGAGGCAGGCTCTGGGTGCCCCTGGAAGTCTCATCACGGACTGCTTGGCAAAGGTTGGAGCCTGTATGTTTATATGAGTCTGGTGTTATTTATAGGGTGTTTTGGGATTGCACAACCCAAGGGAGAAAAGGCAGTGGGAAAAATGTATCTCCTTTCCTGGTTGCCTCATAGAATTATGAACACAACTCACTTCTTAGCAACATACTGTTTACTGAAGTCAGGAGCTGTGTGAAGGGCATTTTGGGAGTGTAAATGACAGAAGTGCCTAAAGCATGTTGACTTTGAAGAGACACTTTTGCTGTAAGGAGGATACTTCTGCCATTTGTGCTTTATACCTTGTGCCCAAGAAGCCCACCATAAGGGGAACAGAAATCAAAATGTTCTGTAGTGTTGGAAAATTTCAAGGCAATGAGACATACCTGGCACATGGTAGGTGGAATCAGTTCATCACAAGAGAGCTGAATTTCTTCCTTGATGTTCTCTGTAGTTTTTCATTTAATGCATGGCATTAAAATGCAAGATTCAAGCCAAAAATTTGCCTCTGAAAATAAATCGGGTGTCCACCCAAATGCTTGACAGGAGACGAGCCTTGTATTGTGGCCCTGTATAATGGTTGAAACCCCATGGCTCTGCCAGCCTGGCAGAGTCTGAATCCTGAGTCAAGGGCTGCTCAGGGAACACCTTTTTCCTGTAAATATGCCCTTGAATATTTTTCCTTAAATATGTGCTGAAATGGTGCATCCGGCTTGATCCTGTGCTGGTGATACGTGAACAAAGAAAATGGCATGATCCAAGATAAATAAAGGAAGACTCTGTAAGAGCAAGGACTTCTTTTTCCTCACAGTGAATTCACTGATTGGTCATTAATGTTCACACTTGATGTAAAGTTAATGGAAAACTGAGGTCCCACAAAATGTAATCAGGAAAATGTGGGGCAGAAGTTCCTGTGTCCAAATGCATGAACTATCTCAGTGAATCTGTGATCCAGATCCTATTTTATGGGCTGCACTCTTGAAAATGCTTCCTGGCATGGGGGTACAATATTTACTTACTTGTAGGTAAGTCAGTGCTACCCACCTCACTGTCCAGACTGGAAATTTCCTGAGCTCCAGAAAAATGCAAACATGAAGCCGAGGAATGGTGAACCTCCTGCCTGCAGCTGTCTAGGACAGGACTCCTAATTTTCCCATCCTCCTGCTGCTCTTTAGATGTTTAGACATATTGTTCCAAGTTCCCATAACACCGTGTGTGCTGGCAAGGGAAATCAGTAAGCTCTGGACTGTCCAAACTAAATAGCAAATTACCACCTGAAGTCTGCTTTCTGAATGTCCCCCACCCCAGTTTCTGGGGTGAGCTATTGATCTGAGTTCAGCGTATTTTATATGCTGTGTAGCTACTGACTTTTACAAAACAAGCAGCCCAGTGCTTGCACCTTGTGTCTCTGTGTCACGCATGCCCCCTGCTAAAGAACAGGAATGAACCATTAGAGTCACAATTTGAAAATTGGAAATGCTCAGGTATGTGTCATCAGCTGGAGAAAAATCCCATCATTTTGCTGTTACTGCAGCATCTTCCTTATTTGTGCCTCCAACTCAAATGCATTAAATTTAATTACACAGTAGTACAACTCCAAGACAGATTTAATATATTGGGATAAGAAAAGCTTCAAAAAAACCCACTCCTTAGTTAATAATTGAAGCAGCACTTGTGCTGTCAACAGGGGAAATTGAAGTGATGCCAGGCTGTGGCACATGGAGCAGAAAGTCAGCCATAGAACCATAGAATGGTTTAGGTTGGAAGGGGCCTTAAAGATTGTGTACTGACAGTCATGGGCTGGGACACCTTCCGTTAAGCTAGGTTGCTCAAAGCCTCATCCACTCTGACCTTGAACACTGCCTGGGATGGGGCATCCACAATTTCCCTGGGCAACCTCTTTCAGTGCCTCATCACACTCACAGGGAAGATTTTCTTCCTAATATGTAATCTTAAACCACTTCTTTCAGTTTCAAGCCTTTACCTTTTGTCCTATTGCTACATATTCTGTAGAGGTCCCTCTCCAGTTCTCCTGTACCCCCTTTTATGTACTGGAAAGTGCTATAAGGTCTCCTCTCCAGGCTGAACAACCCCAAATCTGCCTTGGAAGTACAATTGTGAATTGTTTTGTTAAATACATACAAATAGTGAATTTGTGATCATTTAATCCCGAACATGGAATGGACAGATGCAAAACCCCCACTAGGTCAGCTACTGTGTGCCTCTGGCAGTATAGGACTGAGGCAAGCAATGTGCTTCTGTTGGATCAGTTTTCCACACTTCAAGCAATGGGATGCCTGCTTCCTAAAATATCTTCCTTTGTAATGAGGGTTTGTTTTTTCCCCTTCACAACGGGCAGTTTAAATTCACCTTGTGATTTCATCCACTGTTCCTAATTGCATCCTTTCTCCTGGAGGAGGTAACTCCCCTTGGTGTGCAGACCCTTCAAATATTGATAAGAAAATCGCTGTCCCTTTTCTTTTGCAGATGTGTTCAAGCCCAGTTTTATTCATAGTTAGCCTTTCAAATCATCCCTCCTGCTGCCCCCGCATCCTTTTTGCTGCTCTGCTTTTACAATTTCTCACTGGGCATACATCTTAGCACTTCAACTTTGATGGTAATACAGCAGCCAGGACAGGTTTGCCAAACCCTTGCATACAGAATTGAAGACAATTAATACTATTGTTCTTCCATTTTACAGTAGGAGATAGACAATTTGCTTCTGCTTGGACTCTCTTCCCACCACCTTCTGAGCTGGAACAGATTGTCCTCTCCAGTGTAATTTCAGCCATATTCAGTCCTTTAAGCTGTGTTTGGATTTTTTCCCTTAAAAAAAAAAAAAAAAGCGAATGAGAAGCTTTTGCCCTTCCTTCCCATTTCTCAGCTGTTTCATTTCATCATTAACCCTATCTGTGTTTAAAAGTTTTGGGAAAAGTAAGTTATGAGAGGAGGTTGTGACAGGTGAAGAGGATAAAGCAAGATAAAAGCTTTGGAGGACTGGGCATCAGTGGGAATTAGGTGCTTTTGAGCAAGGTAGCTGAAGAAGGTATAGCAGTGATTTCATTGGAAAGCTGAACTGGGGAGACCAAGTAGGTAGCAGGAAGTGATACATCCGTGGCAGTTCAGGGATAGTGGGAGAAAAAGAAAAGGTCCTGAACCATTGTCAGCTGACTTGATCACCTGCTGAGTGTGAAGGGTGAGAAAAGCAATCCCCCTGGTGCAGCACAGAGCATGGAAAAGCTGTGTTTGTAACTTGAAAGACAGTTAATGATCTGGGAAATTCTTCTGTACCAAGACTATGGCTTGATGTGGATGGTAAGATGTGGCATGATAAGATGGAACAGAGGGAGGAGACGTTAAGATGGAAAAGTCTTCCATCCCCTCAGGGGAGCTAGAGGACTCCAGAATCAAAGGGGAATCTCTATTCAAGGATTCCTCTTTTATTTTATAGCACTAGAAGGGGAGCATTGTGATACATCGGAAAGAAGCCTCTGGAGGAGAAGCCCAGGAGTGTGCATGGAATGTAGTGGGATCTACAGTATTTGGATAAAGTTGTGCAAACCATCTCATCTCCATGGATCCTGCCTGTTCCTCCAGGATGACAGATATAATGAAAAATACTCACTGTTGCAATTAGCATAAGGAAGCCTTACATGCCAGCTGGTTTTGAGTTTAGCTCCGTGGTGCTGAATGGTCACAGGAATATCCCAGCAGGTAACAGCCAGAGAAGTATCAAGCAGCCTACTGGGGTTTGCAAACAACCCACTAGGAACAGACTAGAGTGCAAAAATAATGATTGTTTTGTTTTGTTCTGTTTCTGAGCAGTTTTTACACATTTCTTAAGCTGCTCTATTACTCACAGGATTTTAACCACATTTCTGTTTAGTTTTTTCTTTTTCTTTAAATGTGCAATCCATATTTTCCTGCTGGAAACAGTGTCCAGCAAACAAGTATTTAAGGGTTAGGCAAACTTGACCTTTCCCATTTTAAGTCTTTGGCACTGCCACACCCATAAGCATTTAGGACAAAAAGTGAATATAATTTCCCAGAGCACAATGGTAGGGTTTCCCAGACACGTTTGAGGCTGGAAAGTCCCTTGATTATTTGATATCCTGCATTCATTACTCACAGTGGTGTCACCACCCCCTGTTCCAGCTGCGTGTGCTTGGGCAGGGTTTTGGACACTGCAAGCAATCTTATTTTGCACAGCTGGAGGTCCCATGGCACATGGACAGGTATTTGCATAAATGTTAACTGCATGACTGCTTGAGCACAGGAGCAAGGGCAGTTCCTTTGTGTGAAGCAATTCAAGCTGCTGAACCAGCAACCATCCCCTTTCCTGCTCCTGGCAAGAAAATATTTGTTGGTGCTTACCCTGTCCTACACATAAAAATAAATGAGCAAAACAAAGTAGGACTGCCCCCAAGGGTAATTTCTGACAGCTTCTTTATATCCCAGAACCTCAAGAAATGTTGAATTGTTCTTGACCCCTGGAAAAAAAAATAAAGAAGAACCTGTGCTTGGGCAGACTTACAGGGCAGATTACGCCCATGGGGTGCCTGGCCTGTGGAATGTTGTTATCTATATTTGTTGCACCTGCTGATTTCAGCCCTATCAGTATGTTTTATGGGTTACTGAATGTGTTTTCATTGCAGACGTCTGTACATTTGGTTACCCTGGCTTTGACTCCTTTGTTCACTCACTGTGCTGCTTTTCTGAGTGCCTGTACACCCTGCCACAGAAATGCCTTGAGAAATTGCTTTCAAAAACTGATCGGAAATTGCAAGAAGTCCCATGTGTCTGCTTCTCAGATTTATTTACGAAATACTGTACTGGATCTGGTGATATATTTTACACCCACACTGGAACAGCTTAAAAGTTTAAGCTTTGTCTTAAATAAAAATTTTAAAATCCTCTTTTGGTTTGAAAAGCAAGTATCTTTTCTCACTTAAGATGAATAAATCTTCTGTCTGCAGCAGCAACTGGTCAAGCTACAGAGTTCTCACAATAAAACAGAACACTTGCTTAAAGGGAAGGTTATCACTTTAGATGGTCTGCTAAAGGGTTTAGAATTCCCAGTCTCTTTGCTCTAGCTAGCCTGATCTGAAGGATGGCAGAAGAGCAGACAGAAGCCAGGCTAGAAAAAGGCATGGCTTTCTGTGACCTGCTTTGGCTACAGCATTGTTGGAAAGAGAGATACCACCTCATGCTCTCCTCATGGTGTTATCAGCCAAGCAGTGGCCCACCCTAGAAGCCATGTAGGGATGGCAGTGCTGCTGTTGAAGAAATGTGGAGGACATGAGGCATTGAGAAATAGCAATGATAAAGCATTAAACATGCCCTGAGAGAGGACAGGTTGAGTGGATGCAATCTGAGGAGGACATACTGTGAGTGATGAGGTGCTGACTAGTTTATCATTACTGAATATTTGATGCAAATGTACAATACAATGAGACCTTTTCTTTTCCTGGGCAAATCCAGCACAGAGTAGTTGGGAATGAAAATTCTAGATAGAACTTTAAATTTCATCTGTGTAAGAAGCTGGTCCCCCAAAGTGGCCTCTTAGTGAAAATGAAAGCAGGTTAGAATCTATATAGATTTGAGGGCTGGTAGAGTTTTTTCACCTAGGTTTGGTTGGAGTGTCCTGTTTGGTTTTCATTTCTACCTGGTGAAGCTCTGTGGATCAAAGATGGGGTCTGCTTCTGCAGACATACACAATTTAGTATTATTGTACAATGAAAACAGAACATACCAGGTCTCAAACAAACCCCAGCAAGTGTAGGGGCTTAACTCAACAGGAAGGATTCAACCTGTTGGATTGTTAGGAAATGTATACAAGAAGGGACAATATAAACATGAAGTATTTGTAGAACTCTCTGCAGAATAAATGAAAATAGCAAAGTCTAAGCAAGGAAAAGGGGAGACTAAAAAACTGGTTGAAGCAAAGAGACAATTTTCTTTCATCATCTTACCTCCGTCCCTTTCTGGAGAAATCTACCTCAGGGAACTTTGTGAATGATGATTTTAGAAAACAGGGAGATGACAGCAAATGTTTTGCATTGAATTAGATTCAGTGTCTGGAGAGGTTTTTTTCTAATTTCTAGCATCCAACTCCAATGTGATAGTCTAGAAGATGACAACAAAACCTTAAATGCTGCTGTATTTTCTACTTGTACAGTCATGTGCAATTTTTTTCAGGGCTTTATTGGTCTGAGGAAGCACAGAGAATACCATTTTCTGACATTTCTTTTTCCACCAAAATCAGATGAAAACCTGAGTTCAAAATAAAGGTACTGATTATGGTATTAAGATAGGATTTGTAAAAACTACAGTACGGTCATTGCAATATCATGCTGGTTTGGTAATGTAAATGCTGTAGTTTGAAAAACTCCATATCCTTATTTTCAGATTAAATTCTTCACAGTCAATAGCATTTCCAGCTAAAACATCATTCCCTGGTTTAGAAGATTAAACTCCCCTTCATGTCATGGCAACAGCTCTGGTTGAAATCCTAACACTGCTGTTGCCAAATGATTTTGTGATGTTGCAAGTTCATATTAAGCTAAATTAGCAGCAGGAGACCTGCACTGAAGTCACAGTACATATCATCATCGCAGAGTGGGAAGTTGTTTGATTGAAGCAATTTCCTATCTAGCCACAGTGGGCAGCTCATAAGCTGTTCAGGCCTCGTGCTAGTGGGAAATGCGCAAAGGAATTTAGAAGAAGGAATGCACTCCTGCCCATGCTCACATGGCCATTGGGGCATGCAGCCCTGATGTGACTGGGGAAGGAGGCGTGTTAGACTCAGTACATTCATCACTGCAGGTTAAGAGGCTGGCTTCACCAGAGAGAGGACAGTGTGGTGCAGTGCTACAGATTTCACAGTATCTTGGAAAATTTGCTGCTTGACTGTGGCTTGTTGGACTTCGGCAAAACTAACCTGCACTACACAAGATCACATATTAACCTCTAAATGATTATCAGTTACATAATTAGTCATTGGCATAAGGTATCTCCTAGAACTGTTTGGAAAAGAAATGTTCTTTAAAAAGTAGTGATGTTTCATTGGGAAAAGAGAATATATAGTTGATTAAAAAAAGAAAGGGTTTTTTCCTCAGAATCTGAAAGCATTTAAAAGAGAGCAAAGCTTTGTGCAAAAAGTTTTCTTTAATAAACTCCCTAATTTTCCCATTACTACAAAATATGAATGGAAAACATTAGTTTAGTCCCAGTGTTTGGGATTGGATGATCTTATCAGACTTGCCTAGGAACACAACCACAGGCTCCCTTCCCTTACAGGGTCTTTGCTTAGGAAAGGCCATTAGAAGTTCACACCTGAAGACTTCAGATGCAGCTATGCACCCGTATTTCTCCCCCCAAAGAAGACAGCATTTACCTCCACAAATGTGCTTTTTTGCAGGTATCTTAAAACAGCCCTTAACTCTTGAAGCCATTTCATTTGTGCACATTCACATCTAGACTGCTCTTTGTTTAAGAGGGAAGGCTTTACAATTGTAATTCACGGGGACTCAGGACCTCACAATATGTATTAAAAATTTTTTTTTGACCTTTTAAATATTATACCAAGAGCTGCTAAGCAATTAAGGCAATAAATCTGTGTAAACTGAACATATAATTTCTCTTAGGAATATAAATGTGAGAAAATTAAATGTCAACATCTACCTTGCTGTTTACAAGTGCAGCCATAGAATGCAAATTCATTGCCTTACCTGAATTCTAGTTTTGTCTTTTATTGTTATTAGAGGAACTTTATGTTGTTGTGGGGTTGGGCTTTTTATGTTTTTTAAGAAGTTCAGATACATAGTCTCTGTGGTAGCACTGAATGTCTCCCTTGTGAGGGACTTTTCTCTGACACGGTTCACTGCTGAGCCTGTAGAAGCAGGTGCAAAATCATCTTGCATGGTTTTAAGAGAAGCGGAGTTCCAGCTCTGGCAGTGGGTAGTCAGTGTGACATTATTTCACCCTTTTGCATTCTGTTCTTTTTACGGTATTTCTTGTCTTATCAGACTTAGAAACTTTTGGAGGAAAGAACTGTGTCCTATTCTCATTTCACACTGTCCTTGGGGCCATCAGGGACCATGTGCACAGTCCCAGACTCAGATGAGGCTTTTATATGGTACATGAACACAAACATGCTGCCCACTTCTGAGCACTGGGTAGGAAAGGGGAGTGAAAGCAGGAGCATTTTTTATATTACAGCACCATCCAGAAGCTCCTTGTTGTTCGGGGGGACCACCGGAGCCGCGGAAGNAGATCTGTGCTTCCCAATGACTCAAGAATTCACTGCTACAAAAAGAAATAAAGAAAAATCCTTCCCTTGGCATATCTTGTTGATAGAGTCTTGCACATCTTGCATCTCAAGATTCAGGTTAGAAGGTTGTTACTTAGAGTTTTTTATCTGCTTCAGCCCTACTTTTGTGTATGTCCTCAACTACCTAGTCCTGCCAGTATACAGGAGGGACCTACTGTTATTTCAGTGTAGACTAGTCTGGTTGTTTTTCACTGTTTTACTGAATTTACTTTACTCTAATACAGCAAAGGCAACTGATAACACTTCTGCCGACATCACTCTGGTGTCATCTACCAGCCTGAGCTCAGGTGGATCAATCACCACAGTTGCATGATGAAGTTGACAAGAATTTAATCACCAAAATGTGAATATTTTCCCCTTTAACTGACTTTTTTTTTTTTCTTGACAGTTAAGGATATAGCCTGATGATCAATTTGGTGTTAGTCTAATTAATATATCCATAATTTAAAAATGCATCCAGAAGGAGAGACTTTGATTTTACCATTCAATTTTCTTGAGTTTTTATTTTTATTAGTAAGATAATAAAAATGCAGTGGATGCCACTGTCTCAGACTGACATCCTCAGAGAGAAATAACCTTGCTTCTGGTGCTAGCTGAAATGTAAGAATAGCATCTGTGATGTCAAGCCAATAACCCCCTTTTCAGAGTTTCAGAAAAGTTGATTCACCCAAATCCAATTAAAAGAATAACTCCATGTATTAATTAAATTGCCCTTCCAGTAAAGTTGAGGCTTAAATAATTTGCTGCACTTGACAGAAAAGCAAAATAACTTTTATTGAATAAAGGGTGAACTGAAACAGAGTTTCTGCCTTTGAGGTAAGCTGGGAATTGAGTGCTCAGCTCAGAATAAATGATAAACTTGGCTATTTCCATGTAGTTCCTTGATGGGTTCATCTGTAATTGCAAGTACTTGCATGATCACCTTGGTCATCACCTGCAGGGATTAATTGCTTCTGAGCAGGTGTATGGTGATAATCACCTTACACTCTTCTGAGAGGAGTCAGAGTCTTTCCAGCAGACGTTCTGTTGGATACATGTCAAGTTCCCAAGTCCAGCTGTGCAATTTGCTCCCCTCCTGACCAGGATCGGGAAAGAAAATTGTGTGGAAAATCTCATAGATCAGGATAAAGACAGGGAAATAGCTCACTGATTATTGTGATGGTAAAACTGACACAACTTGGGAAAAATAAATGCAATTTTTTGCCAGAGAGAAATGGAATAGACTGATAACAAAGACACATTTTTATATGGAAAACTAGAAAACATTTTTTAAGCAGACTTTTTAAACCTCTGTTGAGAGATGATAATAAATGTGGGCACTCCTCTGCAACAATATGTTGTTCCCTACACAAAGAACTATACTATAATTATGTGCACTCAATGTCATTTAGAGCTTCAAGAGTTGGTGAAAACAAAAATAATTCTTACCTACTTTATGCTGGTTCACACTTTGCAAATGCTGAGCAATTGCAGTGCCCCTCAAAGTTTAGCCTGGCAGCACAAGCCCCCCTCTATCACCCACCCAGCTGTGTGTTGTGCCTGACACCTGCACTGCCCAGCATTGGAGATGCGGCATTGGTGGGGACCATAAATATCCAGAGCTCATTGCTCAGTGGTTTTGAGCTGCAGGTCTCCATCATGTGCTTGTCTGATGTTGTGGGTGTCTGGCACAGATGCAGATTTCACAGGGAAAAGGATGGCAGGAGCTGTGTGGGGCCCCATTGCCAGAATATTCCCTGCTTTGTGACGTGGCCACAAGCAGGTGGCTGTGTTAGCCATCCATCCCGAGAGCAGTGAGGTGGAATTTCTGCCCTGCTCTCCTGAAGTTGGACTCTTTGTTGATCCTTGCTCTTCCATAGCTTAGGAAGCTTTCACAGAGCAACTACTGAATACACAACAAATCCAGTTCACACATAGATCTGAGCATCTTCTGATTCAGCAGAGGAGATGCAATTTCCGTGAATGTAGGGAAGCCAAATATCCCTCTGGAACACAGAAGTGAATTCCTTGGGGAGATGTGTCATGATGCAAAGGGTTGAGGGCAAATTAAATTTGAGAAGAGAGACAGGTAGAGGGTAAAATCTCCATGAATATTTAAGACAGGGGGATTCCTGCAGAAGGCATTACTGCAGATTCAGCTGTAACTAAACTGTCTACAGCTGCTGTTTCTCTGTCACCTTTGGAAGGGGAAGATCTTTAATGAATATCAAAGTCAAACTTCAAGCATAAAATAGCAACTCAAGTTGCTCACTTTACTTAAAAGAAAACCACTGTATCTTGTCACCTTACAGATATCCATGATCAGAACTGAATAAGCTGATTTAATTTGAGAAGATTTTGGAGTAGATTGTCTTGAAAATATGGAAGATCCCTTCATTCTTATGTGCATCTCATTGTTTTATTCCCCTCCTTAGTGATAAGGGAGAGGGAAGATGTAAAAAAAAATATTCAGGGTTTCTTTTACTTTCTTCCTTTCTATTTTAAAACTGTGCTTGTGATAGACAGAGGAAGGGAGAGCAAGAAAACAGAGAACAAGGCTCTTTAGAAGGAGGAAAATTTGAGAATTTACCCCATTCACTCCTCTGCTTTCTATTCACTCATTTCCCTACTATTTTCCAGCAGAAAGAAAGAGAGAGGAAGTGAAGAAAAACAAGTAAGTGAGGAAGGTGATGGCAAAGAATCCATGCATTGTGCGTTTTGCTTTATATAAGGCAAAATATATTGGTTCTTAAATTTTTGGTCACACTTTAAAGATAGCAAGGATAGCAAGAAAGGACACTTTAAAAACCAGCTCAACATGTTGCTCATCATTATTTGTGTGTAGAGCACCCTGAGTGTCTGCAAGAACACTAAATCCTTCTGGAGGGTTTGCCTCAGTGCAGACAGACATGGCAAGCAGTCTAGCTTTAAGTTGCTGTAGTGGAAATTGATGTTATTATTATTATTGACACAGAATAGTCTCTCTTTGAGTTAAGAAGATAGTCAGAGTGCTGTAATGCTGCAAAAATATTTGGGAATATACAGTCAAAGTGAAACTGAGTTTAGCCCAGGGAAATTGAAGTTGAATTTCCAAGGTAACACTCAAAAAGCCTGTCTGAGGAACAGAGTAAGCCTGCATAGGTGAAAAAAAGCACAAGGGTTTGCCAGCAGAAAACACAAAGCAAATTGGTAGCCTTGCCATAAAGGCTGGGGATAAAAAGGACAAGCCTAGGACAGAAGGGAAAAAAGCAGAGTGTGGCAGATCATTGTCTTTAATGGGACAAGCTGTAAAGTGTGAGAAGCAACTGGCTTTAAAGGCAGCATTAGATAAAGGAAGACCAAAAAATAACTCAAGAAAAAGCTGGTTCCCTAGGCTGCAAGCCAACATGTCATACCAGCAATGCAGTAAACCCCTCAGCCCTTTTCCAGTTAAAACCAGTAAGTGTGTAATTCAGATGCCAGCTCCAGAATGTCTCTATGGTGAACTACACTAGTACAAAATGCATTTGTGATATGAATTTTCCTTAAGGGTAGTCATCACAACTACATTGCTAAAGGGCTGCTTTAATTTTGTAAATGTTTTACTTTTATCTGTCCTATTATTTCTTAGGAACTTCCAAATAGGACAACTGTAATTTTCTTAATTAAGGATATCAAGTCTGAGCACAATGCTTGTAGGTTATTAACATTATATCAGACTATCACCCAAATGCTCTACTTTTCTTCTTGAGGGATCCTGCAGCAAAGTGAGATATTATGATCTCCTTAATCAGAAAATGTAAGGCATCAGAGTTAAAGCTAATTAGAATTTATGAGGTTGGAGGGAATATAATTTGTGTGTGAACACTTTAGGTGATAAGGGGTTTGAGATGAGGACTACAGATCTCAGCTGAACTTGGGTACCACAGTTTTACAGGACAAATGATTAGAAGTTAAACTTTTTTTAAATTTAATCTTCTTTTCAGTCAGAAAGCTAAGGCAGGAAAACACTGTGTATGTGACACAATTTTGTTAAAGTCTAGGCTGGGTCTGAAGCAGCAATCAACACCTCCTGCTTAAAAATAATTTCTTTTCAGTATCAGTCACTGAAACAACACCTCCCCATTCAAATGTCCATCCTGTTTTCCTCTTAACACCTGGTTCATATCCCATCATGAGTAGATATGTGCTTGCTGAACATTCACCAGAAGCTCTGTCAGAGGAATACAAACCTGTTCCAGTGATTTTAGAGTAAGTGCTCTTGAGAGCTCTTTGAACCATCCCACAAAATCTAAGGCAGCTGTTCCATTGTAAAAATCAGCATAACATATGGTTTATAGAGATAATATATTTATATTATATACAGTATAAAATAAAACAAAAGGTGCTTGAGTTCTATCAAGACAGCAAATTTCTATAAGCAGGAATGAGGAGAAAAAAGTGGTTATATACAATATGTACTAGACTAGCTTGAAAGATTAGCAGCAAAAGAAGAGGAACCATGAAAGGGAAGACTTCATTATTAGGACAGCTGTCTACTTGGCAGCTAATACCAACAGATATTTGATGAATGAAATCTCTCTAGAAGCTTTTGGTAATGACAGTAACATTTTTTAATTGGTTGTGGGGGCAGTTTGGTGGGATACCCTGAAAGTTAGGTGTGTAGAAATTATGTTCTGCGCAAATTAAAGAAAATATTAATCCTGTTAGGGTCTTGAAGAAGTCCTTTTAGCCATTTTCTTTCTCTGGGAAAGATTAAGTGCATATTCTTTGCACTGCTTCAAAAGTGCCATATATTCCTAGTATCTGTGTTTCACCATATCACTGCCTTTGGAAGGTGTTTTTCTCTTATATTTGATTGTTTATCTTCTGTAGCAAAGAACCTTCCATTCCGTGCCCAGCGAAAATGAAGCCGCTGATTGCAATCCTTCATGCAAACTCTTTATCTTGGGAGATGTGGAAAACATTTGACCTCGGCTTCTCTTTTTCTTTAGGTCTCTCTCTTCTAGATAGAAGCAGCAAAATTCTTGAAAACAATTTCTCATCCATCTGTTTTCTAAAGCTCTCAGTGTTACCTTCTTCTGTGATCTTCATGATATTTTTACAAATTTGTGCTCCAGACAGGTTATCAGCAGTACTGTGTGGGACAGAAACATTTCATCCTTCGCCACTGACAAAGCTTCTGTTTGTACATCACACAATTGGATTGAAGTTTCTGCAGCAGCGTGTTCTTGACTCCTAGTCAGTTTCTAACCTACTATAACCTCCCTATATTATTTTTTTTTCTGTAGTGTCCTTCCTTTGTTGACAGAGACAGTGATAGAATGGTAAACAGACCAACAAGTAGTCTGTTTGCAAGCTGCTCCCTGGTTCTACCTGGATATATATCCTGGTGCAATCTCCAGTCAGGGTCTTAAAAGGCAAAGCTATAACAAAATCCTTTGACAGAGAATGGAGATTCATGCCACAGGAAACAGTAAGAGTTGCAAAGTAGCAAACAGAGGGAAATAATTGTGGAGTAATTTTCAAAATATAGGGCTCACTGAGTCTCCTAATCATAGTTTTCATAGAAGAAAACAAGTTATATTTAGAACACATATGGTCAGAAGTGGCAGCAATAATTTCGGAGGCTGGATTTTGGAGCTGTTAGCAGCATTTCAATCATCTGTAAATTACTTGAGAAATCGAAGTTATAAGTTCAATAGTAGTAAGTACTGATGGTGTTCTTGTCTTGTTTCTGGCACTATTTTGAGATAGGTATGGAGTAAAGGGGATATTACACGCAGAGTCCATGTTAATACCCCATGGAGCTCTATATTTCTCCCTGATGAGCTTGCATGAACCTCAAATTGACTCCAGAAAATTACGACAGCAATTCAGCTTAACTTGGTTTCCTGCCATGACAAGGAACTGAAGAGTCATAACCAAAGAAAGAAAACTTTGAGTTATTCTGAGATGAGAAAGAGGCAGTGTGGCTTTTATAATGGGAAAGGTTTCTTCTAGTGAGGAAACAGACTTTAGTGACAGAGCTGTGGAACTATTGTTTCTTCTGCAGAGAGTTTCAGGCTGCATTTCTATTTAATTGGCATCAACCCCACTTTGAGAGTTACATTTTCCTCTGAGCTTTAATTTGCACTTAAAACTACACTTCACTGACTGAACACTGTCCTACAGTTACTATTTCTCACCTACAACTTTTCCTTTTAGAAAGGAACTCTGCCCTCACCTAAGCTGTTCCTTTTCTGGCCCCTCACCCTTTTTTCCTCTGCTTC
This sequence comes from Pycnonotus jocosus, assembly GCA_013400435.1. Taxonomy (NCBI): domain Eukaryota; kingdom Metazoa; phylum Chordata; class Aves; order Passeriformes; family Pycnonotidae; genus Pycnonotus; species Pycnonotus jocosus. The sequence goes on from VWYP01008227.1 coordinate 1,682,402, forward strand.
ACTGCCACAGCTGTGGTTGAAGAGATAAACCCAGACAGCAAGTAATCAAACAGTTGGTAGTGAAGGTAGAGATAGTCCAAATCTAATGGAAAAACACTGCACAAAACTAAGCAGTGATAAGTACTCCTATCTAATATCATCTGACTTCTCTGTTGTGCAGGGAGCAGTGGGTACTTGGGGTACATGGAGTGCCGAGGGGTATGTGAGCACCACAGACAGGCTGTGTGTGCATTCAGCTTTCTGGTCCTGGTGTCACAGGTTCTTTGTTCTGACCACTTTTATAATATCTCCAGTTTTTCCTTTGAGGCTGGGCTGCTTTTTCTCTGCCAACTTTCAATATTCCTTTTTTTCTCTTTTTTTTCTTGGTTAGAGAATAGTAAATCATACTGTTGCAAATACTCTTCATTTTTTCTTTTGAGTATGAGGCTAAGAATAGGGGGTTTTTGGTTGTTGGATGCTAACTGGGCTTCTCACACCTGCTTCAGGCTCTTAACCTACACTATCACTGCCCTGACTGTTTGTCATCCTTCATCCTACCTATTAATTGTCCTTCAGCTGAGCAGCACTTCCTAAGTTATAATGGGATAAGTTTGGGTTACAACTAGCTAGAAACCTTTAGATGAAACAACTAATTCTGTTCAAGTTAATGTCAGTGAACATGCACAGGGAACAACAACCTTCATTGCAAGTTCTGGGAGGTATGGTTTTTTCCAAATCCCAGCTGCACAGGAAAACATTAGACAGAACTTGGCCTTAGCTTGAAGTGAAGTAACAGATCTGCTACCTGCCTCTCTGTAAACCTGAGTAAGTTCAAAATGTAGTTACTGTCAGGCTTTAGGGATGTATTTCACATTTTCTTTTGCTGCAGGGAGAGGGGGAAAAAAAAAAAAAGCATACAACTACAAATAGAGAATCCCTCACTCCTTATGTAGAGAGTTTTGAAGTATGAGTTCTAATCACTTCCCTGCATGTATGTACTTGAGTTCTCCCTTGGGGATCTTGCTCTGTCAAGGAGGATAATTTTGCTCCCTGTCAGAGTTCTGACAAAGTTCAGCCCAGCCGTAAGAAGAGGTTTAGTGCTAGAGCTGTTTTGATGCATAAGAGGCATGATGGAAAACCTGTTGCCATGGGTCTGCCATCAAGTTAAGCCTCTCCCTTGACTACAAAGGGAGTGCATGTTCTTGCCACTTTTGCTACAGTCCTGTGGCATCCGCAGAGAGGCAGGCAGAAAAGCCTCCCCACACCAACCTGACCATGCTCCTTGCACCTGACAGACAACACTGGGCTCTGTCCTGAACAGTCAGAGATGGAGCTTTTACCTGAGTGGAGTTTGCAAACACCTTCGGAGGAACTAAAAGTTGAACTCCAAGTTAAGGTTCTTTCATTTATTTATTTTTATTTCAAAGAAACACATACATTTGTCTTTATGTTTATATACAAGAAGTATGCCAACATGTATGAAAGGAAATATAAGCAGGGGGAGCAGAGAAAATTAAAATTATCCCATTTGGTGGTTTTATCCTATTTTCTACATCAAATGCCACTCCTTTATCCTCTCCTTGCTGCAGCTGTTTGTCCATTACAGTGTCAACAGTAACAATACCATAGTGTTACTGGCAAAGGTGAATCTCAACACCTGTAAACAAGGATTAAACAACACCAGATGATTTTTTGCACAGCTATTTCAAATGAATGTGCATTTTCTCAAACCATGTGCTAGCAAAATAAACACACATTAAGAGCCATTTTTATTTAGTTTGGTTTTATGCCCACGTTTTTCACATTCCATTAACTGTCAGTACGTTGCATGGAATCTGTCAACACAAATATTCCTCTTTTTCCATGCAATGAAAAGTTATCACGGATACATTACAGAGAGAAGTAAATAAATTGGATTTCTTTTAAAAATTGTTGACTCTACAGACAATGCTTCTGATTGAGAAAATATCATAGTGAAACATTTACTGATGGTAAAAATGAAGAACAGAGTAGAGCAGACAGCTTTATGGGATGGATCCAAGAACTACCCAAGAACTAGAAAGAAACTAGCTCACTGAAACAAGCCCCTCAAAATTGGAAGAACCAGCCTGGGTGTAGCTTAAGCTGGACATAATAAAGTGATTCTTAACCCATAGGGTTTAATAAACTGAAACAACAAGATTGAGGTTGAATATTACCTATTTTCTAATGTAAAATTGCTGAAATATGTATAAATCTCTTACTGAATCGTTCAGTACACAAAATTTTTTTACACATATATAATGATCTAGATTTTTGTCAAATTTCAGCCTTTCAGGAATCTTTATGTCTTCCTTAAAAAGTAATTGTATTTTTTTAAAGAAAGTGAATAGATTAAGATAATATACTGTTGTTCCTCAATTCAGAGAGAAATTTATATGCGTTTTATGTCTCTAAATAATGTTTCAGTTCCACTTTTACCTGCTTTGTCATGTCATGTTTTTAAATAGAAATGGCATTCTTGGCCAACAAACCTGAGGTTTTTTCTATTATATTTTGCTTTTCTATGAGTTCATAAACTTAATCACATATAGAGTGTTCTATTTTTGGAAGGGTTGTAAGAAGTACTCAGTTTTTGAGACAAATAAAAGCCACCAAAAATACATCTGCTTCTTCCCAAAATGTATTATTTTAAAATAATGCAAAAGTTTCAAGGCAGAAATCCCCACCATCCTGTAGGAAATCCTCTTAACAGCAGACCATTTTAATATTTTGTCAATCACAAGACATGGAAAGATCCACAATGCAGGCTACACTACCTCACTGCTTCAAACTGACCAAATTTTGGATCTTCAGTAGTTTTGAAACTTGGAATTCTAGAAAAAAAGTCAAAATCATTGCTATACAGTCCACAGTTCTACCTGTTGATTTATGTTTTGAATGCTTTACTCTGTTGTATAGATGAAGGCAATTGGCAAGAAGCCATTTGTTATCCTTCTCCATTTATCTGTGGGCAGAAAGGTGTATCCCAAAGTCATCGTTAGCAGTAGAGTCATAATGTTGTCACAGATGATGCATGACCAAATTGGAACTAGTTGACTGCAGTGCACACTTCTCATTTACAACCATTTCTTGTGGTTCTGTTGGTGTCTTGAACACGGAATGCTGATCATGCAGTAACAAAGAGTTTATCATAAACATTTTTGTATATCCATGGTTTGCACCATCAGTGGCCAAAGAAAAAGTTTTGCCATTTTCAACATTGGCCTTAAAATCTTTCTCAATTGAATGGCAAGTTAATATTTTGTGAAGGACACCTGAAGTTGTTGTCTTATGAAGATAAAGTGTTTTATGGCAAACTTGGAATAATGTTATTCCTTTTGTTGTCAAATTAGAGGGACCTGCTTTAAAAAATTGTATGCAATATATGATAGGGATCTGTGGTGGCTGTTTCCTTTTCTTTGGCTAAATGTTTCAAAAGTTTTCTTTTGTCTCATGTTAGAAATTTATTATGATCATTTACATGCCTACAAGCAATTAAGAAAATGTGTCTCTGTAAAGTACATTAAAGTCTTATGGGAGCTATTGCTTTCTCTACTGAACCATGCAAAGTCAATTCTATACTAATTCCAGGAAAGTTTGTTCCTCTGATTCAGCTTAAGGACTATATCTTGATTAATTGATAAAATGCTGTAATCACGATCTCTACTGTGTCATCACCCACATGATAAAGCAGTGTCATCAATTACTTCTAAATCAATGTGCAATCAATGTGCAGATTCCTGCTTTGATATAATCAGTCACTCCAGTCCACAGTGTGTTGGGATAGCAAATACCTTTTGCTCTACAGACAGTAGTTAACTCTGCTTTGGATGAACATTGTGCATTAAGACCTCTTCGGATATGAAAACTTGTATGTGTGATATAAATTCAAGTCCTTTGCTTTTTGCATTGACATGGCAGGTGGAATAATTTTTGTAAACAATTTATAAGGAAGTGCCTCATCCTTTGGTTTTAAGTGTAGATTTAAGCTGCTTTTTGAGATCCTGCCCACAGCCCCCCCACCCTTGACACCTGCATGGTTTGGAGGAATGAGAGCCATCTTCAGGAGCAGACAGTTCCACTCCAGTTATACAAAGTCCCTATGGAATAATAATTCCCTCAGCTCTTCCTAACTTTTTGATGGGTTTCTTGATTTGACAGCAAAATTGTGAGGCAATTCTCAAATTTTTCGTCTTCATGTCATCTTCCACCCCAATTGTCTCTAAAATGGTTTGCCTGGAGGTTGAATGCGAAGGAAGCCCATCACTTCTCCTGTCTCCAACTTCATCATCAACCAAGGACAGGCTGACACTCAGTACACTGAGCTTGATGGGGCTGGAGTCCTTCTGTCCTAATAAGCTGAAGAAATTGGATAGAAATACCCAGTTTCTGGTAAGACATCTGCCAAGGACCTTTCACTTGTATGAGTAAAAGGACTTAGTGCCAGGTTCAAAGCTCTATTGTGCACACACTGTGTACTAAACCTTTGCAGTAAAATATCTGAAATCCATACAGGGCAGCAGTTGCTCTTCATTAGTCTTTTTAGGAGTTTCTCACTTGTGTGCAATCAGCCTGAGCTGTGGGTGAAGGGATGTTTTGCACATAAATGCCATACAATGGTCTCAAGGTTCTCTAAAGGTTCAAACCTGAAGCCTTGTCTGTCATTTCTTAATTTCAAGTGTGCGTTTCAGAGCCTTATTAGAACAACAGAGATTTCCTTTTTGGAGGTCCTGTGGTTGGGTTCACAGAAAGGGTCAGCTGGGAAGGGACCACAGTGGTCCCTGTGGGTCATCTGGTCCCACCTCCCTGCTCATCCTAAAGGACATTATGCAGGATTGCATACAAATGGTTCTTGAATATTTCTAGTGAGGGGGATTCCACAAGTTTTTCTAAAATGTTCGTTTAAAAGCTACATTTTATGGTGCTGAGTTCTATTCTGAAACCACTACTTATCTAAGAGCTGCATGGCTCTCTGTTGTTCCGACCAGGTTTCATGATTGATTCATCTTCCTTTCACTGATACAAGAAAGGAAAGGGCTGAAAAATCTCTTAAAATAAGGGCTCATTAGCTATATTAAAATTGCCTGTAATAATCTTCTATCTGCCTTTACTTTTTTAACAGTTGTAGCAGGTTGCAGTCATACTCAGTTGTAGTTGAATTCTGATTTTTGTGTGCTCTGATGCCAAATTATGCAGCTCAGATTAATTGTTCATTAGAACTTAGCAATGTCTGAGCCCCTGCAACATCACTGTCAAAATGCCTGGTACTTGGGAGAAAATATTTGAGGAGCTAAATTAAAAGTTTTAAACTTAAATTGACGCTTTAACTTGTGAATATGCTGATTAACTGAAAACTTTACTGCCTGCCAAGTTTTGAGTATTATAAGCAGTGAACCTGGTGAAGGTGCTTAAAAAGACATAGAAACAAATGCATGGAATTATAAGGCAGAAAAGTGAATTTTAATTTTTTTTAAAGAAGCTATTTTTGTCAGGCAAAAATTTCCAACAGTAAAATCTCAAAGAGGAAGTAATATTACAATAAAAGTTCTATTAGCTCATCACTTAAGATAGCTGCAACATTTTAAAATATGTTAGTAGTGAGAAAAATGTAACAATAATAAAATTTTATGGTGTTAGGGGCATTGATTAAATGACACAATAGTTTTTCTGACTGTAAGGAAGTTTACAGAAAAAACTAAATTAAAACAACTCTGTGGCAACTTAAAAACAGGAATTTAGGGGAAAATGGTCAGAAATTATAAAAGAAAATTCATCAAATGCCTAACAGTTCAATATTTCTTGTACGCTGTAGTGGAGGGAAAAGACCTGATCAACATTGCATTACAAGAGCACAATAAGTGAAGGAAAAATCATCTCATGGCTGCAAGTGCTATCACTATTCTTTCCCCTCTGCAAGGAATATCATTACAGTACGTGGGATGAATCAGATCACAACAAGGGAAAAAATAGCACAGAGGAATAAAAGTAGACTGTATCATGATGGATCTGGAGAATTAGTTAGAGAACCAAGATTATTCAGGTGGTTATAATTTTAACCTCTATTTTTTTTTTTTTAAGGAAAAGCTTGAAAGAAATCTTTGTAACCTTAACCTCCTCAGGAGCATGTTGACATGTGGGACTTAGCCTTGCTGGCACAGTGATGCAGTGCTCCAGCTGCTGTGCCAGGTGTTGGCCAGAGGAGACTGTAAGGAGACATATGACCAGAACAACCAGACCTGGTGCAGGCTCTCATGGTCTAGTGCCTCCCAGAACCCACTGGTGCTTCTGCAGTGCAATTAACCAATAACTCCTCTTCCCCCCCTCTTTTTAAACTCATTTTGTCACTTTGCTGGAAATATTTTTTTTTTCTTGAGGCTTTCAAGCTTTAATAGAGATCTTGTGGTTTTTAACAGTTTATAACTCAGGCAAAGTTAAATGGAATTTGATGGGAGAAAGTATTTCTTTAGCCTGAGGGCTTTCTGTCTGCTGAATTTTGACAGTTTCCTGCACACTGCAGAGATAAATTAGAGCAGCTTTAAAAAGCAAAAAGAGTCTAGCTGGAATGGGATGTGTCATCCTGTCTTGTTGGGGATACCAACCCTCTTGCAAAGTGGTCTGTAGTCATTTCAAGGGCCCTCTGTGGTCTGTTGGCACTACCGTGCAACCTCAGGAATATGAAAGTGAAAACAGCACTTACCAGTGACAGGGAATGAATCTGACCATCTCATACATGGCATATTACTCTTGACTGAAACATCTGTAATTCCATAATACTCTATATTAAATAATTTTCCTTTGTTCCCAAGGCATTATATCCTCTGTTTCTTTATTTAATTTCTCCGTTTAACAATTCATCTTGCCTGGTACTGCTTTCACATAATTATAATATATCTGACAGTGCTTAATTGAAGGTTTAATAATTTCTCATTTTGTTTGCTCTAGAGTATATTGATGACACCAGATTTCCAACAATGAAGAGGCTTGTCTTATGGAGGCTTCATTTACCTTTGAATGTCCTTTTCTGAACAAGTGAGTATGAAAAGATTTTTGATATTAAGAGTGTGCTATAATATCTCCAATCTCATAGAATTCCATAAATATATTTAGTAGTTTCTTTCTGGGATATTGCAGTTTATGAAATCAGTGACATTATGCCCATTCCACGTGATTATTTAGTCTGGTTGGTCCTTTATTTTAGGGTAAAAGTGTTACAGGCTGACCTGTAAGCTGAGCCTCCCTCCTAGAGAACTTCCAGGCACTGCTCAGGAATCTCTATTAAATTATGGTCTGCAAATTATCTACTTCCAGTTTTAAGGTCCTCAATGACGTACAATGTTATCAAGATCTCTTTAACCTCTTGTTAGCAATCAGCTAACTGGGAATATGCCTGAGTCTTCCTCAGCTGCATGAGCAGACAGCATTCCTTGGAGAGGTGAGCTGCTTGCTCACATAGTGGCTCTGGAAAACTGCATTCAGTGCTAATGTGAAGATCAGTATCTATTTTCCTGTGGTTTGCAGTGTTACAGTCTGTACCTCTTTTATCTAGATAATAATTTGAACACTCTACTCTTCTGACCTGCTAAAAACCAGTGAAATCTGGTGTCTCATTTTGTCTTTTGATCAATAATAAAGTTCTAAGTACATTGATTTACTTTTGACTAAAATGAAAGCCTCTTGACACTATTTTGCCACCTTTCTGTTATTTATGGTGTTGCTTTCAGAATCATTATGGTCCTTTACTGTGGGCAAACACTCAATAAAATTACTTTGTTCCATAGTGCAGAAAGACCACGAACTTCTGTTGTTAATTTCTGCCCTGTGGTCTCAAAAATAATATATGTGACAAAAGTGAGATGATAACTAAGGGTTTGGGAGCAACTATCCCTATGTGCTAGATTTTGTACAATACAGGAGACTGAATGTTTTTGGTGTTACTGTTCATAACAGGATTGAAATTGTCAGGCACCATCTGCTGGGATATTGACTGACCATGATTCAGACAAATATCATTTAGAGATTGAGCAACATTTAGAAAATCATGTAGAAGTTTTGCTTGTTTTTTTTTTTTTTCTGCTTTCCTTTCCCAGTGGTCATCTTTTGTACTAAATTTTAAGTGAATTTATACTTAAGTTTCTGTTTGTATAGGAAGGCAATGTAATACTGATTTTTCAGTTTCATTATAATAATATCATGATATTCAGGATAAAATTTTGTTGTACACAAGAACATACACTTCTTCCTCTGTTGACTTTGCTAGTTTCCTCTTCAAATAATCACCAATGTAAAGAGTATGAGAGTGTAATGAAATCTGACATGTGTAGGTTGAAGCAAAGTAATTGATTAATCTGTATGAAGTGATAACTTCTTTTTCTCAGAGGGATTCAACAATAGTAAGTAAATGTAAATAGTTCCTTGGGCAAATACACCCAGACCTGTGTGGTAAACCTGTTTTCACAACCTTATTTTAGGGACTAGTTGTCTTAATGAGTGTCAGTTCTTCAGCTTTTAGAAATCTTGCTTATGAACCAGAAACACACAGGATTGGGTTTAATGGAGAGATTAAGGCTCGACTACTGAGCAGTAGTGACACAAAGCATCCTTAGACAAGACATGACAGTGCAAATGGAAGTGCAGTATATGACTCACATCCCAGCTGTAGGAGCTGACTTAGCTTTCCAGAGAAGCAAAAACAAGAATTACAGTAAGGATTGGATCTTCCTCCTACTCTCCTGCCATCATTTATTTTCTCCCATTATTGGGCATTTGCCCTTTGCAAGGGGTGAAAGGAAAAGTCCTTACATGGACAAAAGCATCCACCATACAAGGACATCTCTTTCAAACTGTCAAAGTCAGATAAGATGTCCTCCTCTGACCAGCAATCCTACTCTGTCTAGGGAAGGAGACCCTCTCTTCCTTCCTAGGGCTAGAATAGGACCAGGCCCAGAGATCTGCGGGTGGGCTCATGGTTTTCCTCACCTGTCCAGGCCAGTCTCACATAGTCCATGCACTGAGGGACAGAGCGTGGGCCATCCTTGTCTCCACTGCCATCCTCCAGCAGCTCTGCTGAACTTACCTCCCTGTGGTAGTGTTTAGCGCAAGGAGACTACCAGCATCAATCACCCACCTTTCCACACCTCTCCCAGTTCCTCTCCTGTCCAGAAAGAGGGAAAAGGCATCCTTGATAAAGCTGTATTACAGCTCCACTTTGATGAGGAATATTGTGTAGATAGCTGTAATGTGGGTAAAAGGTTTGTTATGTACCTCAGAGTCCTTGTAGATAACTTCAGAGCTGAAGCTAATAACTAATGTAGATATATGTCTAATGATCACCCTGTGAGTTGCTGTTGTTTTTTAAAAATCAAGGAGCAAAAAGAAGCAGAAGCCAAATTCACATCACACACTTTTAAGCTGCGTTTATTCCTGCCAGCAAAATTTATATCTGTTGAGATGTGAGCAGGCAGCTAAGTCCAATTTGAATGAAACTGGAATCCATAAAATTAAAAACATCATTTGTATTCCCTATCACAGTAGTATGGCTGCCTCTAAAGACAAATACATATGCAAATAATTTAAAGCAAGGCTTAGGTATATGATTGAAATCTCTGTTTGAGCAAGAATGCAGATAGTTACATGATTTGTCCACAAAATCAAGTTATGCTCTTGTGGTTTTTGCAAATATATGTGCTGCTAGCATTTCGATATGGCATCCTTAAAACAATTTTCTGCTAGTGCCCGCCATCAGCTTCCCCTGTGCATAGAGAAATATTTAACCAATTTCATATCATAAAGCTTATTTTGGAACATTGGTTCTTGCCTTTTAGAAACAACTATTTAGGACTGCTCTGACAACCACAGCTGTATTGACAATACCAGACATAGCTGCCTACTCCCAAATCTAAGCCCAAGAGACATATTAGGCCATTTTTTTCTTTTTCTCCCAGGGCTGCAGAACTGGAAACTCTGACAGAGCAAGACTGGAGAGAAGTTTATGGTGTTATCAGTGTGAGTTGTTATGCTCAAATCTTTGGGGTTTTGTGTTTTGCTTTGGACAACAGCCATGCCTCACTGAGTATATAGGGAGACATGACGGTGGACAGAAAGAGCTCTGAAACCTTTTTCTTGGACATTCCAGAGTCTGTGGTGACTATGAAGTCCTGCAGTGGGTGAGTGAGGATGAGGGGACAAGACCTCATAGACCTGGAGGAGGAGCCAGGAATGCAGTTCTGTGACAGGCACACACACATTATTCATGCCTACCCCCACAAATACAATGTGACAACACTGCAAAACAGTTTTTCACTCCAGAAACATTCATACTTAAACCAATTTCTGCTGATGATTTAGTACTATTCAGGGATGAAGTGAAGCGAGGTGAAGCTGGGGGAAATCGGATCAACTTCTCATTAGTTTTGATGGAATATTTTGAAGAAAGAACAGCTGAAGGCTCTCAGTGAATGCAACTCTGTGTATTTTTCTTTATTATGAGCTCTTCCAGGTGAACTCATTTAAAGCATGGGGAAATATCATTCTGTCTGGACTAGCCTGGGCTGCAGGAAGTGCTTACGTTATGCATCAGACCAGTGGGAATTAAAATGAGTTCTTATCAATGAAAGGAGAGTTTCGTTGTGACTGAAAAATCTATCACTATCTTTCTGATGGCAACTAGAGTGGTCTTCTGCATGTCATGAGTGGTGAAATCTCTGATTCACCTTGGTGGTACACTGGAACTAGCCACTGAAAAAGAGGAAAGCCTTGGACATATCCTGGCAGACAGGGCTGTAATGCTGTTGGAACCAGAATACATGAATGAGTGGAGTTGGGTGCACTCAAGGCTCCTCTTATCCAGACAGAGGAATTTGGAAATAAAAGCCTGTTTTACCAACTTCCTTAATTTTTGCAAGCCCTTATTCTGCATTGTTAGTGAGACAGTGATTCTGAACAAATGGGCACAAATGCTGAGTTGCAGTTATCTATTTGCCAAATTACATCAAAACCCCCAAGCAGTATAATGAGCTCCAGCATGTGCAAATATGTCGCTACAGACAGGGAAAGAAGCCAAGTGTCCAGGAAGAAAAGCTGCTCCCTATTGATGGAACAGCTAGGTTCTGTGTGCATCTAACAGTGATGAAATCAGCTATTTGACATCATCTCTAGAGATGTACAGGGTTTTTGTGTGTCATGTTCTGTAATATTGATGCAAATCTCCACTCCAGATAGATATGGATATCCAGTAGGACAAGTCTTTACAGCAGATGACCAGCATTGTGGTGTGCAATGAAATGAGTCACTGGCCTAGAGGTTCAGACGTTTTTACTGTGTTCCCAGGCTAGGATGAGGATGGGAACAAGAGGAGGGCTGAAGGACAGCATTTTCCCTGTCCACCTACCAGCAGTGATCCTCCTGCCTATGATCACAGCAGCCCACCCTACTTTTTGCTACTTTAGTCTGAAGGTCCTTTTTCTCCCCACTCATGTGCCTTTGAATGGTTGCTGTTTAATTTCTGCTACCTCCCATCTCTCATGTTTGCCTCAGTTTCCTCTCTTCTGCTGCTGCCTGTTTTGAAACTACAGTATTTAGCTGCTTTTTACCAGAACTGCTAGACTTTTCAGAAAAATTCTCTCCACCCCTCAACTTACATTTCTTCTACTATTTTCCCTTCAAATTCCACCTTGGGAACCAGGTCTGTAATGTCTACACTGCATCAAATGGTCACACTCATCAGAAGAGTTACAGCCACTGGCAGGGACAGTAACCAGGCTGTACTCTGTGTTCTTATGATCCTTTACTTTTTCCACTGCTCTCATTCGTAGTTTTCTGGTGCATATTAGAAAATAAAGTAAGAAAGGTCAAAATTATAAGTCTGTTGATATTGATTGTAGTAATTTCTGTAGTCCTGCTTTTTTGGCAACAGTCATGACTTAAAAGGTTGCTGTGACACTGGGTTTGAGTTTGTGACAGTGTTATGATTTCATAACGTACAAGGAAATGTAAGATTCATTTTTTCTATATCTTTATCACAGATTGGTGCAAATTATTACTATTATTATTATTATTATTACAGCAAGTATACTTACTCCTAATAAGGCAAATGTATATATGAAGTTATTCAAAGGCTGTGCCAGAAGACTAAATATGTGTATATGTATATATCTACCAATAGTAACAGTAATTAATAGTAACAGCTAGTATATATTTAAATATTACAGGCTACTATGAAACTGTAGCTTGTAAGCAGCAACTGCAGTCATTATTTATTAGCTCTATGCATACCTATCACCTTACAACACTCACCAAACTGTTCCCAGGAGCAGAACCTCAAAATTTACAGCAGACAAAATCACACTTCAAAAATTATCCACATCAATGTTTGGAGTCAGTCTGGTTTCCCCAGTGAAGGTCCAAAATCAGGAAATCTCATAGAATAGCTCATGGAGGAGGAATACTCAGACAAAAAAAGGCTCCATTTTGGGTAATAGCAAATCAGAATTGTATCACAGGGATGGATATATGTATATACAGGGGTGTAGGATTCCAACACCTCGAGCAGGCAATAGATGATGCCATTCTCTATTATTCACTGGGACAGCCATTAGACAATGATGCTTTCTCACAGACCAGGTTTTGGTTTTGCAGACTGTACAGAATATGTCATGAAATAAATGTAACATGGGATCAGAATCACACAGTGCAGTGGAAATGATGTACATCACCAGTAGGCCCTGGAAGGGTAGGACATGCTGGCAGAGCATTGCAGGTGGAAAGACTTGCTATCATTATCTCAGTTATGGATATTGCTTGGTTTTCCAACCCACATCCTAATTTGCAAAAAGATAAAATGCTTTTCTTCCTCATGGGGTGGAGGAATTTAAAGACAAGTACTGAAATTATAAAATATATTAAAATCTCCAGGTTGCTGAAAAAGCACAGCAATGAGATTTGTGCAAGTATTAAGATTACATCTTTTCTGTAAAGAGCTTTTTCCTGAGGTTTCTCACCCTCTGTGCTACCTCTCAAATCATAACTCATTGCTCGTGAACTAGAACAATGAGATGTACATTTATACAGACTTGGAATTGAAGGAAGCAATGTTCCCATGGCTACCCAGCAATAAAGTCTTATTCAAAAAGGTGAAAATCTTTTGCCTGCAACATGTCAATTTTCTGAGACCACTTTAGGTTCTGCAAAAGAATTCTGTAGGGGCGAATATCAGAGCATACGTGGCAGGATGTGCTGCTTGAGTGAGGAGAAGGGAGCTGGAGAGCCTGAATTAAGCAATTCCCAGAAATACAGATGTGTCCTGGGGATGACGCAGGATATTGGTGCAAGGTGTCAGATGAAGTAGGATTTAAATATAGCCAGTAGAATTCATCTGAGCAGGAGTTTCTGGCAGTATTTCTTTGCCCTCTGGTGCTCAGTTTTAATTGCTTCATTCACACTGCTCTCACACAATCATCCACAAAACTAGCTGAGGGATTTTCAAGAGGATTAGCAAGATAACTCCTTAGAACACAATGCAGTTGTGTCCAACTCATCGTGTCCTGGACGAGTAAAGGAGAACATCAAAGATATCATGCAGTCCATCCATCTGGAGAGGAATCAGATCTTAAATTTTTTCAGTATCTGTTTGGTGGAGACATTGCAAACAGTAAAGTGAATCATCACCATCCCTATGGCAATCCTTTGCATAACCAAAAATTCATAACCAATTCTTTTCTCCTGAATCACACTTTCTAAGTTTCTTATCCCTCTTGTAGGCTCCAATAATTTTACATTTCTTCAGTGTACAAGGATCACAACTGGACCCACTATTCCAGCTGCAGCTTGCTCCATTACAAATAGAGCAGAATAATTACTTCCTGTGTCTTACGTGTAACTCCCCTGCTAATAGAGATGTAGAGCTGTCTTTTTTACCCTACAGGTTCACATAGTTGATTCTTATTTTCTTACTTATCCATTATGCTCTGTAGTACTTCTCCCTGCCATATCATTTCCCATTTTAGACTCATTCATTCAGTGTCTCCTTAGTGGACCACTTTGCTCCTCTCTTTGCAGTATTCTACCCTTCAGATTTCATGCTTTGGGTTTTGGGTTGGTTTTTTTTTTTTTTTTTCAGTTTATCCAGATGAATTTTAGTTTTGAACCTGTCCTCCAGCGTGCTTACACACTTTTTCCCTTCATGTTAATTGCAAATTTATATGTACTTCCAGTCCATTAACAGTCCACGAAAAACCATAATCAGTGGGGTCATGGCAGGTTTCTGCAGGGCTCCATCTTTTTCAGTGTGACAAAAAGACACTAGCTACTCTTTCAGCTCTGCTTAAATGTGTGTGTTTACAACTTTTCTATACTACCCCACAGTCAATTTCTTTTCTGTTGTCTTTGTAGATTGCTCTGTCTGATATGCAGGTCTAAGGGACATTGGGATGGGGGATTGAATTAACAGTGAAATTCAACAGAAGGTTTTGCTAAACCAGCAGACCTGCATCAAATTGTAAATCGTGGCTAAGTAAAGTAGTCACAGCACTGGGCAAAGAAAAGTTCATCACTGAAATCACAGCAGTCATCAGAACTGTGATCCCTGTTCTTTACCTGAAAGCATTAGCCCAGTGTTGTGAAGTTTGGATGGGCAACATGCGATCAGTGCTTGGAATAGCTTCAATTCCACTATAAATTGGTGTGAAAAGAGGTGTTGGCTACCTACAGGACACCTGAAGTGCATTCCACAAAAGCTTAAAAATGGAAAACTACCTCAGGGGGTCATATAGCCCTGCCTTCCACTCAAAAAAGGGTGGACACCAATCCAGAATTAGCACTTCTGGCTTCATCCAGACAAATTCCAGAAACCTTCAAGGGTGGAGTTTGTACAACTGCTTCAGGGATCTGTTCCAGCTCTGTGATACCTTCTGAGTAATAAAGTACTTCCTTATGTCCAGTCCGGTTTGCTTGATTCCCTGGTGTTCCTGTCTCCAGACAGAGAGCATAAGGAAACTGTGGTGGAGGGGGTTGTTGGACTCAGAACAGAATGACATGCTCACAGATGGCAGCTGTTACAAGAAATGCAAGTTGCTTCACAGGACTCTGATCTGAAAGGTCGTGATTGAGCACTGTTCCATCCTATCTGTCATCTCTATAGCCCCCGGGCTGACTCATCTAGACCTGCTATCACACTCTAATCTTCTGACTGCAGGAAGCTCCTGACACTCCGAAGATGAGATCTGGTGGTTGTCTGATGAGTGGAAACACATGGCAACATCTCCTGAGTGATAGCTGCAGTGGAGGTGGCTGCAAAGCTGTGATCAGGACAGTGACAACCCTGTTGCCCTGCTGATTTGAGAAGATGTGTTTTTCAGAAGAATATGCCCCCTGAAGATGGAGAGGGTAAAAAAGGCAAGATATATTTGTATGTGTGTCCTCCAGCATTTGACATCTCTATATCATATCACACAATGGCATCACTGATCTTCATGGTTTTGACAGTACTGTTGAAGCCTTTACTGCACATGAATCCAAAGTTAAAATAGTTAGGAATTGATCCACCTCTTTTACCCACTACCCCATATTAAAAAAAAAACCATACATCCCCTTTCTTTTAGCATCTTTCTCTTTCTTCCACAGATCTGAGAAAAAGAACAGTGACACTGGAAATAAGAAAAAAAATTTAATAATTCTGAAGTATAAACATTGCATTTTAAAAGTTTCATAAAACTACCAAGCAGCTCTGGTGGTTTTTTGTATTTTATGTTCATCATATATAGCAGAAGAAAATGCATAACTTGATCATAAAGAATAAAAATACTTATTTTAAAAGAATCCAATGTAGATACATATGCAATAAAGGCACCTCCTTTTTTCATTTTCTCCATGAAAAAAGGAAAAAGTTATAAAGATCCCAATATCGAAAGATGCTGTCTTCTTCCTGAAAATGCCCTTGAATATTACTTTTGGTAGAAGGTGACTTATATGAAACTTGCTCTTCACTTGTCAGGATTTTCCTAATGTCTCACAACTTGAAAATTATATTGCTTCTAACAAAGTCTGTAGGGCCTAGTTGAGGTTTCCTCTGATGAGGCGGGAAACGGGCATTCCCCATAAATAAAAAATCAAGATTAACCAGAATCAAAGGTTTATTTATTTCCAGGAAAAATAATTTCCTCTTAAAATTGGCAGAGTGTCAAATCCGATGAATTGTCTCAGGTTTTGGGAGGCAGACAGAATTATAAAATGCACAGGTTAAATCTGCAAAAATTATGGGGTTTCCAGCAAATAGACTAACACTAGCACCAAGCTTTCTCTTCCTCTTCAACTTGCACCAACAAGACTAGGACTAGCTCTGTCAAAATCCAGAAAATGACAGTCACGGTGCAGGAGGACAAAGTGACAAGGGATTTATTCCATGACTTTGATGTTAAAATGCTCATGCAGTGCAGATCTGTCTTCGGGTTGTTCCTCTCCAGTAAAAGAGCTAACATCAGGAGCAAAAAATTCAGCCCTCACCCTGTTTTTCAGAATACTGTCACTGAAATTGGTGTAAGCGTGGTAGGTATTTAACACTGTGAAAAAATGCCCTGGTTCTTCTTGTGTGTGCTGTTCATTAACATTTAGAAAACAGGCAAGGTTTCTTTCTCAGTAAATGTCAAGAAAAAATGTGCATTTGATTTTTTCCTCTACAACATGCACTTCCCATCCTAGCCTTTTGTTCTATAATTACACTTCAAATGAAAGTATGGAACAGGTCACCATATTGAAAACGCCTCCTCAAAAATCAATGAGTCTTTCCTATTCTGGATTGCATTACAGATAAGAATGCTGCAGTAATCCTTTTCATGAGGGAAAAATATAGAGACCTTTATATAGCACTATAAATGATGTCTCTCCAGAGTGAGCAGCAGCATTTCTCAAATAGCTGCTAATAAGACTAAATATGGTAGAGCATTGCAGTGAATCACAGTGTTGTGCTGGGTTATGCAACCCTCTAAGGTCACTTACGTAAAGAAGAGAACAACTGAAGTGCAAGCCAATTCCTCTGTTAATTAATTTGTAAGGCACAAGTGGCATTTAAAGAGAAAACATCTCATGGCCGGCTCTTGCAATGGGATGTGAGACTCTGGCACAAATGTAATTGTTCTTGGTGTTTTCTTAGCACATCTGAACCTCTGGATCCATACTGTTGACAATAATCCTGGTTGAACCCACACAGCCCTCCCTTGGATTCCTTCTGACCTTGAGCAGAAGGGAGGTTGCTCTTACAGCTCAAATTGTGTGGCTGTTTGTAAAATTATCTTAGGAGTGTATAGGAAAGAGGAGGAAATAAATGCTGCAGTAAATGTCATACTGTGAAAAGTGGGATCAAGAGCCTCCTTCTGTAAGTTCAGAAGGTTTTGCCCCTTCTTGACTGTGAGTATTACTGACCTTTAAAATTCATATTGCTACCCACTTTTGCTGTTTAATAAGAGGAGACAAATTCTGGGTTGTTCATGGCAACTGAATTGCCTTTCATTGCTTTCTGTGTTTCAAAGCCATTCAGAATTTTTTACTGGAATAGGAAAAGAGGATCCATAGCATTCAATAATAGGTATAACTTGAAAACTGAGCTGCAGTAGAAACACGTCAGATCTTATGAAAGGTGGGAATATCTCTGCATGAAACATTTCATTTTTGCTCTTTAAGGAATTTATAAACATGGGCATTTGTGTAAAATTATTCAGATTCTGTGCAAGAAGGAAGTATACCAACTACAAGCTCATTATAAGACAAGAACATGTCTCATCTTGAATCCATTAGTTGCAGCTAACAACAAATTAGCCAGCGAGTTAATTACTGGCATTGTGGATAGCAATGCAAATTGAATATTAGCTTTACAAGCACTGTGGCACTTCCCAACATGACTGAAAGGGAAGAGAACTCCTGTAAGGAGGTTTTGCAGCTTAGGCTCTGTACTCAGAATCTCTCTAGTCACTGTTATTTTTCAGACACATGACAGATGCCTAGAAGGACTGAGAGAAGGTTTTTTATTCTGTGGCAAAGATTCGTGGTTTCAGAACTTCTCTGCGATCTGAGAGATATTGAGGAAGATGCAGATCACTGGATAAGAGCTATATAAACCATAAATTAAAACCTGTGAATCAGAGGTATTTTAAAGATGGTGTTTTCATGCTGGAGCAGGGAAGAGGATTCTTACAGTCCTGCTCAGCTGTTTAGAGAGAGGTGGGTAGTTGCTACGATGGATCAAAACTATGACTGAAGGGAAAACTCAAAACATCCCATGGACCATTGCCTCACAGCCATCAGTAAGACAGAGATGAAAGGAATGAGATGGACTTTTGCTAAGCCTTCTCAAAGGATCACGATACAATTGCTGTTTACCCAGCACCTTCTTTTGCACTTTCCTTAGTTTTGTCTGCGCCATCTTTCACGTGTTTGCAGAAAGCTTCAAATGCTTGTGAGTGGAGGGATTCTCCCAGATATGGGTGTTCAGAGAAAATGTGCTTCATCTTCTCAGATACTGGGAGATGGGACAGTGACCCTGTCTAATGTCTGTGCTCTTTGCTAGTGGAGATCCTGGTTACTCATTCCTCAGCTCTTTCTGTCTTTGTCAGCTACAACAGGAGGTTTCAGTGTGGTTTGTTCACTGACTGCAGTGAGGTTGGTCAAAGCTACTGTGAGCATTCTCACAGCAATAGCCTTTCTCTGGTGAGCACTGGGGTGCTTTCCTTTTACCTTTGGAAAGAGCTTGCAGAGCTCATGACTTTCTCTCTTGATTGTGGAGGGTTCCTTTGATTCTTTCAACAGCTCTGGGGTTTCCCTGAGAATTTAGACAGTTTCCACATTATTTTCACCACCACAGGAAAGGCCAGTCATTCAGCACTTCAGAAAAACAGCAGGAAAGCCAGATTTCTAGATTTTTTTTTTCCTTTATGCCAAACTTGTGCAATATATAAGAGGTTTTAATTTTGCAGCAGAAAACCCCCCAAAAGGACAGCAGGGCTCACAGGTTCCTTCCACCCAACAGGATTAGCTATTTGCTTGTAAGAAGCTGTGGCTTGTCACATCTCTCTACTCTGTTCAAAAGCTTACAGTACAAAGAAATCAGAGGACAGCGGTGGTGAGAACACAGTTGTATGTCAATGTGGTGCCTGAAGAATGCTGAGAGAGAATTTACAACTGAAATGTTTGACTTGGAGTATAAATTCTTTCATAGACCATGAACTCTCTCAGGTTAGAGCCTGGAACCATGATATAGGCCAGAACTGCAGTATAAATCTTAAAAAAGGAAGAGTTTATAATAAAATGCATCAGTAGCACAAGGAAGCCTAAGAATAGTTTGAAAATATTACAACATAGCAATAGACTATGACGAAGAGCTTGTGTCTGCCACAGTTTATCGGTGTACCATAATTAACCCAATACATCATAATGGAGTAAGAGTGGATTTTTCAGTATTTCCACATTCAAGGGTTTGGAAAGGGAAGGTCTTCTGTCCATAAGTCTCTGGGAAGGAGATGGCATTAGAAAACAGTCTCAGGCAGGGTGATAGAGATGCCACTAGAAGTACCTTTTTTCCAAATGTCTCTTTTATTTTTCTTTTTCTTTTACTGGAGTTTACTTAGAGGAGAGGAACTGTCTGACTACCTTCTTATAAACATCCTGCTGGATTTTGGCCAAGCCTTGAAATGTGGTCTGAATAATTTATATTCTGAAAAGGGTGAAAAATAGTTTATTTTGGCAAAGTCATTCCCATGAACAAGCCCAAGAGTCTGGGCAATTTGTCTTCCTAAGTTTTAAATAAAAGTTATTATAGATAGAAAGGAGAAATTCAAGAGAGGGAGTTAAGAGAGGAGAAAGAACCTGCATGAACAATAAAAAGATAAGAAAGAAATGTAATTAGTTTACTCCACTTTTTTTCACTTGAAAAAGGGCTTTTGTTTTGATTTTCTCTTGTTTAAAAACTGTGCTGAAAGGTGTGAAACAGCATAAATCCATTTTTCACAATTTCATGTTGCCTGAGAAGCGTTAAAGCAGCAGGTCTGGATGAAGGACAAAAAGAGACAAGTAAGTGCAAATAACAAAAGATGGACAGGGGGTGACTTAAAGAGAAACAACAACAAGCAGTTTTTCCAGCACAGAAGAAAAGAAGGAAAGATGAAGAATGGGCAGAACACAAGGATGAGTCCCTTCCTTCTCCCAGGCACCATGGCTGGGGTGTAGGAAGTCATGATTGCTGCCTTTGAATCATTCATTATTAACCTTAAAACTGAAGAATACTTGTGATGTGGCTCACTTGTAGGCATGTATAAACACTAGCAATCAGAATTTCATTAATTTTTTAATCCTCAAAAAATGTTA
This sequence comes from Pycnonotus jocosus, assembly GCA_013400435.1. Lineage (NCBI taxonomy): Eukaryota > Metazoa > Chordata > Aves > Passeriformes > Pycnonotidae > Pycnonotus > Pycnonotus jocosus. The sequence goes on from VWYP01008227.1 coordinate 1,702,745, forward strand.
AGATTCACATGAGAAAAAAATTAGTACTATTCTCAATCTCAGTGAGAAACACAGAGAATTAGTTTGCTTTTTTCCCTGGAAAGTAAAGCAAAAATTCTGAGGTCTGATTTAGCAGACTCCTGCAAATAATGAATAAAAGATTAAAAAAGCTTGACAGAGAGTTTATGTAAATCAGTGTCTTCTCACGTGGGCATGTTTCCTTCAGCAAGCCTGTAAACTTTGATTCTGTGTAATTGGGAGGTTAAAAGTTCTCCTAATTAGCATCCATTTCTATAGGGAATGTAGAACCTATTTTGTAATCATAAAGGTAAGGGGATTATAAAGCACTTTAATTATTAAGTAAATTTGCCATTTTGGCAAAATTCAAGTGTGGATCCAACTGAAAACTCAGAATCACCATTTTTGTCAATGTAACAAGGAAGGTTAGATGACTATATTGACAACTTTTCTTTTATGACTATGGAGATAGTAAAACAGAAATGAAGAATAAATGGTCAGATATAACTATTTAGCCAATCATTTAATGATCATGATCAAATAATTTTGTTTGCCTCAAATGCATTTTCTGACTTGTACTTTGTCTCCTAGGGACAGAGAAACAGACTGTTCTACATTAGAGTCAAGAGGAACTTGCTGTATAAACATTTGGGTTAATGAGAGTCATTGGAAATAGCACTCAATAAAGATTTACCTGCAGTTTACTACAGAATTACTTAATGGATATGGCATAGAATTAAAATACAATTTCAGAACTGCACAACTGAAATATAAAAACAAAATTATGGGTTAAAAACTGGCAATCACGAGTCCCATTGATTCTGAAGAATGCAGGATCAGGGAGTAATAAATAACCCCAGTTTTTGCTAAAGACCAAAACAGAAGTTGCTAAAGTGTATTTTCCAGAGGTAGAGAGTTTAGGTGAAAGAGCTCCAAACAGGTGCCATTTTGCAGGGCCTTGTGCTGAAATTTTTTTCCTGTGCACATGGCATATTCAATATGCATGACCAATCAGTCTGCTTGTAAATGAAAAGTTAGTGTTGCACCTTGTTTTATGAAAATGGAGTAAAACAACAGGGTCTACTTTTTCATCTGGGTGGTGACAGCTTGCTTTTTGCACACAGCTGTATTGCATGTGATCCCAGTATTGCAACATGTTTCGGTCAATCACAAAACCTTCAACGCTCAACAGTGACACTAATTGCAAAACCAGTCTTGCTCACAACCCATGTTAGCGTATTCCTAACTTATTCTTTGTCACACTTTATTTTCAGCCTCACATCCCAACCTTTCAAGATCTCAGGACACTCTTTGGGATGAGGGGATCCAAACACAAAAGGTTAGGATGGGTATCTCCACTCTTGTAGCTCAGCAGAGGTGTCTAGGTCAAAATATCCCATCATACAGAGGGCATAACTTGTTGAGGATTTAAGAGGATGAAGGCAGTGTCAAGGCACAGGGATCAAAATCTGCAGGAAATATGAGTGGCTGCACAGGACACTTCATGCCGTTTCAAGTACAAAGCTCAACTCTTTGTTCTTGTCTCACTAATGGGAACAAACAGTACAAGAAAAGGAGGTCTAATGAGTGAAAAAGTGCATTGTCTAATGGGTTATTAGTAGATTCTCACACATAACATTGAAGCTTGGTATGAGAAACTGCAAAGATGTTTTCAGCATCAAGATCAAATGGACATAGATTTAACCCTTCTTCAGTCATGTTGTTATATGAGATAATTTGAAAATTATGATTTGACAATTGAAGAATTGTCAGATTGTGCTGAAGAAAGCTTCACTAAATCAGTGGCCTGATGGACTGAAGCCCAAAATTCTCTTTTAATAACAAATGTCTTTTTTCTGAGCTACATCTGATGCTGTGGTACAAAGGCAGAACTGAATGTTTAAAGAATAGAACTTTGCCTCAACATCTGCAGTGCTACTGCAAGGCTGAGTAGATATGAAAAAGGGTAAAATTAACACTGCTGCACTCTTGAGGGTAAAGGAAAGGAACTAAAATGCTTCAAAACATGTTGAGAATGAGCAGTTTAACTAAAAGCAAAAAACCACACCATCACTATGAGACTGGAAAGTTTTAATGGACTACAGAGATCACTTTTGCCTCAGAGGATTAGCCCATCTTGACAATTAACTCAGTATGAGATGACAACATTCTAAAATAAATATAAGGAAATAAAGAAGAAAGTAAAAAGGCTCAGTTCCAGGTTGACATGAAGGAACCAGGAGGATGGGATTCAGTTCAAAATCAAGACACATTAATTTAGCTATGCATGTCCAAAATTCCTTAATTTAGATGTCTACACCTACGTCAGTTGTCTAAGCTCCAGTTGTATGCTAAAAACTCTGTGGCAACATGTTGTGGGTTAGCTAAAGTCTCTGTCACATGATGGTAAACTAAGTTAAATACCCAGCATTTGCTGTGGTTTGTGCACAAAACATAGAAGTATTAGATTTTAGTGCTTGTCTGATAATTTTAGTATGTATTTGAAGGTGGTGTGCTGTCATTCATCACCTTCTTCAAAGAAAAAGTCCAAAGTTGCAAGGTTCTCTGGGGTCTTGAAATTTGTTTCATGCATGTCACTGCTAAACTGGGAAATACCTCACAAGAATATGCAACCAAGAGAAAGTGGTAGGCCTTGGGGAAAGTCTGCATCTCTCTGAGTTAGAGGACAGTACCAAGAAACTGACATTTTTGGAACAAAACAAGCCCTGGCACTGGTATAGGTTATGTGCTAGATGGGAATTTTAATAATGGTGCTGAAAATGCAAAGATACTAAAGAAGGTTTTACAGACTCTGTTCAGAAAGCACCCAGTGAGGTCTTAGAATTATGAGGTGTATGTTGCTGCAGGATGTTGCATTGCCTTGTTTAATTGCTGTGATTTAAGCCCAGCCAGCAATTAAGTGTCACACAGCTGCTCACTCACTCTCCCTCCCTGCCCAGTGGGATGGGAAGGAAAATCAGAAAAAGGTAAAACCTATTAATTGAGATAAGAACTATTTATTAAGTGAAATAAGGTGAAATATATTAATGTTATTAATAACAACAACACCATCACTAATGGAAAGGAAAAAGAGAAAAAGAAAAAAGAATAAAACCCAAGAGAAACAAGTGATGCACAATACAATTTCTCACTCACTGACCAATGCCGAGCCCGTCCCGCAGCAGTGATCAGCCCCTATGGACCAACTGCCCCCAGTTTGCCTACTGGGCATGATGTTCTGTGGAATGGAATATCCCTTTGGCCAGCTCAGGTCAGCTGTCCTGGCCATGTTTCCTCACAGCTCCCTGTGCCCCTGCTGACTGGCAGGGTATGAGACACAGAAAAAGCCCTTGGCTTAGTGTAAGCAATACATGCATCAGCATGTTATCAGCATTGTTCTTGTGCTAAATCCAAACCACAGGTATCAGGAAGAAAATTGCCTCTATCCCATCTGAGATCAGGACTTCAATGGATGTAGATTACATATATTCCTGTAACTGTCAGTCCTGCACTACTTGTAATCAAGAGATTATAAATGTATTTTACATTTGTAAGCATAGTAATTTCCCACTAAATCTTGCAATATCAGTGGAAGCGTGCAAGACCTTGAAAGTGCTTCTCCTGTGCCAATATTTAAATGTGCAGTGGGATGACCTTCAAGTTGCACAGACATTTAAGTACATCTGCTACAGGCAAAGTAGCATACCAGCTGATCTAAGAATAAGTGCACAGTGAATGTAAGCAATTAATGACCATCAGTACACCTTAAGTATCTCGCTGTTTTCAGACAACCCTGTTCTCATTTTTTTATGAAATTACAAGTTCTGCTGGCAGTGGGAATTGAACAGGTGTGGTATTTTTCAGACTTTCCCAAATTGTTCATTTAGTATCATGCAATATGATGAAGAACAAAGGAGCTCTCTATGGTATCAAAATTAAATAATGAGTGACTTAATATATGTCTGTCTCAAAGATCTTGAAAAAATTGTCATTGGGGGTCTTTATCAGACAGGGTTACTTATAGGAACTTCTGTAGAGTTTGGTGAGAAATTTCATGATGTTTAATTGTCTCACCTTTTCAGGAATCTAATACAAAATCCCTAGTGATGCAGTACTAAATACTGGCAAGGACTTTTTTAGGACTGCTAAAACCAGAGAGAGGTTCATCTACTGGCATGGTTGGGTAAACCCTAGACCAACCAAATCATTCATTTCAAAGCAGGCAATGCAAACCATTCTTGCAGAAAGGTGTTCTGTACCCTGGAAAGCACTGACTGAAAATAGCATTGGCTTCTAAGAGGAAATGGAGTAGCAGGAGCTCCTGTATGATATAGAGGCAAAAAGTGCTAATTCAATTCTTGTCAGTATAAACAACAGAATAGTGAGTAGGAGGAGGAAATTGACTTTTCTTTCTGTGTGACATTATTGGGACTGATGTGGAATAATGTATACAGTCCTGATGTCAACATTTTAAAAGGGATGTTGAAATACTACAAAGGATGTAGAAATAAGCCACAGAAATGTTTTGATGTCTGGAAGGGGAAATAAAAGAGAGAACAGTGAGAGCTCAATCTGTTTATCTTATCAGACAGATCAGAAGACAACTTGATTATAGCATGTAAGAACCTTCATGGGGAGTAAATACCAGTTACTGAATGGCTCTTTAATGTAGCAGAGAAAGGCACATCAAGAGCTAGTGGCTGGAAGTGAAGCCAAATTCAAAGCAGAAATTAGACACAAACTTCTAACAGGGAAGGTGATAGGCCACTGGGTACAAAGGAAATTATAAATTCTCTGTTGCTTCTTTTTTTGCAGCCAAAGATAGATGCCCTTCTCAAAGACTGTATTTAGTCAGGCCCAAGGGATCCAGCTTAGTATGGAGGTAAGAGTATCAAAACTCCTGGCTCCAGAAACAGATCACCTTGGATCAGGTGGCCTCTTCCGGTCTTCATCACTATGAATTTTAGGAGTGCATCTTCTAGCACTGAATCCAGCCTTCTGTTTAATCTTTGTATGATTTCCTCTACAAACCATGATGAGGTTCATTCTAGTGCTGTTAGCAGTGGGGTTAACACATCCCCTCAGCAAAACACCAGAGAGGTGATACAGAGGAAGGATGGAGGAGCAATTCACCTGGGTGCTCCTCCTGGGGAAAGAGGAGCACAAGCAGACAGGACATGACAGAGGTTTTACCACTTCTCAGTGCCCCCCATTTCATGTCACACCAAGAAAAGTCTGTAGCAGGCTACTAGTTAAGTACTGAGCTCAGTACAAAAGGGGAGAAACATACTTGCTGTTGCATCTCAGGTATATACAGAGGGAACATCCAGCAAGGAGGATTTATTGCCTTTTTATTAACAGTTTGTTTATTTCCATATGTCTCCGGACACAGGCTTTACAAGCCTAGAGTCAGAAATATAAACATTCAGATTTGAAAAATTGGCATGAATAAAAGAAAGATGTTAATTGTGTTGTGACAGTTATCTAGCAATTCATTGCAGGAGAATTCTGGAGCTCTTTATATTATCTCATGGCCAATAATACAGGAATTAATTCTAGGTCAAGTTCTGACATTTTTACCAACATTCCATGTACTTGTCCCTCTACACAGTTTGATCGACTGAAAGGGAATATTTGCATAAAGTGATGGCTTCTGTGCAGCTACAGCAACATTAGGCTTTAAAATCTGTTGCTTGTGCTGTCCTGAGCTATTTGCATACCCTGTAATTGTTGAAGAAGATAAAAGATTGACAAGAAAACAACTTTTAGAGTAAATTTCCTAGCTCTGAAATCTCCTTCTGCTCAGCATGAGAATTCTTCCTCTCTACTTAATACGGTGACTGAATTCCTTAGACAGAGGAGAAGGAGACACAGATGAGTCATAGGCATGATTTACCCCCTTGAAAGAAATAAAAATATCCTTTCTCTGAGAAAGAAAACCCTTTTGAATATGGTGGTCTGATAGTCTTGACAGTCCTCCAGCACACAGTCTCAATCCAGAATGTCTAACACTGAGAGAGCAAACTTCAATTTGTAATCGGTTTACTCAAAATAAAAACTTCCTAAATTAACAACCAACTGATGGTATTCTCAAAAACATTTTATAGAGTCTCAGCACCTTGAAAATATTCCCACTGAGTCTTTCTCAGCAACACAAGCTTTGACACCCTCTTGGGTAAAATGCTCACAGTGAGAGGAAAAGCAGATGTACTGAGCCAGCTGAAGCTCAATGAGCAAAGCAAAAGGGCAACATCTGACGAGTATGCAAACAGGATACCTGTTAAATACACCCCCTTAGGATTGCTGGTGTGTGCAAGGTGACAGATCCTCAGCAGTGCCTTCATGATTAGAAGCCTTGGCCAGCTTTGCTTCAGACTACAAAATCTCTTTCTTATGCAGCACTGAATCTCATTGTGGTGGTTTTGTGGTTTTAACACTTCAGGGGCTGTGCGACCTAACATGCAATGCAAAAGCAGATTAGTTACCTCAGGGCACATTTAAAAGATTTCTTGCTCATGTGGTCTGACTCAAGTGACACAAATTAACATGAATCTCAAAGCAGTAAAACCCCTCCACATTTATAATATTACAAAGTTTATTTAGTATTAATGAAGAGAAGCAGGATAGATTGTGATACTTTCTAGGGCTACACAGTGAATATTCATGGCATCAGATAGGTACATCTCCAAGACAACTTTTAGCCACATGCTTACTTGACAACTATTTTACTTGATCAGAGTATCATAGGATTTAGGGATTAAAATCATTTACTATGATTATCATGTTCACATATGTGAAAAGTTTCTTTTCTTTTGCCAGGGCAAGGAACTCACAATTACTCTCTGCATTTTTCTGGTGTTCTGTCTAGGCAATTTCTATATCACTAAATAATAAAGCTTTTACTATTTCTCAGAACATTATTCCTCAGCCTAATGAACCTCACTATTAAGAAACTTATTCCCTGTTTATCCCAAATCCTTTTTTTCTAGTGTCATGTTATCAACTGCTAAATGCCAAGGGAATAATGATGAACATTATAAAAAACTTGCTAGGGATTAAGTTGCAATCCTTCTGCAATACATGCGATTCCATTTAACTATCCCAACTTTGTTGGGAATTCTGCAATTAAATTTCTGCCTACTTAGTTAAAAGTTTCCTGTTCCCACCTACTTGATGTGTTGATTTATTGATGGCTGAAAGAGAGAATAAGCCAAGCAGCTCAGCCAGCAGATTCCAGTGGGAGAAGGTCAGCAGAACATCTGCTTTGCAATTTGCAGTTTTGTACTTATTCATGTGCAGTTCTGTTGTCCTGGGAATAGTTCAAACACATAATACATAGACTGCTAATAAAAGGAAAAAAATCTGTGTTTACCAAGTTCTCAGAAAGTTGGATTTTGCTTCCCTGAAGCCATAAATTCTTAATTTTCCTCCACAATTTGGAAGTGAGTTAGTCATCAGGTTACTGAAAATCTTCTTGTGTGCTCCTAAAGAATTATCTCCTGTCATTGCGCATGTATAGATGATTTTTTTTTACTGTTTATTTTCTGTTAATTACTCCTTAAACTTAATAGGTTACTCAAGTTGCGGCTATAAATGGGGCTGAATGAAAATCTAGTTTAGAACATCTTTAAATAGTAAGAAATCTTGGATCTTCAGATAAGCCTCACAAACAGCATTTCTCTGTAAAGTGAGGTAGTGTAGTAAACAGCTGCTCATTTTTTCCCAGATCCAAAAGTCTCCAAATGTCTGAGCAAGCCCTATCTTAGCCTGCATTTTCCAGTTCATCACCTTCTGTAGCTCTAATAATAGCATTCATTACAGCTGTAGTAACAGAGCTATAGTAACAGGACTATATGACACATTTGCCTTTTTGAATTAGGCAAATCAGCTGTCTCATTCTGGAGACTGTCTGTAGCCCTGACAAATATTAGATACTTGTGCAGAAGTAGGGGGAAAGGAGAATAGTACATCAGAGAAAATTAATATTTTTAAATACTTTTTTGTGCCCTGGGTGCTGAGAGCTTATTTCCTGACATTAGTCATGCTTTTCAAAAGTAAATTCAAAGGTGTGAAAGTCTTCTACTGTATCTGTCACAGGGAGGCAGGTCCAGCAAGGTGTGTCAGATACCTGGGGCCATCCCAAGTGGCCCTGACTGTGTCTGGGTTTAGACTCATGCACTGAGTACACAGTCAATGAATCCACACAGTCAATGAATCCAAGAGAATTACTTGGCTTAATCAAAGACTGTCCACTGCATGGAAGCCTTGCTCTCCAGTGACTCTTTTGAATGCCTGTCAAAACTACAAAATCAAATCAAAACTGCAGCTGAGTGTCTTAATGAACTTAGTGAACAGATTAAAGCTGCAAATTAAAAACAAGCAGAGTAGGGGAAGTAAATGATGTGTTTATGTGTCCCACAGTATTGAGCAAGTTTTGTCCTGGAAAGAGCTCTGGTCCTCTTGAGCACTTCATGCTTCTCTCCTTAATGATTTTGCTTCCATAGACACTGAGAAGCTTCTCTTCTGCTGGAGCCTGCTTCAGATCCACTGGGCATGAACCACCAGCAGCAGCATGTGCCTTCCACAAGGTTAGCCTGGTGCTTGCTGGGCTCTCAGATAGGAGGGACTTCTACAGGACCCCTCTTCTTGTAGGTTTTCTTTTATGAGATCAGCTCAGGACACAGGCAGGATTAGGGGATCAGATAACAGCACATGCTGCAGCAAAATGAACTCTGATAACTTGCCTAAGAACATTCAGATTTTCATCTTTCGGTTCTCTGTCATCCTGAGCTTGAATGTAATTACAGCTATCTCCTCTGGCAGGCTGCCCATGAATTATTATCCTGTACATCATCTACTATTTGACATTTATTTGTTCCAAATTAAAATGACCTTTCCTCTTGGGAGATAATAAATTATTTTTGGAATTATAGTAATTCTCTGTCACCTGAAATAATACACAAAGACATGTTAGCACCAAAGGCAGGAGAAGGAAAAGGAAGCACTTCAGATATCTGAGCAATCAAGATTGATAGATGATGTGTATTGGTGGTTTGCCATTATTTCTTTTACTGTGCAAATATATCTAATGTTTACAATATCTTTTGGTAAAAAGAATCACATTTATTATATATGGAAGGTCTCCTCATGAATCTTCAAGAGAAAAATAACAAAGGGCTCACAGTTTTATCCTACCCAGAGGTGTTTACTAACTCAACAGACTTTCCTGTTAAGAGATATCTGGTCCCTTTCTTCCAGCAGCTCTATAGGTCACTTTTTGCAAATGTAACTCTGGGCAAGCTATGGGGCCAGGAGGAAGCTTTATTTCACTTACTCACATGAGCCATTTGCTGAGTGTCTCTAACTCATTTCAATAGCGAGTACCAGCACCAGCCTACATTAGAAGCAGGAGATTATGAGGATTTTTTCCTTCTCTCTTTGGGAAGGAAAAAAAAACCCCTAATGCTCCACAAACTTCTATAATCTCAATATTTGACAGTTACTGCTGCTGTCCCTCTCCAAGCTGTGTCACAGACTGATGTACATGACCTTCAGAACAGTTGATTAACTTGCAGAAATTCAGCTGGGCTGAGAAGACTTGTTAAGGAGAATATCCAGGCACCCTAAAGCCTTGTAATTCTATTGCAAAGTAATCCTTGTCAGTGCAAGTGGGGCATTTCATTATAATAAACACTCTTCAAACATGCCCAAGGTGACTAGAAATATGGAAAGTAACCCAAATCAGAGATGAATGGATTAGAGAATCTAATTTCCTATTCATCACTAAGTACAGGCACACAGCCTTTGAGACCAGCTTTTCTGTGTCCCTGGCTGGGAATCAGCCTCTTCACAGTGGTCTGCCTAAGCAGCAAAGTACTTGCATCCCACATGTTAAAATGGCATAATGCCAGCACAAAGTGTATCTATCACATTGATTGTGAATGCTAGTTTAGAAGAACATCCACATTTTCTTCTTTCTCTCTAAGTGAGGAAGCCATGCCTTAAAATGATTTTCAGAGCACTGAAAAACTTGTCAGGTAGATTGGTGCTAAATCCTCTCTTTGTGTGGTCTAAAGGGTCTCATAATAAACAGTAATTTCTGAAGCCAAGTGGCTCAGCTGTTTTTGAGCCTCTTTGGATCACGCTCAGAGGTAAATTAGGAAGTACAGGGAAAACTGGCATACTGAAATTCTGAAAAAATACAGGCTTAATATTACATGCCATTAAAGGGGTTTAAGTACAGCTTGCTAAGCACTTACTGCAGGACATATATAAGGTGAATATTTGGAGATTCTTACACAGAATATCCCTGGTGTAATAAGGAAAGTTTTTTTCTTGATGGAAAGGCAGACAAGGTGAGAAAGAAGTGGGAGAGGTAGCTCAGCAGTCCATGTTCCTCAAGCTGAACAGAGGGGCCAGCTTGCACGTTTGCAAGATCTGGAGGGGAATTAGGTCCAGCAGTACCATCAGACATCTTTCACTTTCTGTTCCAGATTTGTCACAGGACAGGGTCATTTTGACTTACGTACAAAATGGACATTGTACAAATGGAGAGATTATTTTTCTAATGCCATGAAACAACTATTTTTTCTTTCATCCAGAAGATGTTTCTGGCCACTCCCAAGACACTTTGAGATGTTTGTGCAGATGACAGAGAAATGGGTGAACTTTCCTGGTGCTGAGGAGCAGCATGTAGCTTTTATTTCAGCACAGTCCCACATTAACCTGCAAAATAGAATTTACAGAGTGCTCAGAAACAATTTGCAATTAATGCTTTTTTTTCCTCTCCCTGGCTCTTCTGTGCTTCAGTACCTGTTTTTGTACCAAGCTCTTCTGTTTTAAATTGAGAATAAAGATGAAAGTTCTAACAAATAAAACAAAACAAAACAAAAAAACAAAGACCCCAAAACAAAACAAAAACCCCTCAACCCAAACAAATAAACAAACAAACAACAACAACAACAAAAAAGCAAAACCAAACAAACAAACAAAACCAAAACCCCCAACAAATACCCTAAACCCCCAAACAAAAAAAAAAGCAGAAAGAACTGTAGTCTCACTTAGGTACATAAAATTTAAAATTTCACTCATCTTAGGCTCATAGGCCCCCTAAGGTCAGATAGGGCCAGAACTGGGGCCTCTGAGGTACAGAGAACTCCTAGGAATGATGAAGGGAGATCAAGGGAGAGTGAAAAAGCACACAGAAAACAGCCAAAGCCTGAAGTAAACCCAAAAGTGGGACTGAATTTAGTCTGGTCCCAAGTGCAGCAACATAGGCCTCAAAGCTCTCTCTGTTTTGTCAGCTTGTCAGGAAAATTGGGTTAAACTCACAGAGACTCAAATCCTTCTTTCAGAATTGGGGGAGACAGTTCTGGGAAGGCAGCTCTTGAGCAGTTTGTTTTTTTTTTTCCCAGGCTGGCGGGAATGAGCTGGTATCATTCCATCCTTGCTCCAATACTCCCCAAGGGCACTGGCCAATAAACATCACACAGAGATTGCTGGGAAGTAAAGGATGTGTTTCTTGAGAGCGTGTCCTTCAAATTTTATTTATTTGAAGCAACTTGGGATGAGGATAATTTAAAGGTCTAGGTATGAGAAGGCAGGCCTAGGTTTTTGTCTGCTAACAGATTCCCCCACTTCATTTGTTTTATATCACTGAGGCAAGAAATCTCTGTGTGTCTTTGCTTTACCTCTCCTCTTTCAGAATGTTTCTATAAACTGTATCACTGTTCCCACTACTACCAATGAACAGATTCCCAGATAAGAGATCTGGGAGAAGCTAAAGTTATAATTAGATGACAGAATTATGTGGATCCACATAAAGTGTTTGTTTAGGAGAAACAAATTTATTCAGGAATTGTGGTTATATTACTAAAATGGGAGTATAGGCACTAATAATTGGTGTGGCAGATTACAGTTAATCTAAATCATTGTTTCTGTCTTCTACATTTACTTATTAAGTTTTTTCAGACCCCATCTGTTTCTACTAAATTTTTGCAGTAATTTTCTGAGCCTTACTGGTTCAGGACCTTTTCTGGGAAGCTTTTTATTTCCTAAGTCAACAGTAGAAAGGAGATTTGCCATGCATCTGTTTCTTAAATGTCACTGTAACTCCACCACTCAGAACACCTAAAAAGCCCCTGATGTGTCACTCTGAGAACATTTCATGCTTGCATAAAAGGCTTCCTTGGAGAATCTCACAACAAGGGTTAGCCTGGCTGTAATTTTCTGTTTTACTTTCACAATATGCCCTCTTCCTTCTCTTGAAGATGTTTCCATTCTTTCTTCTTTGTATACTAATATGCGTTAACAATAACAGATGATATATTACTGGTTGATTGACTCACAAGCACAAAATCCAACAAAGCACAATACCAAGATTATGTGAAAGTCAGCATTCTTGGACCAGCTGTGGGAGCAAGTCTGAGTGTGCAGTGGAATCACAGCTTTAAAAAGGAAATACAATGTTTCAGACAGAATGAGGTTTTTTGTGAAAGGAAAATTTCAGGATCTGTTCCGCATATTCTCAAACTTTGCCTCCTGGAAAGGCAGACTTGAGGGAAGAATGAGATTAGCAACATGAATAAGGATGCAATAAGGCTTCCAGCTTCATTTTGTAAGCACCTTTCCCCAAGAATATCCAGTGTCCCCCAAATCCTTAATCAAGCCCAGAGCAATAGATCTCATCATTGTCACCTTTCCAACTTCCAGCCAGCCCCCACAATGCTTCTATATTCTTACTCCTCCATTCACTTTCATGTCCTTTCTGTCTTTCCTTTGTCTTCAGGTTTCAGCTCTCCCAGAGCCACCTCTATTTCCTCCAGTCCCCGCTTCACTTACCCCATACACTTTTTCAAGTTTTCCTGTTCCTGGGTTTATGGAGAGCTGAGTATAAAGTCAATGACTGCAGCGATGCTGCTGGAGGTACCATACACTGGTGAGTGGATTGGTTCCAGGCAGAAGGGGTCACATATGAATTCTTCATCTTGTACCCTGAGAGATTACTAAGTGATGACTCTCACATATTCAGACATGTGAGATCTGAAAAGCTTTTTACTTGTACATGCCAAACTTGCTGTCAAATTAGGTAGAAATTGGACAGTGGATTCAATAAGTGTGAATTGGCAGAAACAGAAGCAGAAAATCAAGCTAAGCATTTATAATTTTACTGTCATGAAATAATTTACTGTCAGAAGTAATGTAAAAGGGTCCATCTTTAAGATCATTACCTTCCTACTGAAAATGATGACCTCCACTCAGTGGTGTGAAGGAATGAACATCAGATAGTTTAACTTCCAGAAGTAGTGCCACAATAGCAGTCACAAAACTATCAGTCATAAAATGCCATAAAGTAAAATCAGACAATTATTAAGGTGAAAATCACTGCCTAGCAAATAAACCTACCTGTTATCAAATAATACCACATTAAAAAAACCTCTATGTAGATATTTTACTATGTCCTTATAACATCATTGTTTTAAATACAGATTAGGATTATCAGATATTTGTTAATATTCTAGTCACCAAATTCCATGTCTACATGGTGTTGCTTGCAGTTTTATTTTTCAGATATCTCCTATTATTTTTTATAGCTATGTCTGATGTGTATCAGAGGACATTTCTGCACATGCAGAGCAGATGATTGGCTTTCACTTCTGCAAAGTTCATGTTGAAAGAAGAGTAAATCTTCTTTACATGGCTTCTCTGCCTGAAAAACTGCATGGAAATGGAGGAAGTAATGGATTACAGGGAGAAGCCATAAACTGTGAATGTGAGTTATATTAAGAGCCCACAGGCTCCTATTAATCATTTTACCTCACACACTCTCCAGGAGAGCTGGGAGCCTAAGGAGGCCTGAGCACACCATCTTTTCAAGGTACATAATGCCATGGCTCCACATGAATTAGCCCCAGCAGGTATCTAGCGAAGTGAGGGAGAATCAAGTCTCAAGGCAGCAACTTTCTTTCATGTATAATGACAGAAAAGCACAAAGAAAAGTACTTAGCAGAAAATTTGTGCCAGTCTTCATCATCACCCTGGCTTTACTTTGGAAAGTTTGCTTTGTTCCTGGGGGGATGAGTCAGGTACCTAGCAGTGACATTTATGGAAATTGTTTGTATGTGTTAGGATCAGAATATCCACCTCGAGGCTGGTAGTGCTGTTCAGAGTGGAGAACTGTGCATGCTGGGGGTATGCTTCCTCCTAAATGCATGCATGTATTTCTCAGCTTTGTCATGGGAACTGCAAGGAGCATTGTAGATGTAGGAACCTTGAGATATAGCTAACAAGACAGGCAGTAGGACAAGGTACTGAAGGGAGAAAATGGCACAGATATACTGAAATCATTAAAGCTACCCCAGTTTATACTAGCTGAAAGTCTAACTTGGAGATGGACAACAGATTTAAACACCAAAAGAACAATATTCCAACCTCAGCTAAACTAAGGATTGAATCTTTAGCCTCTTCCCTCTGCATGAATTTCAAGGAACTAATATTTGTCAGTATTCAATGCCACTGAAACATAGTACATCTGCAATTATCAAAATGTTGATAGTTATAAAGCATGTAGTTAGGGAGATAAGAAAAGCTCCTTGTCCACTTCCTTACCTGGCCACTCAATACATTTCACTTCCAAAATGAAACACAGAATTATTTAAAATTAACTGACTGCAAATACAAAGTGTACTTTGCAGGGGATGTGACTGTGTTTGCTCTGTTGAGGATGAACAGAAGAGGGCTCATGGAGGGAGCTATTATATCCTGCTACTTCCTTTAAAGCAATTTTAAGGAGCATCAGGTGCTGCTCATAGCTGTGGGGATATCTGACTACCCACTCCAGGCAGGCATTAAGGAGCCATAAGAGGCATTTACTGGCTCTCCACCTCCCAGGGCTGAGCAGCCACTGAGATACTTCATGGATTTTTCTTTCAAAAAAGAAAAGAAACTTTTGTATGGCTGCCTGTGATGCTGCAAGGGGTGGCATTAACCCCACTTATTACTATGGAGATGCATTCTGTCATCCCAGTGTAATAATTTTGACAATGACATTTTGTTGTCTGCTTATGGTCCTGCTGTTAGGAGAAAGCATTTTTGCCAGAGGTTAAGAAGAGCTGTTTGAGATTCCTGCTTGTATGTCGTAAAGAAAAGGGCTGAATCACAGAGTGCAGAATTGCTTCAGCTGTGATCTGCCTCCACTAGGACTGAGCAGGACTGTGGTGTGCTTGAACAAGAAAATCCCATAGAGAAGGTGTGGATGCATTTTCAAGAGTCTACAACAGCACCCGCAGCATTAACTAAGGGTAAATTATCTGAATAGTTGTATGCACATTAAACAAAAAAAAAGTGCTATGTGAAGCATGAGATTCAACTTTTTATTTCATCATGTCCAATACAGTTTTTAGTGGTTCTTAAACAAAAAAAGCCGTGGGCTTCTGCCCAGTTCTCACCACATTTATTTGGTCATCCTGGGGGCCTGTAATCATTTGTCCATTCTAATGTCCAAAGTTAGGAGCAACTCCATTAGAATTGTAGAAATTTGTAATAAAATAAGAAGACTGGTGTGAACAGAGTAAGAATGGAAATGTGTGTGCAAAAGCACCAGAGGAAACAGCAGAGCAAAGTTTAAAAGGATAGGAATGTGTTAATCACCATGGAGCTCATTATCTATTGTTTCAAGTAAACAAACTGAACTAAAGTTAAAGCTGACAAGTGGATAAA
Source organism: Pycnonotus jocosus (assembly GCA_013400435.1). NCBI lineage: Eukaryota > Metazoa > Chordata > Aves > Passeriformes > Pycnonotidae > Pycnonotus > Pycnonotus jocosus. The sequence goes on from VWYP01008227.1 coordinate 1,718,459, forward strand.
GAACAGGACTACAGCTTATCAAGCAAGGAAAATAAAAGTTGTGAAATTCAGGAATTTTGCGAAACATTTACAAAGTGTGAGTCAAAATCACAAGGCGAGCAATCCAACACAGCATCCACTCCTAGAGAAGATACAAAAGACAATTCAAAACCCAAGATACACATTAAGGCCACAGCTGCTGATCTCCTTTGTCCTCCTTGCTGCACAAAAAGGGTCCAAAACTTCTTGGGCACAGGTGTCTTGGTACTCATGAGTACAGAGGAAAGTGTGTGAATGAAGCCTATGGGAGATTGAGAAGGAATGGGTAAAAGTGACTTGCTTAGGGATTTTTGTATTGCAAAATCACATTTCTTTTCATGAGATGTCTTGCAGAATCCAGTTACAGTAGTTTCTTACAAAGCCCACAGAGTAATATGAGTACAAAGGTCTGAAATGAGCTGTAAGATTTTCTGAATATTAGGATTCCTGAGATGGCTTTGTAGTTATTTTGTCTTTGGTTTTTTGTTTTGTTTTTTTTTTCTAAATTAGGCTTAATAATGTAGCTGGGAAAAAACCCTAGAGGATTTTCTTCAGTGTGCTTCCTTTCTAGGATTTAAAAAAGAAAGCAGAAGTTTAACTCTTTGCAGGTAAGGACCTACTGCTCTGAATTTATGTTAATTATGTTAATTGTTTAGACAACTTCCAAGTAGAGTTGCATGAATAATTGCCTGCTGGCAAATTTGTTTGGTATAGATCAACCCCAACCTCTTCACAGCAGCATTGCATGAGGGCTGTGCTGTAGACAGGATCAGCAAAATGAGCCAAATAGCAAATAGCCAAAAAACCACTACCAACAATAAAACCACCAGACTTGTTCTATTTTAATCTTTCTATTTTCCAGAATACTGCCTTGGTTTCATTTAGAGCATTCAGGTCCTCAGAGAATCAGTGTGGACAATGGAGGAGGCAGGAAATAGAAGCGTGAGGAGTAATGATGGTGTCTTTTAAGGTCACAGAGGACTATTCTGCTTTCCCTTACTACCTTTGAAGTAGAGTCATCCTGCTCAGCAGTCTCTGCCTTGCTTCTCTTTCCCTTGGGCTTGTCTATATTTATTTAGGGGTGCTAGAGAAAAGAAAGGAAAGGTCAGAGGGCCAGGAGCAGCCAATGTGGGAACTGATGCTGGTGGATTGGCTGCCCAGGGTCTACCAGGCACGGATAAGCTCCAAGCACTGCAGGCAGAAATCAAGGACAGCTGCACTGCTTTGGAGAACAAATGGTTGGACACTGCCTTTGGGGAAACCTTAAACATGTCCTAAGTCCTGCCATGATGGAACTGCCTTTGCCATGGGACAAATCCACTTGAGGTATTGTCTCTTGCAGTGGTCCTTCTTCACGGCAATATTACCCAGTCTAATGATCAGTGATCCTGACTTACAAACTTTGATTAAAAGATATCAAACATTATATTCCTTATGAATTTGGCATATATCTGCAAAGCCTCAGAATGTCAAGGAATCAAAGGGCAGCCTAAGAAAGGGCACATCCAGCAGCTGGGGAAGGCAAACCAGGGCTGTGCAAATTCTGCCTGGCTGACATAGCATGGTCTTTGTTTTGTGTCTCTTATGACAGCCACAGCTTTTTCCTTGAAGCAATTGATTTTCTGAGTGATAGTCTGGTGTTGAGGGACTGCAAGGGGACTGGAATTATTTCTCTGTATGTTCACTGACAGCTACAGAAGGACTTTTTAACTGCTGCAAAGTGAAAGCAGACAGGCTGCAAGAAAGACTGCATGGCATGACCAAGGCTTGACTTTTGCTCTGCCTACCTTCTAGATGACAGTTAAGTCAAATTTCTCTTTTCCGGTCACTGAAGATCTGTAAAATTTATTCAGAGGCTAAAAGGTCTGGCCAGTCTCAGCTTTCTCTTTATATTTTCTCTTTTATAAAGGCAAATAGCCTTTGTCTTGAAAAACTAAACATGCCAGATTTAGAAACACTGCCTGTTTAGAAAAACAGCTAAGGCAAAGCGTGTTCCTTGCTCCAGGCTTTACACACTCACTGTGACAATACAGGGTGTTTGTTGTTCAGCTTCATATACAACGCTCCTTGGCAGTTGGGATTAACATCCTCTAGGAAGGAACCCATGGACCTAAGCACTGATGTCAGCCATGGCATGACTGGCCAGTCTCTTCTGCAGGTGAGGGCACTGAGTCTATGTTAAGCAGTGCATTGCAACCAGAGCCTTTATTCAGCACTCATCCTACATAAAACAGCAGCTCACGTAAACACTGCCTGTGTGAGGACATGATCATACAGATGTTTTAACTCTACATTTAGCACCTTTCCTGAAAAGCTTTTAAGTGGACAATTTCCAGAATCTGTTCTGCTTTAGTTGTCTTAAGCATGGAAGTTCTGATCATATACAGGATTCAAGAGCTGTGACACTGTTACCTTACACTGTGGAAGTGATAAACCCCTATCCTTTTCTGGAATCATCTCACTTCAGTCCAGCTTAGCTTTGAAGTTGTCATTCAGTGACTGCCTGACAAAGAGCCTGAGAGTCACCCTGGACCTGGACACAGTGCTCTGATCATGGCTATTTCTGTCTGGTTCTTGAGCTCCATCAGTAACCCCACACCATCAAAACTTCCGCTTGAAGGAAATTCCTCCTTCCTTCCCATCATGTCCCACATAGCTGTTTCCTGTCAAACCATGATTTAATCTGCAATCTCCTGTTTAACTGCAGTTTACAATGCTTTACTGAATTTCAAATGCATGAGATATATTGCTTGGGTTTTTTTAAACTGAATTAAGGGCTAAGACAATATTTCACAAGAAAAGTTTTCATTTAGAGGGCCTTGGTTACATCAGCAGCATCAAATGTTTTACTGCTTAAAGTGGTTGCCAAGGCTTTACATTGGAAAATTAGTTTTAGTGTAAATGAACTTTGGAAAACCCAGATGTCCGCTCTTAATGATTCTTGAAAGATTTTAATTTCCCACCATGTTTCTTTGCTCACGCTTTGCATCAAGCTCATTAACTTTCAGCTAAGATACAGAAATAGCTTCCTTCAGATTTTAGCTTCTGATTTGTTGAAAACATGGGAATGTTTGGTGTGTGTGTCAGATCTATCATACAAATCACAATATTTTCTATTATTAATATATCATTTGCATGGTTTGTAACTGGGCATGATTTTTTTCTGACTTCATCACAGTCCCATTAGCTGCAGGAGCATATTTAATCCAGGAAGAGGCTGTGCAGCCAGCCAACACAGAACTGACTACACATTTTGGAGCTGTTCAGAGTGTAGTCCACTGCTGTACCTGTCCAGCTTTGTGACACTGTACTGCTGGGAGTAATAACCTTATTCCAGTAAAAACCTGCAGGAAAGCAGTGCTAACAAGTACCTGTAGGAATGGAGCACTTATCCCTAACTCCAGGTTCCCAGAGAAGACTCTCAGCTCCATTAAAGGTTTCAGGTAAACTCTGAAACTACTGAGATTCACAGAGAGGCATGTGCAACATCTGCATTCATGTGCCTCTCTGCCAGTGGGATGGATACTGGTTTGGTTTAGGACCCTTTTCTCCCTATCCAGGAGCCCTGAGCTACTTGGAACTGGACCTGTAGCCAACTGCAGCTCAAGACTTCCAGTGGTCTGCAAGCAGAGGTGTCATCTGTCCTACCTGGGGGGTGTGTCATGCAGGAAGTCTGGATCTGGGTCCTCCCTGGAGTTAAAGACAACCTTGACCACGAGGCTCTTGCGTGGGAGTTTATTCCCCAAAGAGTGTGGCTTAGCCCTGCACTCTCGGGGTGCACAGCACCAACAAGGGCTTCCTGAAGCCAGGGCAGGGCTTGCCTTAGATATGACTTTTCAGTGAGAGAGGCAAAGATCATGTGCTTGGGGCTGGGCAAGATTCCTTCAGGTTCTTCTCAGGTTGTCTTATCTGAGCTTATCTGAGCCTCCACCCTGCAGCTTAATGAAATCTACCCCTTATAAAACAGAACATGCTTTGGAAACTCAGATGTAAAGAATCTGCGAGAAGTTCCTTGCCTGCAAGAGACAATCCTCACTGGAGAGTCCTTAACGCTGTGGGTGTAATTTTTAGAGAAGGATCCCATACACTTTGCCATTCTGGGAAGTGTATTCTGGAGCCAACACTTGTTGCAGGCAATTGGATGCCCCTCTAGACACCAACATCTGAACAGGAAAGGTAACTGAACAGCATGTGTTCAAATATGAACAACGGAGGAGAGAGCAAGAGCCTGTTAACAGAAAATGTTGCCTTCTCCATCTTGCTGCTCACACCCTCTCTGTGTTTTTCTAATAATAATCTCATCTCTCTACATAGTGGGGGGTTTTTTATGTAAAGAAGAGATTCTGCAGGCTTCAAAAGTGACTATGTGGACACATGTTTATGAAATGTTAAAAAATTAAATTAAAAAAAATTGAAACATAATATTTTTTCAAAATATTGTTTGAATAGTCGGCATTGCAGTTCTGCCAAAAAAGGAGCAGATTTACTTTGCTCAGCGTAATTAATATTGTTTATTTGCTAGCATAGAGCTTTGATCCCTTCACTAACTTTTAAATGAAATTTTAAATGTGGATTTCATGAAAAAGTGTAAAATTGGTAATGAAGTTCTTAGAAGCACACCAATAAAAGTCTTCCAGAAAAAATACAAGCAATTTTTCTTTTATGTTTTATTTTGCTTTTCATGATAATATTTGTGAAGTTACAGCTATCATATTTTTTATTGAAGATTCCAGATTGTTTTCCAATCATCCTTTTCCCTTTGATCATTTCACAGTTCATTAAGTTCCCATGTCCTGAGATATGTAGTAAACTCTACAGATGACTTAGATAGATTTCTAGATAGGTGAAATAAACCTTAAGAGAACAATAACTTTCCCAAAGTCACAAAACAAGGTCAGAGTAGAGCAGCACCAGTGTGATGGCTTGTCTCTGTGGAGAAAATTGTCACAGTAATTGTTTGAAAGATTAATCTTTTTCACAAATGATTGTCACGCAAATTAATCTAGAGCAGAAAGAATTAATCAGAAATCTGCTCCTTGTGACAAAAATTGTCACTCATGAGCCTCAAAATGAACTCCTTGCAAAGCAAAATCAGTAAAAATGAGTCCAGGGAACACAACATAAAATTAATTATTGGCAGTTTAGTGGCAGCTTTGTGTCAAACTTTCTGCTGAGAAGCTGGGAGGAGGGTCATAGCATCTATGGGAAAATTTACAAGCAAAAACCTTCCTCAAACCAGGAAAAACTGCTCCATCAGCTCCAAAGCCCAGTTTGTCCCTGTCTCTGGCTGGTGCAAGAGTATTTAGTTAGATTGAGCCAGGTCATAGAAGAGAAGTGTTTAATCCTCAAAGTATAAACAAGAAGGGAGATACTTGGCTTTCCTGGAGTAAGAGTTAAAAACTTTAAAACTCCCTCATATGTCATAAAACCACTTTGAGCTATGATTCTTGAACCACTCACTTCTAGTGTAATTTAAAAGACCAAATGATTGGCTAGTATTCCCTCCCTGAGGAAGCTCATAGAAAAGTGTCTGAGATGAGAATTAGAGCTTCAAAATCTAGATCCTATCCACTTTTAAGCAAAAATCAGCACATCTCGCTCTGCCTCTTCTTGTTACCTGGCACTCTGCCTCTAGGAGTTTCCTTTGCAGGCAGTGCCTTACAGCCTTTTTTGCCAAGAGCATCAGGCAGATTTTTGCAAGTATCTTCAGTACCTTGCCATCTTTGAGCATTTCTCGTTTCCAGCCTGAATTTCCAGGTCCCCTTTTTGCCTCTTTCTTCTTTGGCTAATAAGGTCTGTTTAGATGCTCTTATCCCATTGGTATTTATGGTGGCTAACTGTACAGAGTGTAAGTGGCTGGGTTTGTGTCATGCTCCAGGTATAATCCTTATTGATTTACTGTTCTCATCTGTCTCTGTGCTGGAAACATCATTCCTGATATGTCATACAATTTCATCAACCTTTGTGTGGCTGAATCATGTTGATGACTCATGGCCATACTGTGAATGATTATTTCCAGTCTGGGCTTTCTCCTTTCCTCACATTAGCACAGTTCAGCCTCCAGCTTACAGCAAATCCTTTTATTAGTGTCTGTGTGCCTGACCTAGCACCTCAGGATGTTACATTTAATTTGATTTTTATTGCTTCATTGCTCAAGTTTATCAGCTGTCTCCTATATGGCATTCTAACCTTCATCTCTGTTAACAACATCTCCCAGATTTGTGTCATTAATTATTATTATTATTTATTTTTCTGCTTTGTTATTGTGAAAAATCGACATAATGGCTGATTGTGATCACACTGCACTCAGAACCAGCCTTTTGCCGGCTGGTTCATTTTCCTTCAGCATTAGTTGTTGTTGCCTACTCTGGAGCCTGATCTTTTTCTAAAACTAAATGTAATAATTTCCCATGTCTTTGCCTTAAGCACAAATAATTTGTCCTTGGAATGCATGTGGGCCTTAGCAGAAGGTCGATTGGGTTGTATTTATCAAATTCCTTCATTTGAACACAGTCCAATGTATCAGAGAAAGATACCAAGTTCATTTGCCAAAATCTATTGCTATCAATTCAGGTTTTGTTGTATCACATTTTCTGCTTATCTCCAATTTGTTAAGTGGTTTTTCTTTGTAAATTTGTTCCAATACCTTGCATACACTGGAAACTTGGCTAATAGTCTGGTAACTTCATGGGTCCTTCTTCTTTTTTCAAAATAAAAGTACTGTGTCTGCCAATTTCTAATGCTAATGCACTAGCCAGAGATGGATAGGATCATTTAGAAAAGCTTTGCTGCAGGACTTGCAATTTCACAATCTAGTACTTCATGGCTAAAGATTAACCTGCTCCAAAAGTTTCAGCACACTGAACTTCAATGGTTTTTCATCCTTGTCTGTTGGAATTTTCCTTTCTGAATATTCATTCCTATTAAGTATCCTCTCATCTGCTCCATTATTAAAGACAAGGGTGAATGAGCCATATAAATAAGTCTAGCTGTCTTCTATCCCAAGTTTGCATTCTCTGTATGGATCCTCCCTGGTTTAGTGTTTTCCTTTTTCCACAGGCTGAACTAGCAGAAGATTTTTATTGCTATGATTTTTAACTTATAGCCATAAAAAATGTAGTTATTTATCTTAGCCTCTGGCAAAAATTTCATGTAGTGCTTACAGCTTTCATTTGTATGACGTAGTCCAGAAAGCTTTAGGCAAATATCACAGTACTGTTGAGATCTGTCAGGGTACATCCATACTGACCCACATACAATGCACCTTTAATGCTTTTTGCTTCAGTCACTCAAGGTTTCATAGAATCACAGGATCACAGGATTGCAGGATGGTTTTGGTTGGAAAGGACCTTAACCATCTAGTTCCAACCCCCCACTTTCTACTAGGCAAGGTAGCTCAAAGCCTCATCAGACTTGGCCTAGAATGCTTCCAGGGATGGGGTATCCATAACTTCTCTGGGCAACCTGTTCCAGTGCCTCACCACTCTCAGAGTGAAGAATTTCCTGCTAATATCTAACACAAATCCAGCCTCTTTCAATTTGATGCTCTCCTTTAGTCCTCTTTAGGTACTTGAAGGTGCTCTAAGGTTTCCCTGGAGCCTTCTCTTCTTCAGGCTGAGCACCACGAGCTGTCTCCTCAGCCTGTCTTTGTAGGTGAGATGCTCCAGCCCCCTGACCATATTTGTGACTGTCCTGTGGACTCATTCCAACAGGTCCATGTCCTTCCTGTGCTGAGGACCCCAGAGCTGGACAACACTCCAGGTGGGGTCTCACAGAGCAGAGCAGAAGGGCAGAATCCCCTCTCTCATCCTGCTGGCCCCACTGCATTTGATGCAGCCCAGGACACAGCTGGCTTTTGGGCTGCAAGCACTCTTTTTTCCTAAATCCTTTATGTTGATGTATTTACCTTTCTTTTTTGTTCTGATCAGATCTCATTTTTCAATGAACTGTTCAGGAGGAAAACCATTTATCTCCTGTTTAATTAAACTTGTAATCTTAAATTGTTCCTTATCATTTAGTTCAGCTTAATTTTTGTCTTATCCATTAACAGATACAGATCTAAGTTTGTAATCTTGGTTTGCACAACAGATGTCATTATGCAGTCAAACATATCTCTGCATCTGGACAGTTTTCCCCTAAGGTGAACTACATTTTGACAGTTCTCTGTGCCAGATGTTGTTTATGATCTGATTAAACTGGAGGCCTCTTTTCTATACAGAGTTGCTATTTCTTCAAAAGTTCCTTGTAAAGCTAGTTAGAAAATGATCTCTTTTTTTCCCCAGAAAATTCTGATTTGGCAAACCCCTCATTGGTCAGGAAGATTTTATGTGGTTCCAATGTCATAGATTTCTGGCATTAAAAAAAATCACAAAGACTTATTTTTGTCAGAAGTTCAACAAATTGCACTAATGGTATTAGTAATAATAATTAAGTCAATTTTAAAATGAAAATAAATGTCATGAGTTCTCAAATTTTTTCAGGGCACTTTTTATTTATGTTGACTTAATTTTAATTGATTTCTAGCAATTAAGGAATGGAGAAAACATTTCCCACCCGAACTCGCTTCTAAAAAACATCTTAATTTTAAAACCTCCTCAAGTTCTCTCCCCTTAAGTTTGTACAATGAGTGAGAAGCACTTTGGATGAGCAACATGCAACACTTTGTGTGGCTTCTGCACTGCCTCTTCCTGCTTTGCTGATCCCAGTGGAGTCTGCCATTGCTGGCTGTCATGGAAAGCAGCCTGAGTGCTCTGACCTGTCTTTTCTGACACTTGCTGAGTCCCTTCCAAGGGCCATTTTGTAAGCCAAGCCATTAGAAATCTGCATTTTATGCTTAACTCTTCCCAGAATTCACTTGCTTTTGACCAATGCCTTTTTCTCTAAGATGTTTTTTTGTGCCACTGCTTTAGTCCTATCACTGAAAGGCAAATTGAAATAGTCCCTTGATTTGATCTACTTATAAAGAGTATATTAACTGCTTGCAGTAAACATCAAGGTTCTGAAGAGATGTGGATGCAAGCACACATTAAATAAGACAAGAAAGAGTAACCTGCACTTTTGATGGAGAGACTAAAATATTTTTGTATTCCTGTATCATGCATATGTATACAAAGGGAATTTCTTTTAAACTCAGTCTCTCCTCCAAATCTTGCTGACTTCTTCTTGTCCTTTTCTTTGCTCTTGCTCAGCTCAATGCCCAGCTGTCTAAGCAGATGGCATTACCATATGACAGCTGTGAACTGGATGTTTTTGACAGGTACCATTGCAGGGACATACCATGCAGCCTCCTGACATACATCAAAGCACTGTGGATAATTAGGAATGATGAATATATATAATTAAATAATGAAAACACAGTGGCTTTCAGCAAGATCTTTATGCCAAAGGAACTTTAATGTGTTCTAGGCATGGAGAGACAAAGGCAGGAGTCTTCCCTCTTTCTGAATGAGGAATGCTATGGTGGTGACTGGCACACTGAAATACAAAAAAGATGCTTAGGCTAGGAATTAATGCAACTACTGCATCTACTTGGCACTGGTCAAAATGTATTTGCTGTGATAAAAATTTACCTTAGAGCACAGGAGTGCTGTATTGGCGGACAGCCTTCAGGGTGGAGATGACATGAAACACTCAGGATGGGAGCTTCCTTCTTCACTTGAACAGAACTGCCGCTAGTACTACATTTTGACACTACCATCAGTGTTTTCCTGATGTCCAACAATCAGTCAGTCCAATCTGGTTTCATAGAGAAATATTCATTTTGTTATTGCCAAGTTTCCTTGCCTCTCCTTTATTGCCTGTTCTCTTGACTCTGCTGGTAATAGGGGAAATCTGAGTCATTGGCATTTTCTTCCATCAGACCAGATACTGGTTCCTCCACCATCAAATCTCTGCAAAATTCATGAACAGGGCAACAAAAAAGGAGTTTTGTGTTGCACAGTGCTGAGATCTCACCATTAAACTTCACTCAGGTCTGCACTAATAACAGTATTTCAGGATGAAGGAGCATACTGTAGATATCAGGTAAACTGGTAGGTGTTAGTATGGTAGCAATAAAATACACAGAATTATTATAAAAAGTAAGTAATTATCATGCATATACTCCTGAAAACTGTAGCAGAGGAACTCTAGGACTCATTACTATTTCGTACTCGGCTGTGAAGTTGTCCCCCATAGGTCAGCTGGTGGCATGGTTTGATGGGGAAGAGTTTCAGAGCCCAGATGGGCCCAACTGTAATTTCACTTGCTGGCAGCTTCTGTGTCCCACACAGTCCCTCAGCTCCAATTCTGCTCCTGACAACTGAATCCTGACAGCACTTGATGCAATTAATGGAGGAATAGCCTTGTTAGTGAAATGTCTGGATCTTTTCCAAACCATTTCTGCTTTTCTTCACTCTTAGATCTTGGTCTGTTGTCCCCATGTTTGCGTGTGTAACTTAAGGCAAGAGTGCTGCCCTTATATTGAGTTCACTGGGTGAGGAGCCTTCTTTGGCCAATATCTTGTTCTAAACAAGGGGTTTAGAGGGGTTCAAAGGCTAAAGGCAGCTGTGGAGCTGAGGATGTGGTTTGCCATGGTAGCACACATGATGTATGCAGTTTCTGGCACTGACACTACTCTGTCCTCAAACTCTGCGTTACCATATGCTTGGGGATTCATCTCACCCAATTTCAGAGAGCCAAAATCCATCTAAGCCATTTGTTTAGTCTCCCTTTCCAGCTGGTGAGAGAATAGGAACCTGTGGGCAGAAACTCATCCCATTCCTCTCTGGACACAATTCAGTTCTCCAGGAAATTGGAGATTCCCCAGAGCACCTGAGTATGTGAGATACCAGGTTTACTCTGGGGCATCTTAGGTAGCACTGGATGTCTGTGTTCACATCCCTGACTCATGCCTCAGACACCCAGACCAAGGGATTACTCTCACATCAGAGATGTCTTTCTGCCTTCACTGGCTGGAGGGATGCACTGTATCTGCACAGATGATTCACACTCCCTAAAAGTGGCTGAAGGAGGATACCTTAGGATTTTTAACACAGCATTTATGATTATATGTAGGCAAGTGAATCATGCCACAGACAATTACCTGAGTCTAAACACTGCACTGTTAATGATTTCAGGTTAAATGAGGCAAAGCCAACCCTAAAGATCCCCTGACTCCGCCTTGGGGGTGGCCAATATTTCAAGCCCTGTGGTTTCTATCTGCCAAGAATCCATATTGATTCCACAGCAATACCTTGTGGAGAGACCACAGTAGTTTTATTATACTACTTTGAACTCAACTCACCCTTCAGAGTGAGAAGCTGTGTTATTAATGGCTTCTTGTTTGCACTGAGCTCTTTGCAGTCGTGCTGGACTGCTGTCTCAACTGGGCTTGACTTGAGCTGAGGTACCTCCATGTTGCAGAGCAGTTGCCTGCAGTGCAGACATATGCACTGTGATCTCCTGTGACATGAGAATGAATGGAAACATGCTTGACTGATGTTAGGAACCATTTTCTGCAATGCCAACTCTGCACAGTAAAATATGTAGAAATTTCTATTATTGATGTGCTGAAACAAAAACACAACTACTAGGTGTTGTATTTCTCTGGGGAAGGGTTTTGCCCCCTGGGGCCCCTGGAGACTGTGGCCATGTAACACGACCCTTCTTTCCTTCCTTGACCCTATTGGCTGGGTTCCAGCTGTCCATCCCTGTGCAGAAGACTATATATTACCCCGTCTTTCTTTGTTCTCTCTCTCTCTCCCTTGGAACCTTCAAGATAAAGACCTTGAAAACAATCCTAGAGAAAGAGCCTCCTTTGAGTCTTTTGTCCTGTTCCTTGATACTTTACCCCAAAGTCTCTCAAGAATCTGAGCTAGCCAAAGAGCCTCGGGGAGACAGGCAGTGGGTAAACGTATCAACTAGGTACTTGTTGCTATCAAACACAGTTTATGTATTCCTGGCAAAAGTGGATGGGGTGTGGAAATGGCATATTTCCCACAGGAAGAATGAAGGAAAACACTTTCAAAGATCTTTCTCACTCTCTTTTCTCACCACTCGCTGCTCACGTTTTCTCCATCTCCCAATAATTTTGTCTCTTGCAAGTAACTCTCTGAGTTTGGCACGTATCATCAAGATCGCAGTCCAGGCTATGCATACTACTGCACACACAGTATGACTCACATCACTAGTAGGGAATGGCATCCTCACTCAAACATAATAAAGCAGATTTCCACTTTGCTCCAAATATTCCTTGGAGTTTTTTGGAAACTCTAATTTGTGAGTTCAAAGACAAAAGATGAGACTTCTTAGAAACCCAAACACTGTTTTTTAACCCCAGGGAAGACTTCAGGGTGGACACATGAGCCTCACCAACTTTCTCTGACCAATAGTAATGATAGTTTCTAAGAGGAGTCAGCTTCCATTTACTGGATATGACTGAGAAGTTTATTCCAGGAATAAAATCTTGAAAGTCTTTATTCTTGGAATAAGTTTTCAGCCAGTTTTTAAAAGAAAGAATTTCTCAAAATACCCCAATCATAACTGGGGTCCCCAAGATTCATAAAACTCAGTATGCTCCAGCATGCTGTGGGGCTTTTTACTATGAGAAGTGGTCCACATAGAAATAATCAATACCAGTACTTGAAAGTATCAGAAAAATTGTGGCCAGCAGGATTGTCCCCTGTACCTGGCACTGGTGAGGTCACATCTTGAGTGCTGTGTTCTGTTCTGGGCCCCTCACTACAGGGACGCTGAGGTGCTGGAGCATGTCTGAAGAAGGACAATGGAGCTGGGGAAGGGTTTGGAGCAGAAGTCCTGTGGGGAGCAGCTGAGGGAGCTGGCGAAGATTAGCCTGGCAAAGAAAGCTCTGGGGGGATCTTATTGATCTCTGCAAGTCCCTGAAAGAAGGGTGGAGCCAGGTCAGGGTTGGTCTTTTCTTCTAGGCAGCCAGTGACAGGACAAGAGGACAAAACCTCAATCTGTGCCAGGAGAGGTTGGATGTTAGGAGGAATTTTTTCTCAGAAGGAATGATTAAACATTGGAATGGGCTGCCTAGGGAGGTGATGGAGACAACATCCCTGGAGGTGTTTAAGGAAAGACTGGACATGGCACTCAGTGCCACGGTCTGGCTGACATGGAAGTATTTGGTCACAGGTTGGACTCCATGTCTTTTTTCAATCTAGCCAATTCTGTGTTTCTGTGAAGTAAGCATATGCAACTTCTTCCGTTTCTGCATCACTATCCCAGTGAGAGAGGCCATTTATAAGTTACATGGGAGCATAAATTTACACAGGTAAATACCAGATGAGTTTTACTAACCACGGTTAGTATTCAGGTTTCATAGCTACAGGATAAGAGTGAGAGTGTATTCTCCATGAGCAATACAAAGAGGGTAGGTGTGAGTAGTGGCACAGACCTGTGAGTTGGAAAAGGAGCTTGGATAAGTGGTGTGGTCCCTCCATGAGCACTGACTGTGTAGGACACCCCCACACCACACCCTCCAAAGCTGTTATATTAAGCCTTTGAAAAACTTACATGTTCCTTTGCACAGCCTTGTCTTTGGGCAGGAGAACTCTGAAATATCATGAACCAGATTTCTTACAGAAAAATATCCAAATGCAGCAAAGATCCACTTATTTTTAGCCCAATTTCCATTGAAAATGTGGTGTACATAATGATGTTATAAATATATTTCTGCCTTTTCCTGGTAATATTTTGAAGAAATTGGCTAATTTCAGCCACATGGGAAAGAGGAGTGAAGTTCCTAAGAACATTAATTCTCCCTCTATCTCACAAATATAGTGAGCTAAGTGAAGAAGTGCTTTTAGATATTTCAGAAAGAGAAGGACTGGTGGGTTATTTCAGCTCTGATTAGAAACCAGAGTGTCCACATAGGAATACTTACCTCAAAATGTAAATCCTCAATGAGCTCAGTTTTAATTTGTTCTACCGCTCATAGGACTGTGTATTTTGCTCTAGCTGCACAGGCCTTATCTCACTTCCCTCAGCTCCTTCCTTTCTTTACCTATCTGCCCTTCCTCTGCAGGGGAGTGGGGGCCTGTTCTTTATTTTACTCAGTCTCCAGATCGGAAACAGGTCACGTGAATAGGAACCACACACGCCCAGTGCTGACAGTGACAGTGATGAGGGTGAGCGTTGGGAGCTGCTAGAAAGCTTTAACTTCTGGAACTTCACAGTGCCAGGTCTCAGGGGGATGAGTTACAGATACCTCCTGACATGGACAAGCACCAGCAGGGAGGGAAGCCAAGTGTAATTGGGATGCTATGTTGTGGGCTTGCAGACAATCCAGAAGCAGCAAAGTGCTCCAGGTGTGGCATGAAGCAAATGGTGCTTCAGCAGTGTGAACAGAAATGAGCAGGGCAGGTATAAGCCCAGGGAGCAGAGGTGAGCATTTAGGAAAGCAGCCCTGCAAGGCCGGCTGCCGTACCCATGCAGCTCGGAATAAACACCACCACTGCAAAAGAGCAGTGTGCAGTGGCTTCTTGGCTCAACAAACCTACTGAAGCCATGACTTCAAGGATAAGAACAACATTTCTGTCAGTTCATAGCTGTCCCTTTTGCGACCCACAATTTCAGTGATCACAATGACTAGATCTGTATTTAAATCACTGTACCTGCTGGGGAGTCAGGAGAGGTTAACACACCATAGGAGTTCATTATCCATGCCTTTCTCTTTCAACATTCTTTAAAAGTTGCTGCTTTCTCCAAGATGAGGAAATGATGAAGGAACAAATTCAAAGTTTGTGCTTCGGTTTTTTTTCGTGGCCTTATAATTTTGTTTATACCTTCATGAGTCAGTGTGGCAGGTTGACCCTGGCTGGACACAGGTGCCCACAAAACCTCTCTATCACTCCCCCTTCCCAGCTGAACGCAGGAGAGAAAATATGATGGAAAACAGTTCATAGGTTGAAATAAGGCAGTTTATTAAGCAAAAGTGAAAGTTTGCACATGCACCAGCAAAGGAAAAACCAGTAATTTTATTCTCAGCTTCCCATCAGCAAGCAAGATCGGGCCACTTCCCATGAAGCAGGGCTTGAGCACGTGTGATGGTTGTTCTGGAATACAAACATTGTAAATGACAAATGTCACCACCCACTTCCTTCTTTTCTTAGGTTGTGTATCTAATCTGACATCATATGATATGGAATATTTCCTTGGTTAATTTGGGTCAGTTGGCCTAGATGCGTGCCCTCCCAGGATCTTGCACACCCCCACCCTAATGCTGAGGGAATGTTGGGGACACAGCAGTGATGCTCACCAGAAGCCAAAGCACTGGTGTGTTATCAACACCTTTCCAGCTACCAAAGCAAAACACAGCACTGTGAGGGCTGCTGAGGGAAAATGAACTCCATCTCAGCCAGACCCAATACACCCTTCACTTCTTATCATTTGTGTCATATCCCATGTAATTTTATGTCTTTTCTAACTATCCCATTGAACTTATTTTCACATTACTAAAATCCCTTCTTACTCACACATACAATTAAAATGAAATTCTTAAGCCATCTTTATACCCAACATACGTATTAATACATTTTCATTAACTACTACCCCCATCCTTCCATAGATAGATTTTTTTTTTCCCACTTCATGAGCTTCCTCCAC
The DNA here is from genome assembly GCA_013400435.1 of Pycnonotus jocosus. Taxonomy (NCBI): domain Eukaryota; kingdom Metazoa; phylum Chordata; class Aves; order Passeriformes; family Pycnonotidae; genus Pycnonotus; species Pycnonotus jocosus. The sequence goes on from VWYP01008227.1 coordinate 1,734,083, forward strand.
CCCTCCAGAGAGCTAATAACTCTCCAGTTCGAAAACAGGCCATGTATGACTTGGGCCCCATTCCATCAGGATGGGTGCTCAGGAAAGGAGAAGCAGCCCAGTTGCTCATTGAGTACCAACACCAGCCCGGCCCAGGTCACTGTCACACTCTCCTGAAACTTAACACCACAAATTATTTTCCCCTCAGTGTTAAATCTTGAGGCATACACTGGGTCTCCCCAGCCTTCTACATTACCCACCAAGCAGACCCACAGCTTTGCCTGAGCAAACACAATCCCACAAATGGGTTTGCTTTTTCCCATGTGAGGAGAAATCCACATCAATTTCCCCATCCACTTCCCTATGTGCAGTACAGTGACCTTATCACCCTCACAAAATGTGAGGGGTTTTTTTGGACAGAACCAGGCCTGTTAGCTGATCCTCCAGTGTTAACCAGCCTTGGGCTTGCTAGATTTGTGTCCCAATGCTTCCATGGCTCATTACCAAATGCTCTTAATGTAGTCTTCGGCAGTCCATTAAAACAGTATTTCGAGATTTGTGGGTGATTAGGGATTTGATATGTATAACACAGTTGTACTGAATTTGTTGTCCCAGAGTTTTACCTGCTGAGTTTCAAAGGGAGATAACACCTGGCCACAGGTCCCCCTTGCTTTGAGCACTCTCAACTACCTGCTCACAAAAATTATCAAGTTGAAAAACAAGCTAGTTTTGTTGAAAAACAATGCTTGTTTTGTCTGCAACTTTCCAAGCATCTAGTTTTTTGCACTATTCTTTTCATAAGAAGAGCTCTACACTGAACCTCCTGTGACTCTTCTGAATTTCAGTGTTTCCTTAACTTCTCCATTTCCCATTAACTTTTGCTGCCATTCCCCCTGTGGGCTTTTTGTTCTTACAAGAGGAAGTCATACTCTTCCAGCTTGAATGAGGAAAAATTAACTTGGTTTTTCCTGTAGCTGCCACAAAGCACTGCGTGTCTTTGTCCCCCATCTTATGGGATGTTGATTATCCATCAAAGGTGAAAGATTTTAAGGGCAAGGTGGAGGCAAAGATGAGCATTATCTCCTCAAGAGTATTTCTGGTGCTCTCAAGACCTCTCCCTGGCACTTACATTAACCTTTCCACCTTGATAAGGAAGTTTTTTAATGGGACTATTCGAAGGTTGTGTTTAACTGGTTCCATGGCCAAAGTATTGACTTTGTTCCTGAAGGAAAAGACCATAAGTACTTGTACACCTGCGTGCCTTCCAGAAAAGCTGCCTGGTTTTTTGTTCTCTGGTTGGTAAAACCCATCAATACCAGTTGTGAAACCAGAAAGGCTTTTGGGTATGAGTTTTGCAGTCTGTTTGAATAAAAACCCATATACCTGAGAGACTGTTCTTTCCAGCCTGTTAAGTGAGTGAAATACATGGCATTTCCTCTCTGTGAAATGTTTTCAACTTGAATTTTGAAGCTGTGTGGCTACCCTGTTGCAATCTCTCTATTTTTTAATTGTAAATGGACATAAATAACCAAAATTGCTGGCAAGCAATAGCAGTCTGAATTAATCAGGTTCCATTTTTCTTGAAGACTCCCCCAAAATATGGGTTGAGCTTAACAAATGGGCAATTACTTCCCTCTTACGGTGCCACTTACCTAAACCTGGTGCCATCTGGTGCAGTGCTACATAGTGGCGTCTTTAGCTGATTTCACTTTACTAAATCCCAAATAGTTAAATGAAACAGAAGATATTATATAATCTTTAAAACCTATGATGAGCATATGTTTTTCTAGCAATTTTCCTTCAAGATCAAACATAACAAAGATAACCTAAGTAATGTAACCCTCTTTTCATTCAGGTATGCAGACTAAAAAACTTGTTGGCTTATATAGTACAGTGATTCAGTATCAATGTAGGAATGGGAAGATTTTCAATGAATGCACATTGGGATACTATAATTTCAAGGAAAGGGGTATGTTGGGAGGCTTTGGACTACACTGTAACTTTAGCCAAGCACTTTGCACCTCAAGGAAATGCACCAGCAGTGTGCTAAAGGTACCCACTGCCTTGTTTGCTTACAGCTTCACTAATGAAAGCAGCCTACAAGAACACTTTATTTAAAGGTCTGCAAGCATCTTTCCACCAGGGACAGAGGAAATGCTCCTTATGAGTAAAGGAAAACAAGAAGGCTTATGTATACTTGCCTGGGCAGTACTCTTAGTCCTGCTCATTGTTACTCATTTCTCTAGCACAGAGCTTTCCTGTTAGGTTTCCCACATGCTCCCACAATCCAAACCAAACTACTTGTGCACAAAAGCCACTTTCAGATAAGCTTATTTAATAAAAGATCTACTTGGATCCTAAACTCCATGGGTATGGAAAGCTAAAAAAAAAAAAATTCTGCTAAAATGGTAGGATGCTGCTGAGGGACAAGTGTGAGGGACAATTTATGTGAGTTGTTTTGAGTTTTCTTTCTTTCAGCCTTGTACTTGCCCTGGCTACAGGAAAGTCATTTGTCATCTCTTCCTGTGGTAATCCTTAGGCTCTTCTTTCTCTCTTCTGTGTCTTTTGGAAACTAAAAGTCATGTTCACCTTCTCCAAAGCAGCCATTGAACTGGAAAAGCACTTTTCTATCTGCATTTACTTCTAAGGCAATGAACCAAGAGCTCAGGGGAGCCAGCTGCAAAATCCACCTAGCCTTTCCTTCTTGGCAGTCTCCAAAAGTTTTTCTAGCTACATCTACAGACCCTTCCTGCAACCTTCCTCTTCCTCACTCCCAAAACTCTTTGAAGAATAGATAAAAGTTAGCACCATTAATTACAACTTTTAGCAGCAGACTACAACAATGTGGATATGTGACCAGTGAGAGCAGCTTGTCCTCTACAGTGCAGTTGCACCATCCAGGGTACCTGAGCTAACTAACCCAGGTCAGCCAGGTGTCACAGGAAAGCAGGATTGAAACACACACCAACAGTGAAAGAGAAAACCCCTCCTGTGTCTCCACACTGTTAGCTGAGTACCTTAACCACTGCCAGCACCCTTGAAGGGTTCACCCGGACAGTTTACACAGTAACACTCTTAATTAATGCACACACTGAAATTGTGACAGGTTAAGGGTCCAAGATTGCCATTGATAGTAACTGACTGCAAAAACACATTCAAAGCAATATACAGACAAGCTCTAATAACCAACAAAAATAACTCAAGGTAACCATTCAGCACACACAGAATAGGATTCTTACCTGAGAGTCATCCCTATGGGGGAAAAGATAGGTTCAGCTCATTCGACTGATCCCAGAAGTTACAGTGACATCTTCTCTAACTTCTCCTTTTTCTTAGCTTACTTTTAGGTGGAGCTTGATTGACACTAGTCACACATACCTTTGTCACTGCTTGGTGTAAAATTCTTCCACTTTGCTCTTAAATATATGGTCAATAAAATATGGAGTGCCTGCCCAGGGCGGGTGGTCATACCTTGAGGTGTGTGTTAGTGTTTCAATTAGATTATAACAAGACAAGATCATCCAAAGAGAGTGATTTCACCACAGTTGCTGCTTCAGCAGCAAGACATCTTCTCCTATCTCTCTTGGGTGACAGCTGTGGTTTATCAGCTACTTGGTGCCATCAAGTTCCCATTCCTGCAAGGAATTCAATACAGCCTGAGGGCTGTGTCTCCACTCCATTCCACTCCACACCCATTTCAACCCCCTTAACATGTGCTTAAGATTGTACACTATGAGTGTGGGGAGTCATCATGGAAGAAGTTTTGAGCATGCCAGCTGCATTCCAGCCAGGGTGCAGGAACTGCACTTCATCCTATAATTTCTGTACTTTTAAAACTTCTCTTAAAATAAGAATATAACTTCCCATTTTTTTTCTCTAATTTTACCCATAGTCATCCTCCCACTTCGGGGTACTCTGATTGTTAAGGAAGGGGTCAGCCCCTCGGTTTTGTGAGTTGGTTTAATTCAGCTCAAGGTGTTTGTCTTGGAGAGGGATCCCAAACAAAGGAACCTCTGGGCTTTATACTGTCTGTGCACCCAGGCTTCATGTGCTCTTTTTGTGCCCTGCTTGTGCCTCTTGGCCCAATGAAGATTTATGGTCTGGGGTCTTCTAACACTTCACTGGATTATTACTCCATGTCTAGATGGGCATGCCATTAATTGTTCTTATCTTCCAGCTTGGGCCAGCCTTGAGGTCCTCCAGAGTCTCAACCTTTATCTGGAGATATCTGTCTGTCTACGCTCCTGCTAAGCTGCTCATGCTAGCAAACAGAATTCATTTAAAGCTCATCTGTGTAAAGTTTTGATCTGGGCCCACTCATGCTAAGCAAGTTACAATCAAACTATAACCTCTACAATTTCTAATATTTTATAAGTAAATTTATTTCAATCTCCAGTGCTGTTACAGCATGACAGTCTGCAGCCCACAAAACTCCCCTGTGCATGTAAACCTCCAGGGTGGCCTAGGAAACATTCACAGTGATGTCTGCACATTTTGCTGCTGACACATCAAGTGATTTGGGAGAGAAAGAGACAATTAAAGGAGTAGCACTAGGAGTCAATAAGAAGCTTGGAAAGGGGAGGATAAACAAACTTCAGCTAACTTTGTTAATACTTGGGCCATTGTTATTAAAATAATAGGAAAAATGGAAAATTATAAATGGCAATAGCAACACTAACTACATTTGGAATTTCAAGAGTTTTAGATCTCTAATAATATTTCTAATTATGATATAAGCAAACCTGGTTTGAAGCACCATGTTTAATGGTTGGACTCAATGATATAAAGGGTCTTTTCCAGCCTTAGTGGTTCAATGGGGACGTTTTCTCATTGTTAGCAACTCCCTTTTAAAAACACAAAGTAATTAAGTACCAGTCAATTCTGTATCTATACAGATATACCACTGAGAGTGTACACTTTACTTCTCTTTACTTCAATTAATGAGCTGTTCCCTGGGCAATTCCATGACAAATGCTACCATTCAGGTCTCCAAAACCCAAATTTTTTTCCCAGAGTGTTTTCTTATGCTCCAGACAAGCACTTCCACACAAGTTTTCTCTTGTGTTCTGTTAGTGAGAAGGCCCACAAATATAAAAGGAGCAAAGACACAGAAAGGAGACCCAAATCACTAATATCTATATTCAATTTGAGGCAGAGATCTCCTAAGTCTGGCTAAATTCTCTGTTTCCAGCTTAGGTCTAAAAGGTTTAATATGCTCATTGCTTTCTCCAGCTTGCATCCACTGGCAGCTGCAGTTGTTAGTTTTGTCTCGTAGGCACAAATAGTAGTTGATTAAGGAAAAAAAATGTGAAGAATGATTACTTCTGCTGCCCTGTTGGAGGTTTCTGGTCTTCAGCAGTTACACAAACAACAGAGCCAGGAGACTTGAAAAGGCATCTCCAGCACAGCCACTGAAAAGGGAAGGATCTGGGGACAGACTAAGGGTCTTCTGGAGTGGGTTTCTCACAGGCATCAGATCTGCATTAGGAATGCCTGCTTCCTTTCTCCTCTCTCACAAGCTACAGGCCTTCCATCACCTCACTGTCCCTGGCTCATCCATTGCCACCCGTGAGGGGACAGCACCCTTTGTGATCAGCGACATGGTCACCCACAGGTTTACCCTCCTTCAGCAGCTGTCCCTGGCTGTGGACACTGTGCCCTCTGCCCACCTATGTCCCCTCTGCAGAGCCAGATGTGCCATGGGTGGGGAGGCACAAAGGGAAGACAAGAGTTACCTCTGTCCAATGCCAGCACATGGTGAGTGCTGATGTGTGATCACCATGCCCTTTAGACCATCCAGACTATCAGAGTTAATCAGATCTTGCCAGTGACCTAATGAATCTCTGAAATCTGGCTACAGGCAGATCTATTTACACATTTACAGTGTGACACTTTAAGATATCCAGAGCAGGGACATTCACATCTGCTCTTGTCACCCTTAATAGGCACCTTCAGGACAAAATTTATCTTTCTCAAATGAGATTAGAGCAAAATGGGTCAAATTAATTGTGTCCTTATTTCTCCCACAAATGGAGTCTAATGTAATTAATTCAGAAATGGATATCTCTGCCATAGATATTTGTGGTTGGAGAAAAAAGGAATCCAAGCCACCAATTTAATTCTTCTGCTCCAAAATAATCATCTGTAAAATGGCTGTTTGTGTAGGCTCCTCTTATGATCAAACAACAGGAAAAGGCACTACTAGAGAAGTGCTCAGTGAATAGGCCAGTCTGAGAATAACTCACATTCTAGAAGTGCCAATTAGGTGTCTAAAATGTGTGAATAAAACTGCATTGAAATGACAAACAACATGTTTTGGTTTAGCTGCTAACTCTGAATCCTGATGACCATTTTATTTCAGAGTAAACCAGCACAATATTAAAAAAAAAAAAAAAAAAAAAAAAGGAAATCTCCAATTTCTTTCTGGAAAAGGAAAGAGAAAATAAACAGAGAAAGAAAAATTCTGATTCCAAAATATGGTTTGTGTTTGGGGTTTTTTTGTCCCAGAATAAAAGATCCATATTCACCTCCTTTTGCAGACAGAAGGGGCTCTGCTCAGGTGTCCACACATATGCCCTGGAGAGTTTTGAGGCTTCATGGAACATCAGAGACCTCCATCAGGACTGGCAAATGTGACACCATATCTAAGGGAAGCCCGTGCCCTCATTACCAACAAGTGACAACTTGTACTTAAGGCATCTCAAATAGCAAAACACATTCATGTTTAGGTAAGGGTTTCATACCCAAAAATGTATGATACAACTGCTTTAATTCAGATATCTAAAAGTTTGACCTTTTCTAGTATTTCTTCTTCTGATTCCCCTTTGAATCTTTCTGTTTCTGTTCTGGCTTCTAAGCGGTTAAAAAGACGTGAAGTACTACTTCATCAGCCTTCCATATGGTCAAGGACCAAGAGATGGTGATACAGAGGTCAGCATGGCATGGAAACTCACCCCAACTTGAAAGAGATTAATTAGTATTATTTGGATCTCTTTATCTACCAGATCATCTGGTAAAATGCAGACATTGCCTTAAATCACAGAGGATATTTATTTTTATTTTTTTGGAAATCAGTAGTATACCACCCACTGATTTTATCATTGCATCACTTGTCTTCAAGAGAAAAACACCTATGCCTTAATGTGATTTTGGAGCCATAATCTTTGATCCTAATTTCCTTCTCCAAGAAAGAAATTCTTATGAAGCCAAAACCAAAATGATGGCACTCAGCTCAGGAAAACACTGTCATTTCCATTGTGTGGAGTTAAAAAAGTGATTTTATCATTTCAGTTTCTCCTGTATGGGATCTAATCTTTTGAAAATCCAGCATCATGACTGACCTTTAAATTGTGACAAGCAATCAAATATATTGGCTCTGCTGTCCTCTACAACCTTCCTGCTTTGACTGCCCTTTGACTTTGAATCAGAATGAGAGTTAGCAAAACCCTCGATTCACTTATTGAAAAACTTTTATGATTCTTTCTGCTCTGCAGGGGGATAACTGGGTAGCAGTCAAGTTAAGCAGCTCTCCAACCCATGAGTAATAAGTCACTAACACAGAATAAAGTACCTAAGACAATGCTAAAATTCAGTTCTCCTGCCAAATCCTTATTGGTGACCCCAGTTTTCTTATCCCTTCATTTACCCTTACCCTTTCTTCTCACACTTCCCTGGACATCTTTTCTCAACATGCAGAAAACTTCCCTTCTCAACCATCTCAAAACTTTTCTCTCAAATTTACTTGCCTCTTCCAACTATTATCTCTTGCCCTACCCCTTGGAAAAAGCCTTACTCCTAACTTTTGATTGTAGCTTCTTGTGGAGATGATTTCCATCTTTTACACCATTTCCTTAAGTTCTTCCTTGGTGACTCCTCACAGTGGAGCTTGGCATTTTTTGCTACAGGGGAACATTTCCTGACTTCTTGTTATCTTTTACACGACTTATTCCTCCAAAAACAGTGTCTTCTTCTGGTTGCTCTGACTGTGTACCTTTGGATCTTCCTTCAGTCTCCAACAAGACAGCCCATGTCTCTCACCAGCCTTCTTCTATTGATACACACTAAGATCTCAGCCTGTTTCTCTGACACCTCCTCATGGACGTGCAACTTTCACCTATACTTACCAGAGTGATTTATCATTGCCTTCTTCTGCTACTGATTCCTTCAGGTAGTACCCATTTCTGGGTCCCCAGCCTGATCATCAATGTCATCTGTAGCTTCTCTGCATCCCCTGATATTCTGAACTTCACCCTGAGCAGCAATTGCATCCATTTCATGCTTGCAATCTCTATCCACATGACTAAATCTCTTTTACAGCTCTCCTTATCAGCTTGTCTTATTTGTTGCAGCGCAGTTTTTTCTCCAGCATCGATAAACATATTTTTCCCCTTACCTGTTCAGAGTGTTCCCACCTACCTATTATTTCCCATATATTTGCATCTTGTTTCTCTTATCTCACTTTTTTAAAGTGATGTGTCTATTTTCAAAGCCTGTCATGGCCAGGCCCTACTCTGCCTGTCACCTGTCATTCAGTTCTTCAAAGACCACTGTTTTCTTTGATTGCTCTGCTGTTTCCAATATCCTGCTTGCTAAATTCTGAACACATTTGTGTTCTTCCATTCTTTCTTCCATTCTCTTCCATGCTGTAGACATAATGATGTAAACATCTACTTTATCTTGCTGTCATTTGGAATACTTCTAATTTTCCTTTACCTAATATCTGTTAAAAGCTGTGGAAGAGCTTCTCTTTTTTGGCAATTTAAAATTCCCTCGCATCTTGCCAATTAGAACTTGTTTCCTTGAAGAAGCCTCTTCATCTCTCTGATGCTGTTGATAGTCTTTGTCTTAAATTTAAATAGTGACCTTCTTTGGGGTAAGAGATATCTTTTTATTCTGTGACAAGCTCTATACATCAGAATCATAAAGGTACAAAAACAATACACACCATAAAGTAATAATAACAACGATAATGACAAGAAATCTGTTCCAAATTAAAACTGACCAGAAAAGATTTAGTGGCTTTAAAAACATCATTCACCTCTTGCTTTGGCACACATTTTACAGCTTTATCACCAGCCACAGCACAATGTTTATGGAGCTATAAACATATTTGTATACGCAAATAGATAAATGACAACAAAGCATCACTTATAAAGAAGGTTTATTCTTATTTTATCACATGACTGGGACAAGTAAATGTGAAGGCATACTCTAAAATTGCCTTGCAAATTGTCCTATTGCTGACTGGTGGCACTGCCCTCTCACTGCCTGAGCCATTTGCTCTGCTCTCAGCCAACTGGTCCTCCATCCCCTCCTCCTCTTCAGCTGTATTTCCATGGAAAATAATATGTGTCTGTGGTGACTGACTGGTGTTCCCTCTGACCTCCAATCCATTTGTTGTCAGCCAGGTCTCCTTTCCTGAGTTCTTTATGTGAAAATTGCCTTTTAACCATGATTCTTTATGCCATTTCTCCCCTGTCCAAAATGACAAATGACAAGACACCCTCAGCTCCTCCAGCCTACCAGCTCTGATAGCATGCTGCCCTGCCTGTCATTTTGTGCATCAGATATATCAGATAAGAAATTTCCATCTGCAGAAAGAGGAAAATGAGGAGTACAATGGCCACTGACATCCAGTTTTCCCGTGCAGTCGAATTCTGTAAACTGCATGTACAGAAAAAGAATGGCAAAGAGCCAAGAACTCTGTGGCTCAAGGGAGTACAGGGTGTCCTGGGCATAGATTGCCTTATGCCAGCCCCTTCCCATCCCTGCCAGGATCAAGGGGCTGCCCTGGGAGGCACCAGAGTTCAGTAGTCACTGTGGAACCACCTCATCAACATTACATCTGGAGTGCCTTAAAATTTTGTTTGGGATATTTTGGGATGTTTTAATTTTCCTGGAGTTCCAAAGTCAGAAGGGTAGAAAATTGTCAGATTTTTTTTTGCCCCAGGCTTCCTGCTCAAGAAAAATCCAGCTGCTGTTTGGCTCAGATGTTCGAGGTTTTACCCAAGAGCACGGGGAGGCAGAGGCCACTCACTCTGAGATAACCTACCCAGGCAATCTGCTGTGACCCACTGGCTGCTCACAGGATACAGGGCCACATGCAGCTCCCACTTCCACTTGAGCACTGCAATCATTGGGGGCATGGAGCTCTAAGTATGGAGAAAAAATTAACTCATTATACTTACAAATTATATTCACAGGTACTTAGTTGGCTGATTAAGCTCTCAGTTCATAATTCTTCAAGTTGTGGTGCCATCCTCCATAATTGAAATGCACCTAGTAATAGGTGTGTAATTGAATATATATCAAAAAAGTAATGGGGATAGTGCAGGAAATTAATCTATTTAACAAGGAACATATTCTGGTAGTCATCTTGTAGTATTCTAGACAGAATCAAGAAGAAAAACATTTTCAAAGCTCCATGAAAGGGAGATTACAGTATGAGATATCTTTTTGATGGTCTTAGTTTTGGGGTTTTTTTTTACATTTAGAAGTCCAAAGATCATAGGAGGCCATCTGTTTGTCAGCCATTGGCTGATTTTGTTCCAAATGCATGTACACAATCACATAAGGATCAGCTCATTGCAATGCATCCTGGAGGTGTGTAAAGCTAAAAGTGATTTGCAAGAAAGATCTCTCTTTTTTTAGCTTGAAAATGCCAATTTGCCAAAACCATACTTTTCATGACAAATGATTGCTTTCAGTATTTTATTCCAAGTCAAAAAAATTTGACATTTGTTTAATATCTTGTTCTAGTGTCTTCAAAAAGAAGTGCTCTGCTTTTCATTTCAGAATTACTTTCCTTCTGAAATGTAATTATAGTGAAAAGTAAGGTTTTTTTAATAAAAAAGATCAGCATCTAAAAGCAAGCATTGCAACTACTCTAAAGCTGTATTTGTAGAGGAGAGAGGTTGTTTGTTTAGTTTTGCTCTCTTTGAGGCTCTTGGATTTTGTCCCAGTTTGGTAGAGGAATCTGAAATATTCTAAAACCAAGAAAATAAGAAAATAGCTTCTTGCTCTATACAACAAGAAAATAGAATCGCAGAATTCAAATATGATGATGAGTGAGTGCTGAGTGATGAACTGCCTCACTTGGTGATCTTCTGGCCTCTCTATAATTTTGCTGGTGGGATTTACACCAGGCCAGTTTCATGGGAAATCCACTTATGGTACTGGCCTATTTTCCTTATAAATTACACCACAGAGGTTTGAATAATTACCCTGATTGTATTTTTTCTTCTTAAAACCCGTATGTGATGAGGAATTAAGTTTCAACAAAGAGCCATCTCAGGCCTGCAAGTCCATTAGTTATATTTTGACTGAGGAGCCAATGTAAGGATTCAATACAGAGACACAAAAACCTGGTATGTTTTGTAGCATAGATTTTTTTTCTTTTTATTGTCAAGCCACTTCTGAAGATTTCTAATCCCAGCATTTCATTTCCTGAATAACTTCAGGGGAAAAACTGTTCATAAATAAAGGGAGATTAGATATAAGGCCTGTGAACAAATTGTCTCAAACTAGGCCATCACATTTATTAAGAGCATTGAGAAAGTATAATGAATAATCAAGAATGTATTTAACATGGTGGGGGTTTATTCAGTTCATCTACAAATTCACACTAAGTAACATGTCCAGATTTTAAAAATTTGATGTATTTTAAATGTTAATCTGTGTGGGATTCCTTTACAGAAGCATATAATTATTAGTGCCATTTTGAGCTTAGGGACTTTTTCTATTTAGATAAATATTACTAATGTTGAGAAACAGTTTTTATATCTAATTTGTCTTTTCACAGTACTGCATAAGTAGGTAATTCTTCTGTTGAAGAACATATTGTCTTCAGTCGTATTAGACTACTTAACTGCAATTATTATTCAATTCAACCTCTATCAGTCATTTATTTTTATGTCAGTTTACTGGTAGAAGGAAGGTTTTCTCAGTCTCTTTGACATTTTCACCGTTACTAAAATTCAGAATTGTAAGAAGTGATTCTTCTTGAGCTACCTGCTGTATTTGCAGTTATTGATCATAAATTTCTTTTTCAACAATTGCCTTGATATTTGCATCCAAAAGGGGTGATTTTCATTAATTTCTTTTGTGCTTTCTCCTGCTTGGGACAATGGATAATAAGAACTGTGAGTAACTGCATTACTCATTGCATAGCATCAGTTCTTTTTTGTCTCATGTGAATAAACTATTTGCATAGATCAGATCTTTTGGTTGACAAAGTCCAGATTTAGAAAGTGTTCAAATTTACTCTTGGACTTACAATTCAGAAGGTTGTGCAATTGGGATTAATCACATGTAGGCCTTCAGGTCAGTTTTCCACATTTTTTTCTCCAGATCCATCTTTCTGTTCCTTCCCGCTGTGTAATGGGCTGTGGTGGTTTTTTAATCTTCAGCATTGTCTTGTCTCTTGTCCTTTGGAAGGATACCAGATGGTCAGCCTCCTTTCCTTTGGGGAAGAGAGTCCATATTGCTGTGAAGAATTTGAGCCTGGGGAAAGGAGGTGAACATTCCTTCTTCTCCTAGTACTTAAGAGAGCAAAACTGTGAACTTCTAGCAATAATAGCATAATTTATTTCATATTAAACCACGTGAAACTAAAATTCCTTTAGAAGGCATTTACCTTTTTAACACCACCATTTGAACTTTACTGCAGTTTCAGTTTCAGCTGATGAGCAAATTAAACTGTTTTCCATGCAGATTTTCCATTCACTTGGATGCATTTCTGAGAGCTAGGTAAGGCACAATGCTTGCTGCAAGATGTCACCAGTCCAAACTACAAAAATAATGACATAAAATGGTGGTGAGTATGGTGACAAACACACTTAGAAAATACCAGTTGTTGACTGCTTGTACAACATTGCATGTCTGTATTTTGATGCAGACTTCCTCTCTCTGGTGAGAAGATGCAGTTTTTTCAGGTGTCAAAGTCTTCCCTCAGTTTGCATAGTCTTTCAAATACAATAGAGAAAAGGATTCTACTGCTCATGTTCTCTCAAACAGCCTCCAACTCATCTGCATTGCTGTTCCCTCTGCCACTTTAAATCTTCCACATCTTCCAGAGGTCTGGGAGGTATATATTGTGAAGACAGAGGCAAAGAAGATGTTGAACACACCAGCCTTGGCTGGAGTTGAAGCCAAGATGGCAATAAACTTGCACAGGGATTGCACAAAGAGTAGCTTTGGTACCAAGTCAGTAGAGATGAATGTCACCTTGGACATGTATGGCAGTGCCAGGACTTTTTATTTAAAAGGCATTGTAAAACTTGTGATGAGCAAAACAAGAGATTACTTTTCCTTGATCTCTCCCTTTGAAAAGGCCAACTGGCATTACAGAGAGCTTAAACAAACGTGTTCAAACTAAGGTACTTTCTTCTTGTGAAAACTGTTGGCCTAAAACATTCAAGTTTGGCAAAGAACTGAAAATAACAGGAGTCATCATCTGTGACATGAAGACTTTATTTGCATCTTAATACAGAAGTGTCTGTCAGCTTGATGGTGTTTGATAATAATGATGTCCTTTTATTTTTAGCTGCTACTTTTGAAACATCTCTCTCAAAAAACCAGAGAGAGAAAAAATTGCTTTTACCTGCAGACTCAAAAATATCTCCATTACCTCCATTACTGGCAGCACCCTACCCAGCCCCCGCCCCCAACTTCAACTATTTGCAATTAATTTTTCCATTGCCAGGATAATGCCTTGTTTATTAGCAAAGGCTACTCAGAGAAAAAAAAAAAATGTTTTCTACTTGTGCTTCTCCTGCACGCTGAGCAATGCCAGGAGTAAATGCTCAAATGTCATGTTTTATCATCTAGAAATGCTGTCCATTTGGTAGTGGATAAATTTAATGTACAGACCACATATTTGGGTCATTTAATCTGTTGGGTTGTTTTTGTGTCTGCCTTACATTTCTTTACAGATTTTAGTGCTTTTAACATTCTGTTCTTTTTGTTTTCTCTAGTTAAGATTCTTTGTATGGACGAGCTGTCCTGATTGCCTCTTACAAAAATATGCAAAAATTCTACATTATTCTTCTTTGTCCATTAAACCTTGGCCTTTACACAAAGGAGAGGAAATGAATGGAACATTTTTCCTCATTTTCTTCACATTAACCATGGAGCTGAAGGAGCTTCAGCTGTTTTTAAGGCATTTATGAGACAAAAAAGATATGTTGTATCTAGATGCTTTTGCCAAAGTTAGCTTCAACGTGAATTGCTCCAACACTTAAAATTATCAGGCTGAGAGGATAGAGATCTTACTCAATTACATACAGTTGTTGATAGAAAAACTTGTTCTTTAAATCTTTGCTTTAAAATTAGTTGTCATTAATACTGCTATGTCCACAGTTTTTGTCAAGCATACCAGGAACTGCAAGTCTACATTAAAATAAAATGTTATCAAAAAGTTTCAAAGTAATGCTTGCAGCTTTCATTCCTTTCAATTAAAATTTTCAGTTTGAAAAGCTTGTAAATATTAGCTAGGAACACTAGTGAGAATGAGTCTGGTTTGAACAGTGCTGGGTGTTTGCAGTTCTAAAAACAATTTCAGTATTATTTTCTCAGTTCCAAAGATCTTATTCTCCCTGCAATCTGTGGCTGACATTGTATACCTAGAACAGTTTTGCAAAAAGATGTTTTCTACAGATTAACACCTTATTTCCTTTGTAATCTCTTTGGATGAGGGTCATTCATATATACTTCTATACTGAACAGGGAATATTCTCTGGAGACAGGATTTAGCACAGGGCCCTGAAGAATTCATTTTTTTCTGGCGGGTTGATATTTATAGAGTCAAAGCAAATAATGGCTTTTACTGAGAGGGTATTTTTCAGAAGTATTCAGCACCTACCATAACCCAGGAGGTGCCTGTGTAATCGACTTGGTATTAAAAAGAGAGGAATGAAAACAGTGACAAACTCCTTGCCTTTGGAAATGCAGTTCAACAGAGGTGCTACCACCCCGTGCATATACACACAGAGGTGCAAACTGCAGAGCTTGAAACTTGATTTCACTTCTTTTTTATCTTATCCACCTGCAGGGCACCTGGTGCAAGTGCATGACTTGTTTTTAAATCAAATGTTAGCATTTCCAGTTTAAGGTTAATTAAACACCCAGTTTGAGGCACACTACATGGCTTTTTCTGGTTCAATTTCTTATGGCTTAGTGTTGTGGATGGCAGGAACAATGGCCAAGTGAATTCTCTCTGTTTATATGTCTTGTCATTAGTTTAATGAGAAGCTATTGCTGTGACTCATTCCCTCTTTTGCTCTAAGGCTCTTGCCTTTAAAAACCTGGCAAAAAAGAAAAAAGGAAAAAAAAAAAAGGCAGCAAGGATCTAATAAAAGCAAAATTGAACTCTCCTCCTTTCTTTTTCTCCATGCTCATAATCTGGAGTCAGAACAGGTTCTGAGTGTCATTTAACCCTCTGCCCCTACTGAAGTGCCAGATGCCCAGCAACATATCAGAGAGGGGGGGGGCCTCTCTCTGGGAGCTTGTTCATCCTCAGGGGGGTTTCTCTGGAAGGATAGCTAGTTAGACATGATGCCCTGTGAGTAGGACAGCAGGCCTTGTCTCCATGTATTTTTCTGGTTTTAATAGTGGATCTTGTTTGTCAGGCTGTCTGGCATGTGTGCCTTCACAGACAGGCTTTTTGGGCCAGCTGTATTCTCCTTCCTGAGTGAGCCAGCACCAGCCCCATGTGCTGTTTATTAGAAGGCAACCCAAAAATTGGAGTTCTGAGTGACATCTCTTCTCCATCAACACCACCATGTGATAGCTAAGCTAGTCAGAAGCCCCTAATGTTCTAAATAGTAACCTGCATGAGGGAAAAGCAAACTCACCCAGTCCAGAACAAGGGTGGCTTTGATCCCATAAACAGGCACATGAAAATCCTCATTTTCACAGAAAAATTATTTTGATCTCTTTTAAAAAAATTAAAAATATTTTTAGATTCCAATCAGTGCTTCAAATGGGATTTAAGGAACAGACTGGTATTTATGGGGATAGGTTTGGGGGAGGCATAGAAAATGTATCTCGGTGTGTCTGTCCTCTTCACTCTGTGACCACACAAGTGACAATAAACCTCTTTAAAGCACTGAGATGATGTGTCAGCAATGGCAAGCCAAGTCCTATGACAGCTTCTAGCTGATAATATCTTGCACATTTCCACAACAGCACTTCAGTTTAAATGAATGCATTACTTAGGTGAGTATGAGACTATTTCACAAGTAAGAATGGAAATATTCCAGCCAATACTGGAGTTGCCTTCCAACCTTCCTTTCTTTTGTGGCAAAGAGTTTTTCTGACAGGAGAAATTTCTGAAACAGTTACTTTGCCCCTGCACCTGGTATCAGCAAAGATTCATTTTAGTTTGTTTTCTGGTTCTCAGTTTTTTAATATGCTTTTCTTCCTTGTCATCACTTTGGTCTTTTGTTTTCACTTTCTTCTTCCAAAGCTGCAAACATCGGTGTGAAGGATGCATGGTGGGGTTGAACAGCAGGTACTGAGGCTCTGAAACATCAGCCATCCTTTCTGGAGGCTATTTTCCCGGTATCTCTCCTGTGAGTTGAAGATACACTTACCTCTTCTTTCTCCATGTACACTGCTGGCAAATATTTCAGACAAGCCTTCAAATCCTTTTGTTCTAAAATTTTAAAAGTTATTTTACGGGCCACTTAATAAAAAATACTTTTAGTGGATTGGATTTCAATGAGAGAAGAGGGCATTAGGAAGTTTGTACCTAGGGGTGCTATTAAAAAAATGACTGGTATAAGCTATATTTTCCCTCTAATTAGTGCTCTTTGATGGGTGGGTAGTGTAAATACAGTGGGAAATGTAAAGATTTCAGGAGCTCAATATGAATTCCACATTACTATGCCAGCAAGTCTCTGAGAAAGGACTGCATAACTGAACCCTCCTCCAGCCTTGCAACATGTTAAGCAAGGTATGAGGAGGTCTGAACGACACCTAAGTGTTACTGACATAGCATTTATACTATTTCTGAAGAGTAGAATTACAGCAAACCTTGCTGAGGATACCCTTGAATAGCTGCTCCCCAGCCCTCAGTACTGCCACATTCTGTACTCTTTTCTCAGAAAGCCTTCTTGCAGGTCACAGAACTCAGACAGAACAATGTGGTTTTGATTTTTGAAATTACTAAATGGAAGTTTACCTTCAAAGAGGTTTTTCCCCCCTTCTTGTATATGAAATACAGTACATGACTATATAAACATAAATTAGATGATGCCTGCAGTTTTGCTACATCTTCCCTTTCTTGCTGTAGAAGAAATATTCTTGAAGTCTGTCCTGGTCTTCTTTTAGGTGCTAAAATAAATAAATAGTGATGGAGCACAGGAACTACTGCTGCAGCACTCACGAGAGAGTATCACAGCCCAGCCTAACCTTTGTCTTCCACCTACTCTAGAAAGAAAAACAAGGAACACCACATGGTGTTCCAGGCTGTCACCACACTCTTCATTGCCCTCTGGGTTGCTATGGCTAAAACCAGTATTTTAAAGTTATCAAAAGCCTTCCCATGCTCGTTTTTAACTCTACCTACTGAAGAGCAAAACTGAAATGAACAATTATTTTGTGTTGGCACTGCTGTACATCAGGAGACCCTCAGGGGGGGCTCAAATTTCAGACTTCTGCTGAATTTAACTGTCTAGCACTGAATGGAGGCAACCATCTCTACAAAGAGATTATGGCACAAGCTGCCCGTGACTGCTGCCCCAGACACTGAGCACATCTATGTCAGGGGATGCCATTTGCTCCTAGCTTAGTACCTTGGTGTGTGCCCAAAGTACCAGGAGGTTTTTTCTTTAAGCAAATTACTACATTACCAATTTTTCTCCAGAGTAGGAGATCCAGAAGGCCTCAGGAGGGAGGGCTTATTTATCCATTTTAGACATACATTTGGAGGGTCACAAAAACACTGTGCCTGACTTTTATCTATGCAAACAACACTGGGTCTTGCTGTAAATGGATTCTACCACACAGATGAATTTTAGAGACAGGTTAAGTGCCTAAATTTTGCAGTGATCCTTAAAATTATTCCCTAAAACTGTCCTACCTCTGTTTTGGGCAAAATTTCCCAACAATATGTCGGAGTCTGAAGAACTGTATCCAGCTTTTCTGGATCTCAGCCCTGTATCTTCAAACACTCTGAATGTCTGTTAGAAAATCCAGCAGATTTATTTTGTGATACTCGTGTTCCTGCACACACCAGCATCAACACTTGGCTTTGGTGTCTGAGTTCACACCTCGTTTCTGCCATATTAAAAAAAGTATGCTAGATTATGAATGCAAATTCTACAACAACACAACTATCTACAAGCAGACTGCAGGATCCACATACTCCAATGAGTAGAGGATAATTGCAGGACATCAGCTGATACTAGGTTAAAAGGCAGATTTCTTCATTATTTTCAAGTCCTCTGTTCTGTATGTAGAGCTCTTCACTTTAGAGATTTTGTATTTCTTTGAAGAACATAAAATAATTATACTTGTCAGTTTCTATTTGATTTCCTTGCAAAATTTTAGACACTTGTCTTTTTTATAATTTTAAATCCCAAAAATAAGAGTAATCAGTCATTTGTAGTGCTATGTAAGAAATAATTTTGTCGTGTTGTTACCCACCACTACACTGGTGCAGTGCTTCATTAGATTGACATGTTGAAAATTATATAAAAATTTTAATGGCAACTCTTGATTTCTCAGAAATCTCTGGATCTGAAGAGACCCTGGAGAACAGTACAGATCCTTTTATAATTATATCACACTGAATTGAGGGCAATTTCGATAGAATCCAGTTATTTGTATTAACACCAGTTAGAACAAAATTTGGTTAGCTGTCCAACAGGGAGAAAGTCTGCTGTGTTCCTGCAGTTATTTGTTTATTTCCATTTATTGTTATGTTTACAGTAGCATAGCTACCAGAAAAATGGACAAAGGCTCTAGGTCTGCAAGCAAGCCACAGATCATCTGTTTCAGTGAGATATCCCCACCACATGGGATGCTGTCTTGAACAGTGAGTAGCAGGAGCACCTGGAATCCAAATTCCTCCCTTTAATGCAGGACACCTAACTGAGGGTACTGCATCCCTTTCTTTGATGCTCTCCATGATGAATTCTAGGCATCTCCAAGAGTAATTTGGGCTTTAGGAGAAAAATCAATTATTCTGGGAACATATTTTCCATATCTTCTGTCTACAGAGAGATTAGGAGGAATGTGCTTCAGATCCAAGAGTTTGATGCAATAGAACTGAGCCTACATTGTTTCCCCTACATTCAATGTTTTAACCAAATAACTTGTGGTATCAGTATGTTACACTGTGCTAAAAGTGTATGTAGTCCATAAAAAGGAATCTCTTAAGCAGCAGTGGAATTTTTAAGTTTTCTTATATATATCAAGAAAAAAACAGTACTTCTAATTTTAAGCTGTTGAACAGGGAAGATAAGGCACAAAAAAAAAAAAAAAATCAAGCAGAAAGAACAGCATGAAAGTAGCAATGAGAGAAATCTGTGCAGTATTTTTCCACAACAGTCTCCAATGTTTTGGGAACAAAATAACAGCTGTCTTTGCATCTTCATGTGCACATCTTAAACAGAGCAACTGAAGATGTAGAGAAAGGGATAAGATTTCATGGGTCATCACAGTTGCTAGATTTTGGCTACCCAGAAGCAGGGAGACTTGAGGGAAAATTTGAAATGGGAGGATGAAAGTTTCAGTGTGCCAAGAAATACATATATATATCCACACATACATATTATAGAAAACAACTTTAAAATGGAGAAATGCGAACTGTCATTTAGTGTACCAGAGGCACAAAAGGACATAGGAAAATGGTATATGTCTAATCTGGGTCCTAATTCAACTCCCATTTTCTTAGTTATTGCCCAGTCCTTCTCATTTTTAAATGTCATGTGACCTTTAAAGGTCATTCAGACATCTCTTTTTGGGCATGAGCAGAATAATGCTCAAGATAGTGCTAAGAAGCTACACAATTGTGTCTGTGATAAGGACACACACATACTCCTACACATACTCCACCTTCCACCTGGACTTCAATCAGTTGGTGTCTTCAGAGTGCAGCTTTGAAGAGTGCAGCAGCCTCTTTGCTCCAGAAGAAGCCAGACTTCTCTTTCTCGCTTCCTGCTAATGTATCTGATCATCTCTTGGTCAATACACCTCCTGAGGCTGTGCTGGTCCCCTCTCCAACTGAAATTATCTGAACCTGCTTCAAATACGAGGCTGTATTTGGTGGGTGCTGCTTGGCTCTCCTGTGTTTGCTCAGAATGATTATCCCTCATTTCTGGGCTGGGGAGGAGGAGTAAAGGAAAGAAAGTCCTTTAGGGCTACCATGCAAGACAGCTGGTTTGGTGGGGGTTCAGCTGGGAATTTCAGCATTTTAAATAATGATATCTAGAAATTCACTCTTGCACTTTGTGAAGCTGTGAATTCAGCTTAAAAAAAAAAACAAAACAAAACGAAAAAAAAAAAAAAGAGGCACACATCTCTTTCCAGCAGAAACATTAGCACATCTGATACTGAGAGGCAACAGTGACATTACTGCCATAGCACCTTTTACCAGCTTAGATATCCTCTCTGCATGGCTCCTATGCACCACACAGGCATCCCATAACCCTCATCCAGGAGTGTGGATACCACTGGGTAGCCTGCCTGAAGAGTTGCCAAGGGAAATCTCAGAGCTGTAATGTTCAGTGTATTTTAAAGAGATAATTTTTACTTCCCTTTTATTGTAATGTAACATTTCCCTACCAGCTATCAGATAGTTGATAATGGAAATATCATAAAATAGAGTGAGGTTTAGAGACATCAAGGGAAGACCATAGGATAATATAATTATATTTTCTTTGCATAGTACTTTTCTGTACCAAAGAAGAATACTGATTATGGCAGAGGGACCTCACTCAGCTCCATGTAGGATTTCATCCCTTGGCTCACTGGAGAGCCCAGGACAACAGCAGCATCATTTCACATCCTACCACAGCACTGTTTTTCCTTACAACTCTACAGATGTGTATGCATTCAATATTTGTTTCTATTGCCATCCTTTCCACTACCTTTTAACTACTCTAAATTACTGTCATTACTCTTGCTGTTCAATTACCTTCATCTGTTTTCCTACTTCTTTGCCTGGGCAGGCAGCAGGAATAGGAACATTTAAAACCAGACACGCTGGAGATCTTCCCCATTGCTGAGAACTTCATGTGAATTGCTGCATGGAGGAAGCTGTATGCAGTACAAGTGATTTTACTGATCCTACCAAGGATGGAACTAGCCCATGCATTCTTAAATGCTTAAATGCCTAATAAATGATTATTTGCCTCTGTATTGATGTTGAGTGCTCTAGTAACAAAAAATTTTACATACTACTGAAGAACATTCAAACTAACTCAATTTTACAACCAGTCAGTTTTACTATTTGTTTTGTGCCTTGTAGATTACATTTAAGGTACTCAATGCTAATAAAATTGTATCCTATTAAAAAAACCAACCAAACAACCATAGAAAAAATCAAACCATTAACCAGTCTAGTACAATAATATAATCTGCCAAGAGTACCTTTTGTTATCACCTGAATTATTTAAAAAACACAGTAGTTTGAGTTGGAGATGTTGCTCTGTCCCAGTTTTCCCTTTTGTATATCGATCTTGGTTTGGAGGAAGTAGGCTGGGAGTAAAGAAAAGAAACTTGTCCTCAGTAACAGAGGGCCAAGGACTCCATACTGTTGCTTGTGCCCAAAAAGGTCTGGCCACTCATAGCAACTCTGCAACACCCTTAGGCTGAAACCAAAGTGGGTGCTTCAGACAGACCTCCTTGTCAGCTTCTCAATAAGAAAAGTCTCCTGGCAAATCTTCATGTGTCTCAAATGTTCAGCCCTTTTTTGGTCACTGACTGACAGAACTGTCCTCTAACTGGGTGCCAAGAGGGTGCAGAAGAAATAATTCAGATGTCTCACTCTCTGGAGATGCCTTCTCTTCCACTAAGGGCAGGCTATTCTGCCAAAGGCAGGGATTTCACCTCCCTGTCTGCAAGTTAATCCTCTGAAGCTGGTCCCTCCAATCTTGGGGACTGTGCTGCCGTTAGTGCAGCCCCATCAGTGCAAACGTCAGCCATGTCCCAGCTGAATGGCAGAGACCTGAGTGACAACCAGCCCTACCTTCCTGCACCCTCATTTCCCTGGAAAAGGAGCTTGGGTACACAACCCAGGCAGAGGCTGCAGTGTGGTGCAACTGTCCCTGCAATCCCTCTGAGTCCCATCTCTAGACGCCTGAATGCCTCCCAAATGGCCCTTGTGTGGTATTTCCAGGTCTGCATGCCACGTGCTGGGAGACCCATTCCTAAAGGTAGATCAGTGTTGGCAAAGGGCAATGCAAGACGTGGGACAGGAGACACTCAAACCTACAGCCTGAGAGGATCCAGTTCCACTTTTATATCCTGTTTTCAGAGGGAATGTTTGATCCTGTCTAAATATAAGAAACAATTGTTTCTTTACCAAAGAGGACAGATAACGGGTTCCAATACCTGCAGCTTGCATATAAAACTCAGGTGTCTAATAAAACAACCTCCCCAAAAACTGAAGCTGTATTATAATGCTGTATTATAAGGCAATGCAGAGACATATGGAGACAAACTAATCCATAATGTTTTCCCAGTGGGACTCTTTAAGGACAGATGTTGACTCATTTCTGGTGTTTTGACTAAATACATTTCATTAGTCTGTGTCAGTTTCTCAGATATTGTTGTAGGCTTGGCAAAAGTATCAATAATAATGCCATTTTCCTGTAGGCTTCCTGCATAGGCAACATTTTGTGATGAACACAGTAGAACTGCTAGTGTGGAGAATATTCTGAATAAAATTAGTTCTCCTATGTTATGGGTAAATCCACTGAAGGATGAGCAATGGTATGGCTCAGAAATCATCATTGCATCAAGATAGTACTCCATGGTATATACCAGAGGGAAATGGCTAATGTGTGTCAGAGTTTGTCATCATTTTAAATACAGCCTGATGCTTAAGGAATAAATCAGCATAATTTCCCTGATTTGTCATCACTAGAGCTTTGCTGATCTACAATACTCAAGAATTATATCCACAGTACAGTAATATTAATATAATTATTTCTGTTTATGTGCCCAAATAGTTTTTAATGCAGAGTTTGCCAACAAGTTGGAATACATCTTGAACTTGGAGGAAACATTACTGTTATTGGACACAGAAGATCCATAATGGCATCAGAATGCATTGGGCACCAAGTGATTTTGTTGCTCTACATGTCAGAACAGAGATTTAGTGTCTGTGTTGGACAATGGCTTAAATAAATAAAAAGATTTAAAAATCAGAAGGAAAGAGAAAAGACAAAAAAATGCAGAAGCTACTTTTCTGTGTGCTAGCAAAGAAACATCTAATGAGAAGAGCTTGTAAAGGCAGTTTGTCCAGTTAACAAATAACAGGAAATGTCAGCTCTGAATCAGACTGTACTCATTGATTTCAGCAACATTTCTAAGAACATACAATAATGCTTCCCACTGCTCTGTGTTTCCAGGAACTTGATTAAGATCCTGTCTTTTCAGCATCTCTGCTGTGTAAGCAAACAAAAAAGACTCATAGGAACGTATTGTTTTGAAGAAAGTTGTAAATCCTACTTCCTTCACACACTTTGGCTGACTCCTGACAAAGCTTTGTCCTACTTTCTGGCTATTTTAGAGAGATAGATCTGAGCTCTCCCACAAGTAAGGCTCATACAGTACACTTTGGAAATAATGAGATGAGCATTCCTTATGCTGCTATTTCAAACATTCTGTATAATTGCTGTTATTAACCCACTTCCTTTGTGTTGCATGACAGCTATGTTCTACCCTGTTGAAAATAATAGAGGAAAGTGCAAAGATGTGCAGAACACCTTAGAAGAACCTCAAAAAAGCTTTTACTTGGTCAAAATGATTTTTAATAATCTACTCTGTTACTCCTTTTGCAATATGTTTAGCTGTACAATACACTTTATCAAGGATATTATATATTGTTGATTTTAACCTCTTTTTCCTTTTCTTAAAAGGAAATATTTGTTTTGGTTTTGTAGGTATTTGACAAATTAAGATGCACATCAATATTTAAACTGCTTTAAAGGTTTTCAAAGCAATGAGATTCTGATTTTTATTTCCATTTGCCTTTTTACAAGGGAAGTCATGTTTTTCTTGGCTGTTATTGAAGCCACTATATTCAGTAAAAGATTTAAACATCCTCAGTGTCTCCAGGTTCAAATAGTTTCTTAGACTTTAAAGTTCTAGATTGCATGATGAAAGTTGCTACTCTGTCCTATATTTGCAATGAATTCTGTAAGAAATTAAGTTGGAAATTGCAGGTCTAGAAGAAATATCCAAATGCCACCTATCTCAGTTCTATATTTCCTTTGAAATTTTGTCAAAAGGTGTGTTGTTTTCAATCTCACATAGAAGAATCCAGTAGAACACTGCATGCAGTATTTGCTCTGTCCCTGGAAGAATCAATGGTCCACATCTACCCTCTCATTCTGGAAAGGATGGCCTCCATGCATCCACTCTTATTTCTTCTGTGCTTCTGATGTCTTCAGTTGTGAAAACCAAACTCTGCATTTTTGACAGTACTTACTGTTTGACATAGACATGCTTCCAAAATCAAGGAAAACCTCACAATTTTATTTTTTTTAATAAGGGGAATTTTGACAAATCAGCAAAAGAATCCTGCCAAGAGGTTTCAGTTTTGCAGAAGTAGAGACTACACATTGTCTAGTGTTAGCAAAGTTAAATAGTTATTTATTCAAATTCATTTACAAAAAGTAATAGATCCTCCTCCATTGGAGATGTTGAACTATATTATATCCAGAACTCCAGTAACCTTAGACTCATGTAGATTAGCTACAAATTTGGTTTTTCCCAGTTGTCTGTACAACATTTTTTCCCCAGTACTTTCTTTGTTGTGTTTTCTGATGCTGCTGTCCAGGTGAAATTTGCTACTCCTAATTTTGGAACATAAACCTCTTCACAAAAAAGCATTATGAAATGCACAAAAAAACCAAACAAAACCCCCACATTGGCTGCAAATCAATAACCACTGCAATTTTTGCACTGGGAGAACAAAAATGAGAAGGCATTGGGTTTTAAAGGTAGGATAATCTAAGGAGGAACAACTAAATAAAGAAGAGTTATTCTTCATGACAAGTTAAAGGTTAGTCAGCTCCCAGGAGCTCTGCATGACCTTATTCTTTCAGATCATCTAATATTTTAGCTGATAACTTTGTGGGTATAAGGTGCCTCCTACACTAAGTTTTCTTGGACAAGGCTTTGCTTATGCTACTCATGGTTTTGCAGATAAATCTGACAATATATGTTTACAAGCCAGTACACAGTCACACATAGTCCCAGACCCTTAAACTGAGCTCTTTGTTGGAAGTTCAGACTAAACCTGGTGTCTTGTAGGCAGCCAGCAACTATTTGCATATTCACACCATCACCCTTAGGCTATGTTCACATCCAGAATCCAAACTAATCTGTTTAATGGACCTAAATATTAGAACACAACATCTTAACACCCTGAAACTGCCAGAAAGCTGAAAATGCCTCTTCTAGCTTCTCCTCTTCACTGCCTGAGATTTCTCCAGGATTTGAGCTACAGAAAGCTCCCATGCCTTTTCTCTTTGTTGTTTAAATACACCGACATGCTGCCCTCTTGCTCTTTAGTTTGCTTCCTCGCGCACTGCTCCCAAGCTGTTGACTTCTCAGAGAAAATAAGAGAAAAGCTGTTCCTGGCAGTGGGCCACCAAGTTCAGGCACCTGGCTTGGGAATGAAGCCTTCCTGGTTTCCCTTCGAGGTCTTTGGAGAGGTAATGGAAATCTGAGGAGGAAAACACAAAACTCTGGTTTTTAGTTCTCCCCTGGAACACTCTTTAGAAGTGCCAGAAACTTTGCATTACCTTTTCAAGGACTTTATTGAAGTCTCCTGAGTTACCTAACTTGCATGAAAATACCTTTCCAGATGTCCATCAAAGAATACCATTTGGTAGAGCCTAAAATTTATTCAAAACATGTCAGGAGAGATGGACTTTAGAAGAGAGATGTAAAATTTCAGCAACTGTGATTCTACACCACACAAGTATCCAGAAGCTTTTAAGCTGCCTGTTATGAAGACAGCAATCTATCCAAGCTCTGCTTTCCAACCATCTCAACCACCATCACCTTCACAACTTCAGTGTGTTCAGCATGATGTTGCTTTTTTTATCAAGAACTCTCAGCAGTCACATGGTCAGGAAGGCATTTTTCCTTTAGAAACTCCACTGAGTTGGTGGCTTATCTGAATTTCCAGGTCACAAAGCAAAAATTTTAATGGTCTTAGTATTATTCAGATCAAAGAAGGAAGGAAGATATGAATCTTCAATCAATTCTGGGTGAAATGCATCATGTAAGTGGTGTATTGACAAGATCAGAGCTGGTTCAGCACTCACTACCAGTTAAAAAAGGCATTTTTACTTCCTAGTCTACTGACACAGAGAAAACACTGGGAAAAATTCTGACTTGCTTGTTTAGCCAAACTGTGGGAAGCTATTGGACCAAGTGATGTGTGAGATGGGTAAGTGAGAAGCAAAGGGCAAAAGAACAGCACGGAGAGGATAAGAAGAAGGATATGCAGAGGCCAAGCAAATGCAGGAATGAGACATGTGGGAAGCAATAAGAGATTTCATAAAACTGAGCTGTGAAAAATTAAGAGGCAGAAAAATTATAAGAGAATATAGAGGCTAAAAAAATGGGAGGACACAGAGACTGTACCTGGATGGTCATTTACTCCTGCAAGGTCAAGTAACTCCTGCAAGGGCAGAACATGAACAAAATTCATTATTTTGGTCTGAGAAAACAGAAGTGCTGTGGTCAAAGGACAGTACTCACTGTTCCTGTCCTTGCAGTCAAAGTGAGCAGCTGATCAGCAAAGCACAGATAATTTTGCATGCCAGAAGAATCAAAGATATCCAAACCATCAAGAGAGATTTACAACAGAAGCCACACTTTATTCTTACACATGCTTTGCCATGAAGCCTTGGAGATTAGCAGTGATCTCTCCCACACCAATGCTGCACAGCTGTGCACACATCAGTTCATCCTCAAAAATGCTGACACTTGTTCACTTTAGTGGGAAAACTGGGCTGTTTCCCTTTTCTTGCTGATTTGGCCTGTGGTTGATGTTTATTTTTTTTCTTACAATACTTTAATTTGATAGTCCTTTCTCAGCTAGCATCTTGTCATGAGTTAAAAACATTTTAAAACTTCTTGTGGCTAAATGAACAACATGAATACTGTAGAACTCACCCTTGTTTAGAATATTTAAAGGGCTGTAATGATCTTGGGACTGACAAGATTGTTGCAGCTTGAAAAATGAATAAAAGTGTGTCATTAGGAGCAAGATGCAGATATAGTGAGATTTTGTTCATCACTTTTTGAGTCATTTTCACATGTGTCTGTTATGTGGGTGCTCTAGAAGCTGAGAAACAGCCCAGAACAAAACTTCCTCTTCATTATCACTAGGCTGTGAAGAGGAGTAGGAAGCATTGGGAAATGCAAGTCTTAATGTTATTTCAAGTACATTTTTCATGAAATAGATTGAGTAGGAGAGATAAAAAGTTCCTACAGAGAACACTAGATGTATGACTGTAGCAGGAGAAAAAAATTCTGCAGTTCTGTCTAGACTACTGTTTATGTAGTCTTCTAAATTAATTTGGTATATTGCCAACTCATTCTACTTAAACATTCACCTTGGAAAATTATGTTGCAGCCATTTCATAAAGCCATATGTTTAAATCTTAAAGCGTTGGATGCATGTGTTGGGTAGGAGATGATCTCATACAGTCTTGCTCCAAAGCACAGGCTTGATTTAAGCTGATGACTGATCCCATCTCAATCAGCAGGCCCAAAATCACAGATGTAATTAAGCACATTGTGGAACTGGGACCCAGTTCCTTTTCTTATTCAAGTTTTTTCTTATTCAAGCTCCCAAAAACATTTCTTACAATAAAAGTCTACAGTAATGGACATGTACAGGGTGTGACACTGGGAAGGTTGAAGTAACCACGATTTTTCTTGTCATATTTAGAGATCAAAGTCTTTCTGGGTGGATCTTCTTGGTGAATTGTCGATGGATTTCTGGGACACCTACATGGTGAAATACAGCACTAAAAGAAAATAAAAAATAAAGCATCTCTGCAATTTTATTTGCTGTAATGAACAAACATAGAATTTGGTCTCATAGAATGTTTTATATGGTAATTGTTATGTTGACAGGAGAAGGTTCAGTTTAGGCTCAAAACATTGAGTAGGGAGAGAATTATAGTTTCTCTGGTGCTGCATCTCTCCTACTGTCTCTGCACTGGAGAATTCCAAGTGAATGATATTATGTTACTTTAGCCAAAATACACATTTTCCTTCACTGTTGAGAGGATGTTCCTCAACTTAGAGAAAATTGATGTTTTCAAAACTTGGTCTGTGTATTAAAGACTTGAAGGAGAAGCAATTTAAGGCTTTGCTGACAGCAAAATAAATCGTTTCATTTCTTGAAGTGTGAGGATTCCTGAGGACAGCGTCCAGACAAGCCTTTAGGTACAGGCACACAGAAAGCAACACAGTGGGTACTGTTTGACACCCCTGTGACTTCTAGTCTTTGTTTAAGTGCTCGGTGTATTAGTACCAGGGATGTTTTTCTTGTTATTTACACACACAAAAGAATGTCCTGACCACTGACAGCCTGGTGTGTCACTATTTGCAGTTCTGCCAGGGGATTTCTTGAAAACCTCTCTTTTTGTGACCTGACAGACTGAAAACCCTACTTCTAAGCCTGCCAACCAAATCAACCCTTGTTCAGTTCAAGATTGTTTTTAATTTTACTCTGACAGTTGTCCTACTCCTGGTTGAAAAACACTGTCTGCCACAGAGCACAGGCCAAGCAATTGTTATCTGCAGTAAAGCTTCAGTCATCCTGGAAAATGCACCCATGCCACAGGACAGGGTTACTCATTCATCCCAAGCACCATTGGGCACTTCCATTTTAGAAGATTTTGCCTTAGTGTCCTTTGTTATAAAACAAAGGCTGTAAAATCCATCAGAGACCAGGATGTTCCTGTGTAGTGCTGAGCAGTGTAACTCTGAACCCAGCACAGGATGACCAGAGCAAGCCTCATCTCCACCCCCAGCTGCTCCCCAGCTCCTCCCACCTACATGCTGTCAGAGAGAAAGCAGATCAAAATGGAGCCTGCTCCCTTTTGAGATGAGTCTTAGCTCTGTATAAAGTTGCCCCAGTGGCAAAAGGGGTGTATGCCTCAGTTTTAGAAAGACTTTATCTTGTTAAGGGAAAAACTGGACTCAGTTCCTCTGCAACAGACCTGTCATGACATCTGCAAAGATCAAGTCAAAGATAATTGCAGAGGTTATGAGGTTTTTGAAGATATTCTGGAATCAGATTCAACAGTAGATTCAACAGTATTTATGCAATTCTAAGAAGAAGTGTAAGAATTTTAGTTGACTTTCAAGTTTTTACTTTGTGAATACCTGGAAACTTATTGCAATATACACTTCAAATTGGATTTTACCTAAAGGTCATTATAGACTTTCAAAGAAAACTTTTTATGACACACCACATTGCAAAGGCAGCTACTGCATTTCTTCAAACCATAGAGTGTACACAGAAGGTTCATTTGGGTTGGATGTCCAAAGTGCATTTTAAACTACATTTCCTAATGCCCTCCAGGAATGTGTACACTCTGGTAATGATTTTACTGAGAATAAATATGTTAACTTTGGTATACTCACTATCTTTTATGCATAAGGCATTTCCCTTTTTTCCCTCCCAGGAGTCCAAGAAAGGCCACAGAAAAACTTGTGCAGGTAATATAGACTCACACAATAACCTAGTTTGGAAGGAGCTTTTAAAATGATCTAGTCTGCTCTCTGGCTCAAAGCAGGGAAAATCACAAAGTTAAGTCAGGTTGCTCAGGATATGCTCTGGTAAAGTTTTGGAAACTTCCAAGGCTGCAGATTTCCACAGCCTCCTTGAGTCTCTCCTCTAGTTCTTCATTCACAGTGTGAAGGATTCTGTTCTGTGCCTGGCTGGAATGGCTGGAATGGACATTTCACATAAAGAAAAACAGCATAGGTTTTACCAGAGAGCTGTTAAGTTATCCTCAATTTACTAATTCTGAACAGCACCAAAGTAAGGCAATGTTGATTTGATGGGAAAAAATGCACATTTCATAGCTTCAAACATTGTTTCAGGGCACACCCTATGAAAGGCTAAAACTAGACTAAAACATTTATGGTAAAAAAGAGGTTCTGGGTGATTTTAACAATCATTATATAGAACTAAATGGAAAATACTTTGCAAAGAATATCAAGGTGATAAAGAAGAGGTGGGTAAAGATTGTCATGTAGCTTTCTGGAAATAGCTTTCCAGTAATTTTTCTCAAAAGATATTTTGGTCTGTCAGATCCTATCATCAAAAAAGACCAAAGGCAAAAATTGATATTTTAAACTAAAGCAGACTTAACTTCAGTTTCTTGAATCCTGAGCAGCTCTTGCAAATGAGGAATTTAGATGGAATTATTAGTGCATTATTTCAATGAACTGTACACGTAGGAGCCATGAGGAAGTAGCCCTGCAACCAATCTGTATTTCCTTCATTGGAGTGTTATGGTGGTGCATTGTAGAGCATACACTGAGAAAACTTTTGCAGTTGAGGTGATGGATTATGATGCCAAGGCTTGACTCTGCAGGACCATACAAGATCCATCATGATTTATACTAATCCCGATATCTCAGAAAGGCAAACAATGAAGTTCAGTCTATTTGTCATATCCCATCACTTGCAGAAGCAAAACTGTCCTGTGGGAGAGACTAGAAATCACAGTGGACCTAACAACAGGAATATGACATTAATTTCTATCCCCTCAATAATTTCTGCTATTTTTCATGTTTTCTTGGGGAAGTGTGAATGAAGTCCCAGTGTCTCAAAAGAGCCAGGGATGTTCAATGTATTTTGTGGTAAAATCAGGCTGGGAAGAGCAAGGGGCAAGCACATGTTCCTCAGTATGGCAGTCCTCCTGATCCATTTTCCTCTCGTAACAAAGCCTTGGACAGTCACC
Source organism: Pycnonotus jocosus (assembly GCA_013400435.1). Taxonomy (NCBI): domain Eukaryota; kingdom Metazoa; phylum Chordata; class Aves; order Passeriformes; family Pycnonotidae; genus Pycnonotus; species Pycnonotus jocosus. The sequence continues at coordinate 1,765,249 of VWYP01008227.1, forward strand.
TTGTGCTTACCCACACGTACTGGCCTGGACTCTGACTCCTCACACAGCATCCAAGCAGCAAGGATAAAAGCCTGGGCTGTTCCACAGTAGAAGTCAGGCTTAGGTGACTTTGGTATGATCCTGAGAGTCTGTAGTTAAGTTCGACATATGCTTCACCAGAAATGGAAATACATCTCTAATGGCCTGAGCTGCACAATCTGCACACTCCAACACCTTTGAAAACAGGCATCTCTTAAGGAAGCCAAGATTTGTCTCTTTCTTCTCTTCATTTGACTCATGGCATTAGTCACACTAATGGCCTGAGCAATCCAAGAACAAGTTGTTTTCCACCTGCTCCAATATTCCCTCCTTCCTCCCCATGTGGCTCTGCATGGCAAGGACCTTCTCAATGTCCTCCTTGTGCCACACTGAAACACACTGAAGTCCTTACTGAATTAGATAGGCAATATAATTTCCATTCTTCAGTTTTGCATCTTGATATTTTAACCAGTGGTACACCTACAATCCTGAAATTTGCCTCAAGATCAGTTTTTATCCAAACTCAGACTTTCTGGGTTGAAAAATCTTGGTCCAAATAAGTGTCAGATTCCCATATCTTTTGTTTCTGTTGTTTACATTCACTTTGATTGTTGACAGTCTAATTACACTGGCAAAGTGCAGTACATTCAGTTCATATCTTAGAATGAAATAAAAAACTTCTAGCCAATAAATCCCCCCAAACCCAAAACAAAACAAAACAAAACAAAAAAACAAAAGAAATCCCCACCAAAATTCTTTATCTTACAATTTTGGAAATATGTACACAACTGCAGCTGTTTGGGCTCAATAAAGAACTTCTGTGGTTTGTTTGGTTTTGTTTATAGTGCCAAATACTTAATGAGTTCTCAACTTTCTCCAAGCTATTTGTAACCAGTGCACATTGCATAGAGGACAAGACATTCAGGCAGTGGCTAATGCCTTTGCCTCTAACATTTCTGTTTAACAGTAATACGGGCATCATCGAATCTCTAAGTTGCTGTAAGTAACTGGATAACCAAAATCTATTCTGATTCAAAGTTCCATTTTCAACTGGTAAAGGGAAAGGAAGTTTCTTACTTTTTTTTCCCATTCAAATAAGTTGTTCAGGGGAAGTAAGGAAGGTAAGGATATTTTTGCATTCAAGTGACTGTATTTGGCCACAATTTCCAAGTCAAGCAAGATACATTGAACTCCTCCTGCAGTTTATGTTGCTCTCACTTTTGTTTCTACCAGAACTAATTAGGTACATTGCAAACAACTTCTGAAATAAAAGAGAAATCACAATGTTCCCCACTTCTCAGTATCTCCAGAGCAAATCACAGAGATGAAGTTGTTCATCTTCATTATAACCGGAAAAACATCCTCTGTTCATAGAGAAGAGGAAATAGATTAAAACTATGGGGTTTTTTATTTACTATTACTTTTCAGATTGTCACACATACTCTGACACTGACGTTCCTTATAATATCAGATAGCCTATATCATTGATTAAAGGCACCACAGTGCGGTCTACAGAGAAAAAAAATGTGAGCTGCTTTTTTTTTTTTTTTTTTTTGTCTCCTATCTACAGAAATCTTCAACTGCTATAGTTCTATACCCACATTACATTGAGATTCATTTCCTCAACTGGGCTGCAGCATTAGAGACTTTAGCAGTTAGAGGCACCCCAGGTTGGTTATTAATTGGATGCTTGTTCTGAGAAGCAGATTTGGGGTCTGGTCAGACCCTGTCCAGCCCCATTGTCTGCCCCCTGGGGTGCATGTTGCCTCCCCAAACCCTCCAGTTCTTCAAAACTCCAGCTCAGCAGATACCAGAGCTCAAGTAGTTTAAATTCTGGATGGCTGGCATACATAAAACCAGTCAAATCTTTGCATCTGTTCTCCAGATCACTGGAAAACAAAATTCATGCCATTTATTCTTTTAATATTTAATATTTAGACAGAATCTGGCACAGGTTCAGAAGAAGAGCTAAGCATGAGTCAAACGGTGGTCATGTCATTAGAAGAGGCCATAAAAGATCCCCAGAGTACCCTCAGACTCTTCTCTGGGGTCTTCCACCAGAGGACTACACATAATCCACTGTGTTGCATCAGCCAGTGTAGAACTCTCTCCTCCAGGGGAGGCACCTGTGTGTTCCCACCTGAACCCAAACACACATTAACCCATTAAACTTCTTCTTTTGTGGGCCATATGGCTCTTGGAGTACATCTGCACTACATTGTTCCACAGAAATATTTGAACCTGCTCCAAACCCAGCAACATCATAATGTTGTTTAAGTGCTATAAATCTTTATCCCAGTTGTGGCCAGCATGCAATTTCCAAAATCTTAGCACCATCCTCCGTGGTACAGGACTAAGTTGGTGTCTTAGAAGTGCAAGGAACTATGTGGTGACATTGTGTCCAAAGATACAGACAATCCATGGCAGTCAGGTGAAATGTAGAGGTTTTACACAAGCGGCTCCCTAAAAGGTACCTAAACAGTTCCCATCCTCCAGAACCCACATTCCAAATTATCTGCAACATAATTTCACTCAAGTCAATAGAGACAATGTTGAAGTCAATGGAGGGTACAACAGAGATTAATTTGTCCCTTAAAGCTTTAATAACAGGAAATTACCATCTGGCTCTACATGCCTGCTTTATTAAATTTTGATAGGACACAGAGAGACAGTTTTTATAGAAAGACAGATTATTATTGCACACCATCCAAGCATCTATCCTCAAAACTGGGCTTTATTCAGCAGGGAGAACACATGTATTGCTTTTTTCACTTACTGATGTCTTTCTTCTTCCATAAATGTAGATGGTTTGTATTATTGTAGTTGATGTCAGTAAAGTCTCAGCTCCCATAATCTTCATTCCAAGCAAGTGACACAATGCTTAAAGCAAAAATCTCTATTAAAAATATGTAAATAAAATAAAAAACTATTCCATCAAGGATCACATGTCCAGAGCAGTGGACTTAATTTATTGTCTTTCTGTACCATTGCCTTCTCCATTTTGTGGAATTGTAATTGATTTGCTAAGTCTTGACATATGAAGGAGGTATATTTCCTCACAGGAGTTCAGCTATAGGGGTTCATCCCAACATTAAGAGAAATTCTGTAGCCAGATCCTTACAAACAAACAATAAAATAAAATAAAATAAATAAAACCCAAACCCAACAACAATAAACAAAAACAAAAACAAAAAAACCAGGAAATTTAACCTTTCCAAGAAAATGTGAATTTTGACTACCAACCTATAGTGTGAAAGCAATAGTTTTAAGGTCAAGAAAAGTGGTTACATCACTTAAATTCACACTAGTGATGTTCTGTCCTCCTCCAAGAGCAAGTCAGGTGTATGGAAAGAGCTTAAAGTAGGCACTTTCTTATGTCAAGCCATGTTCACAGAGTCTCAAAGGAACCCCTTTTCAATGGATTCATATCAGTAGGCACAAAAGTGCAGATGGCTTCCTTGCTTCTGAAGAGGAGACCATATTGCCACGTTTGGGATGCCATCTTCCTCCTGACTCTCTAAAAATGTAAAACTTGACTCTTTCCCACACATTGTCAATATATTTTGGGCTTCATTCACAATAAATTTACATGTGTGTAAGGCCAAAAGCAGAAGTTTAAGACATTTTAAACTTCTTTAAGTGAAATTACAAAGGCTGTTTCTTACAGCGAATAAAAGTGTTTTTCACTAGAAAACTATGGCAGAGCTGGTTCCCTCTGTGTCTTTGTATACAAACCACATCTGAGAGCAGGATTTAGTGGCAGGAAACTGAGCCACTGAAATAAAAGCCCCAGAAAATACAAACTTTATTAGAAAGGCTAACAATTACTATTTTCCTTTTAATGGTTCAACTTTGTAACATGATTATGATGGGATTTACCAGAATTACTTCCATGCATACAGGAAGCAGCCCATTCCCCATTTCACCATCTGCAGTGTCATGCTGGGTTTTTAATAGAATTCTGTGGGCATGATATAATTGCAAATCTAGTAAGGACTTTGTATTTGCAATATTTGTCATAGTGCAACGTGTAAAGTTTTACTAGTGTCTATTCAGAAAGCTCTGAGTTACAAGCAGCCAGAAGCCAGAGAAGTGCTAATTAAGGTATACAACAAAATATTAATCAAGAGATCTGGGGGAGGAGAAGGGAAAGAAACTACTTCAATTAGTCATGCCATTATGTGGTATCCAGCATAGCCTGAAAGAAAAAACTAGCTGTACTGATGAAACAGCCAAGGAAAATAACTAGGGGACCTCTCTGGCAAAGAGTATGAGTGTAGGGACCACAAGTGGATTCTGTAGATCCACATGAGCTTCTGACAAAGACTATTTGCAGAAGAAAACACTCAGCACTGAGAGCATTGTTCATGAGCCATTCCAAGAGCACTTCTCCACATTTGCTTTCCCAAGCCTCATGTTTGAATAATAATCACAACAGGGAAGTTAAACATGCCATGCTACAGAAAACAGTGGTTGATTACTCTGTAAGCCTCCTTTCACTGCTGGATAAATCAACATGCTTCCCTCTGTGGGTCCCCACCACCACCTCTAAAAGGCAGCAATGGAAATGTCTGTGCTGTGTGCTAGGGCTCCATGGTCTCAGCCCTTCTGTCCATACTGCTTGTGTGAGACTCAGACAAATGCATTGTTGATTCTTATCTTCATCCCCTTTAAAGTCTGTCAATGGGAGCTATCCCCCCAATAAGGTGTATTCCCAGAATTCCACTTGTGACCCCATGTAGACCTCCTATGCCATGCTATCTGCAACTAAAATTTGTCATTTGTTACTGTATGAGATGCAATGAATTTTTCCCACAGCAGCCCTCACAGAAATGGAGTGATCATTAGGACAAGAGGGTTCAGGTGGCATTTTGTCAAAGTGTTTTCTGTCAATCACATTACCAGCATTCTGGGCTTGGGTTTGGTTTTTTTGGTTTGGTTTTTTTTGTTGTTGTTGTTGTTGTTTTTTTTTTTAATTGGGTTGGAGCTTTTTATTTTTGTCTTTATTCTTTTGGAAATTCTAATTCATATGTATTTCATAACAAAAAAAAAAAAAAAAATCTGCTTTGCCAAGAAGTCAAATTCCTTTGTTCTCTCCTTGTGAATTATTGAAAGTCACTACTTTCTGTTGCCTATTTGAGGGTAGAGCCAATGCCTCACACCAGAACATCAGCATTTGCCCATGTGAGAGACTGGTCTAGTAATAATTAATGACTCAGAACATTTGCCCATTTGTGGAAGGGGCAAGGTGCCTTACTGAAGCCATGTTTGCACCCCTCCAGGGAAAGGGGTGAGTTTTGGGGTGTGTAATGGCAAACCTCTGGTCTGCATAAGACAGAGGGGTTGAACAATCACCACCAGAGGCTACAAGCAGGCTTTGAGGCCGATAAGAGGCAGACCCTGGGGGTGGGATGGCTTTTCATCATGCACTTGCCCTCCCTTACATGAGTCACTCCATTGTAAAAATGCCCCCACACCTTCTCCTGGGAAAGGTCCTGAGGGTTTTCATCCTTTCTGATGGGGCATTCCTGGCTCAACTGCACTGCTGTGAGAGGCAGCTCTCATGTCTTAGAAGGTGTCACAAACCATCAAAGATCCCCAAAATGCCCTCAGACCCATTTCTGAGGCCCTCCCCCAGAGGACTGAAAGTTCTCCACCAGGGGAGGTACCTGGGCCGAGCCTGAGTGTGTTTGAACCCATCGGACTTTGGGTTTCTTCTCCCACACCCAAAGGATCATCATGTTGACCAAGGGATATCTAAGATGCAACAATCAAGTCTCATCCCAAGATCTAGGGGTGGTGATTACGTATCTTTCTACTCTTACCCTTTCTTTTTCTTTTCCTTATGCACTTTCTTAAGTATTTTTTATGCTTTCATATTGACATATTACTGTAGATAACAATAAGCAAAATGGCTACATGCTTGCTTTCCATTGCAGCCAAATTGTTCTAAAATAAACCCTTGATGAGTATATTTACAAATACTGATCATCCAGTCTCCTTCCACTCTAATCCTCCCCAACATTAACATGAACCTGGGTTACCCTCACCTTCTGGAGTGGGTTGTAACAGCCCACAGTATTTTAATTGCACCACCAAGCTCTTGGGACATTGGCCTGCTAACTGGCAGCCAGTTCTAATGACAGTGACTACAAATTTTCATCCAGTAAAATCCTGGGCGGCCACATATGAAAATAGACAAAATTAATATGAGGTCTTGTGAAATTCCCACCAAAACATTAAAGGTGGTCATTCTGTTTTATTGGAACAAAGCAGGGAGAAAAATGCAAGACAAAGCAGTTTGGATTTTTTGGGGGGTTTACATAGTATGCATTCAGTAGACAGTAAGGGCCTCTGTCACCTCTACTTTTCAGAACCTCTTTCCATCAGATAACATTTTCAGTGTTTCAGGAATAGCACTAGAGAAAGAAATTCCTATTCCAGCTTTATAGTCTTTTTCTTCCTACAATAATTTCAGACTGTGCTGAAGGAGAGAAATCTGCTTAGAAGTTTTCCTGGCTTTTTGCATTATGGAAAGATCGTGTCTGGAGAAGTGAACCCACATAGAACCACAGAATCATCATCTGCATCAGCTGAAGTGTGTGGGTTTGTGATGATCTCACAGCACACTGTGCCCACAGTTCAATCTAGAAGATATAGCATTTGCCTTGGGTAAAGTACAAGTCAACAAGACAACTCTCTCGTGAGGATTAACATGACCTCTGTATCACTGTCAAAATCCCATTTTGCTTCTAATTTATGCCTTCTGAAAGTTTTTTTCATCAACATGGTGATCATGACATTGATTATTTGAAAGCCATAAACACATGAAAAAATTGCAGGACTAGCATTAAGGAAAAATATGTCTAGAAATAATCTGGAACCCTAATAAATATACGAAATATCAGGAAGGCTCAGTAACTCTATAATGATAGAATTACACAAGTCAGCAGGACCATAATGACATCACTTCATCTCTAGTTAAATTTCAGATTCAGAGTTTGACAGCAGCAGAATGACATGTCTTTGTTGCTGGAGGAGCTGTTTCATACTTGTGCTGCTAGAAAAACAGATTGGGAGTTCTCAGATCTTTAGGACAGGAAGAAATTACTGTTTCCCTGATGTCCTAAACAAAAGCAGGTCCTTAAGGATGAGTCTAATCCTGCAGAGTGAGCCTTGTTCAGTAGAAGTTGAGTTTTGAGGTCTTCAAGGCTACATTCATGAACAAATAAATACTTGTCAGTGTGCGGTAGTCTTATCGAGGCAGATAATCAGTTTAGGAACAAATACTGGCCTTGCCCTCTATTTGCGGGGGTGCAAAAAAGAGGGTCTGAGCCAAAACATTGTTTCTAAGTGCAGTTTGGAGGTGTCTCTCATAAGAGAGGAGGAAGGCAGTATCTGTGTAGCCCCTCAGAGCTACACCATTGCTCTGCCACAACTTTGATGAAACTGAAAGAAACTTAAGAGAATGCTGAGCTTCAAAAGCTTTGTACTTAGCATGAGATTATCCGACCCATCCATACTTCAGAAATAAATTCTTTTTTCCCACTTCCTCGCTTTTTATGTTTTTTTTAATGTCACCATTTCACCTTTTCATAAAACCCATCCCTCTCTTCAGTCACTCCACATATTATATGTATATACATTTACTGCATTTATAAGGAATTCAAGCACTTTCTCTTGCTTGTATCCTTTTAAGCCTGGTGCCTGCAATCTGCTCTTTTCTAGACCTTTAGCTAATGATCTTTATTGTTTTTTACCCTTGAACAAGTTCTCCAAAGGCCTTATCTTTAGAAGGGGTTCTTCCAGATTTAATATACAGGTTCTCATTCAGTCCATACTATTCAGAAATGTCTTTTTGATGTGTTGAGGCTCATCCCTCTGGAGTCTGTGGCATGCCAGAGAGTAGACCTGGGCTGAGCTGGAGCTGTGACATATTCCTTCACACTGTTGCCTGCTGTGGAAACTCAGATAGTTTCCTTCCCTCTGTTAAATCATGGCACAGGGATGATGCAAACCAGCTTCTTTAAATTTCTTTAAAGCTTTAGTTCTAGTTCTGCATGCCTGTCCCTGTGAAAGTTTCCATTAGCATCAGATGATCAGGGAACAAGTCTCACCCACAAACTGCATATCCTGAGCACAGACTCTTGTAACAAAGGCACTGTTGGGGGTTGGTAAGCACACTTCACTGTCATTCAGAGCTAAACCTCACAGAAACTTTTCTCACTTTATTACACAATAGCTGGAGGTAAACCAAGTCTTACCTGCATAGAATTTTATGTCACCCACCTCTACTGCTGTAATGTCAATTAGCAGATGTTTTGAAGGTGCAGTAGCAGTCAGTGTCACCTGTCCTCACATAAACATGAAAAACTGGTGAGTTTTTCCTTTAACTTCATTACATTATCATTAGGTCTCACTGATTTATCAAACACGAAGCAGTGCATTTCTACCACTGCAGTTGTCCCAGTATAATATGAAAATAATTCGGCTTTGTTTGTTTCATTTGGGGTTTTTTGTTGCCTGCTGATTTGGTTGCAGTAGACAAAATTTCTAAAAAAAGAAGTTTCTGTAATTATGGGAAAGGCACTGGATGAAAAACGTAGGTTTGTTGCTAGATTTTGTCCAATGTCTTGAAATAGTAATGAAGTGTGAAGCTCTATGCCATTTGGTTGCCGTCATTTTGTTATTCTAGGACACATATACAAGCTGGAATTATTAGCAACTGTTGATAAATAACTAGCTCATCAGATCAAAAAAACAATTTATTAAAAGATTTTGAACAATGAATGAAGGAAGAAGAGTATGGAGTAGAGTGATGCAGGATTATCCCTATGTGGAGGACTTCTAGAGCAACTCAGGAGGTATGTGAAGGCACTGGAAGATTAGAAATCCTTGTGAGACCCTCATACCATTATGGATAACAATGCTTAGGGAAAACCTTCATCAGCAGCTGCCTGAGGTTGGTGGTCAATACCTCATTTTACTACCTGCTGAAAGTGCATTCTGGAAGACATGGCTCTGTTTTCCAAGATGTTCTTGTAGAAAAAGCACACAAGGAGAAGGCAAAAGCTACCATAATTTGGCAGATTAGCACTTGACTTTGTTTATTTCTATAACAGAATTAATCATACTTTGATATTTTTGTACTTTATACTAAATTAATTAGACTCTATGTATGCGTGGGAAAGGGTAATGAAAGATCACTGCTTTCTTTTATGTAAGTAGCAGAAATTAAGGGTTGCATGCTAAGAGACAGAAATAGAGAATAAGTTTTTTAAAACATGGTGTAGGACATGAAAAGCATTTATTTTTATAATCTCAAAGGACTGATCAGTGCTAAACAGAATTTAAGAATCATGAGCACTTGCATTTCCTAGGAAAAGTGTTGAAAAGTGCTGTGCAACATCTCTGTAATTCCTGAGAAGTTATCAGTGGTGCAATAAACCCAATATTAGTTTAGTCATCATTACTTTTTCAGCGATCTGAACTAAAACATTTTAGATTAGATAAGGACAGCTTGGAAGAAAAATTTTAAAAGACAGTTTCATAAAATTAGGCCAAAGCATCACAATATGTTTTACTCTTTGGAAACAAGTGATTGGAAGTGTCTTTAAAACCTTATAAACTAAAGAGCAGTAGCAATTAGTAGGGTAGCACAGATGTAGCTGAAATTGGGTTGTGGCTTTTCTTGAAGCTTTTTCAGTCTTGATAAGGTTTTACATTCAGTACAGATGGAGTTTCCACCAGGATTATCTTTCAAAGCATCTGCAGCACTTAAAAGAATCTTCTCTGTGTACACACAAATAATTTAATAAAACATCCAGAGAAAATACAGCTCTCTGAATGCTGGCAGACAGATGACCAGAAGGAAACTTCTTTCCCTAAAGCTTATTCACCTGCAAAGAGAAATGTATTTCTAGAAATATATTAACTGGAGGGATTTATTCTAATAAAGTCCATCTTTCCCCAATTTTCCTATGAATACAGGGTTATTTATGAGTGTTCCAAGATGTACACATACATTGTTCTGAAGATGTACCTTATAACCTGCCATTGAAAATCCAGCCTGGGCTGCAGTGCCCCTTGGGTTGTACCTCAGAGGCATCACAACTCCACACTGCCTCACCAAAACACTGCATTAATTACACATCCATGCTGCGGTGTTTTGGAACTAGAAGGTGACACATTTTTGAATCAGTTAGATTAAATGCTTTCAAATGCAAAGCATCATTAAAATGGGGAATGCATTCCCACAAATTATTCCAAAGGTCAAACCTTGCATGAAATGGAAAAAAAACTATCAGTTTATGAGACAACAATGACTGCAATTATATAGATGAGGTTTTATGTATAGCCAGTATTTATGTGACCGAATAACAGCAATCTATTTATATAAGTTGTGCATAAGTATGACATACATAGACTTAAAGAGAACAGTTTTCTTATGAACATATTTTTCAGCATTTTTTCTCTGTTCTTTTGAAGCATCTGGTAGTGGATTCTGTAGAAGTCCTTGTCAGATCCAGTCAGCTTTTTGGTTTGAGTTTGGATATCAAACCTCATTTTCTAGCCTCACACAAGACTGTGTAGGACTGCATAATGAAAGTCTGAAGGAGAATTATACCTAATATGAAAAGAAATCTACGCAGTGAATTTTCTTGGAAAATGGTAAAAGTAAAACATAATAGAAAATGCTGAAACCAATCTGTGCTGTTGCCTTGGAGTCAGCATTCTGCACTGCACAACAAGAATTCCCTTGACTGTAACAGGAATACCCTTCAGGCTAAAAGGACAGGTAAATGGACCCACAGAGAAAGACCAGGTCCTTCAAACCCTTTATCAGTGATCCCAGTGTTTAAGTAGCACTTGGTTGTTGCTGGGAAACACACATCACTGCAAATTAAGCTGGTACCCTCCAGGACCAAAATGGAAAGTTTGATGTAAAACTGGTGTAAAACTATGCCCACTGGTACTGACATTAGCTGCTGCTAATGATCCCGGCTGCAGCATTACTGGTTGGTTCACTGTTCAAGCTTCTGTGGAGGAAGCATTTGGGAGAAGTTTCCTGATTTGTAGCTCTCTGAGGCTGATGTCATGGTTTACTAGCATGGAAATATTCTCCAAAAGACATGGACTGGCTTTAAGCTGCAAGAGAGTTTGGGACTTATGGGTTTTGCATTTGTTGGTTCTTTTTATTATACAAAATATTTCCTACGTGTAAGTACCTCTTCATTGAATCACAACAATAGCTCTGAGCATAGCTAAATTAAATACAGCATAAATTTAAAAACATGTAATCTTTTTAGGCATTCGCAAGATAATTTTGCCATTATTGCTAAGTGTGTTTATAAGGGCAACAACCATTCCAGGAAAAAAAATTAATAAAAGTTCCATTTGAATGAACCTTTTATTCTCTTTATTGTTAAAACTTTTGTTCTGCAAAGCTTAATTATGAGTGAATGTCTGTAATGGTGAAGTTTCTCCTCCAAATTCTAGTGCCACAGGGCTGTTGTAACTGCAGGGTGCACAGAGATCACAGGTGCTGGTACTCCAGCATGCCTGGAGCCCATGACTTTGGTGAGGCATACTGAGCTTCTTGCTGGGCTGAAGGAAACTTAACAATACTAGCTTTAACCTCAACACGAGTAAAGAGGGTCAATATACTGCTGAGCATGGGAAATAACTGTTAATCCATATATGTGCCCTGTCCTCACTCTAACTTGGGGCATTGCCTTTGCTTCAATGGCATGCAATGCTGCTCTTGGATTACCATCAAAAACCACTTATTGGTTTTCAGAGCAATCTTAAACTTGTTCTCAGTCACACAGATGTGCTACCGCAGGTTAGCAAACTGTGCTGGATTAGTTGTCTGTCCACAGATATAAGAAATAGTTATTGTTCAACCCCCCTCAGCTTTTGGATTTATCCTGGAGTCTGGTTTTAGGATAGTTCCCTAGTTGCTGTGATAAGTGATTCATCTACTCAGCATTTACATCAAAAGCCTGTACAAATAGTGAACATTCTGTTAAATTACTTTGAAATATGAACAAATCCATGACTGGATTTCCTCCTTATTTCCTGGAATGAGCCACCACTTTGCAGGAACACAAGGGATTACTCTGTGGCAGGTGTAGGATCAGGCTCATCCCTCCCTGATAAGCAGGACACCTAACCCAGGAAGCCAGGAGTTCTCAGCCCTACAGTGTTATCAAAGCAAAACCTCTCTGCAATTTGAATTCTTATCTGGTGATGACCCTCTCTCTCTGCTGTGACAATGAGGCAACCTGAATAAGCCTGTGGTCCCAGGCTGGGCACCTGAGCTGCATGCAGGTGGGTGCAGTGAAGCAGTTTCACCCAGACCAGTTTTTTTTAGCTGTCTAAGCAGTTGAAAATCATCAGTGGTACCCAGGAACCCTGCAGAAGTCCTGCTGCACACACACAAAAGGCAGCAGCTGCTGACCTAAAGAGCAAGTAACGAACACTTGAGAATAGAGAAGGCCATTTTAAAGAGGTGATATGGCAGTGCTAGTAAACTTTTGAAGACTTTAAGTGGCTCAGAGGATGTGTAAATTATTTTATAAGGTAAGGCATAGGCCACAGATAGGAGGCTGTGAAGGAGAGCTTTTCCATACTCTCCACAAGGACTGACTACTGAATATTGTGACTACCGGGTACAAAATGGAAGTTAGAAGGTAGATCTAGTCTGCCTGGAGACAAAGATTAAGCATTTTTTGTTTCTGTATTTGCAAGGTGATTTTATGGAGCATTCAGTATACTAACACAGTTGTACTGGTAATTAGACAAAGAAGATCTTTGCCCTTGAGCACTATTCTTTTAGCCTTGCACTCAAGCTCAGGCTGCAGTTCTTATTTGCAGATAAAATAAACCTTGATATTCTTTCCTTAAAATCTAATGCTTGAGCAATATTTATCCTAAATAGGCTGGCCTGTGTTTTAATAACTTTAAAATATATGAATGTTACTGCTAAACCTGTTTTCTTTCTGTTAAATTACATTGAATGTGCATTCTTGGATGCAGTATTTACTTTTTTATTATTTTACTTCCCCATGGTTTTCAACAATTAAAGTGTTTAGCAATTTTATTTTAGATTTAGGGAGTTTGGGTATTTTGAAAATTTTGGGAACTGATTCCTTGTACTCTTTTTCCTCCTAGTTGTCAATCTTTAATACAGTATATGTTAGTGTATCAGCTGCTTTCAAACAAAAAGTAGCATGGAGAAATTTCAACCAGTTAAAGTTTCATTACAGACACAAAAAAAAGATAAAGCAGAGATGCATTGCTTTCATATTAGGAAGAGAGGAAAAAGTAGTGCTATTTGAGTAAAAGATTTTTGAAAAATGTTTCACAGCAGCTTAGGAAACTTCACACCAAAGAGCTTTGCATATTGCACACAGAACTTTGAGGATGTATCACACAGTCTGTCCAGGAAAAGGAGTGACATGGGAAGGAGTGACTTAAAAGACGACACTTCACTTTGAAGAATTATTATCCATTTCCTAGAATCAGGGGAAGAATATCAAACATCATTACAAATATACAGAAAGATACAAGTCTGGGGACTGGTCCTTTTCAAATCTGTGTATGGAGCACTTTCTGCCGAGTGTCTGCTGACCCTTATGAACCCTGACAGCCTTGAGCTACTGTTGACAATAAAGGTAGCAACTGATCAGCAGAAAAATATTTATAATTAAATGCAGTTTTATGTTTTTCATTTTTTGTGGGTGCTGACCACTGCAGATCACACAATATGGATTTGATGGATTTGCACTACATAATTTTTGCACAATTGGAAACTGAAGAGATTTCATAACTGAAAAGACCCTTTTGCAGCTGCAGATTTTCCAAAAGCTCCCTCTTTCAATGAAGCCTGAGCAAGGTGGTTCTCCTTTGGGTTTTCTTGAAATGGAAGATTGTGAGTCATCATCCTTGGGAGAGGTTCTGGAAGCTGGAAGGAGAAGAGGATGATGCTTTTCAGCTCTTTCAATTTGATCTAGACCTTACTTTCCTGAAAGGTGTATTACAGTTCCATGTTCACAGCTGGCTGTTCCAACAGGTTCCTCATCCTCATATAGTATAAACTGTGTGGGATTCCACAGTCTTAAAGAATAATGAGCTTTTCCATCTGCTTTTCAAATGTTCAGTCATTCTTCACGGACAAGTTTCACTCTGAAGGTCTCAAGACACACACTGCTGGATGATTGCTCTGAATCTTTAAATGGTTAATCCCATTTCCAAAGGCAATCCAGAAATTCTGGATGCTCATGCTAGGGAACTGATGGTCTGCCAGAAGGACACGGGAAGATTTGAGCAATTTGGATCTCTCCCTAATGATTCAGTTGGTGTCAGGAGGTTCTGAGAATACCAGCAAAGGAATGAAAAAGTGGAAGATGAGCTGGCAAATCTGGCGGCATAAAAATAGCTGTCTCGTACCAGTGCTGGGAAGTCTGGAACTAAAAATGCCCTGTGCTATTCTAAGGCATGGATGTTTCAACTTAAAGATTTCGAGATGTTCCTCTCAAGATATCAATAAGGTCCCTCTAAGTCAGATATGAAGAATAAAGAGCGGGTGAAAAACTCAGAACAAGTCCATTTTAGAAGTATTTTATGAAGGACAGTACTTGAACTCTTCACATTATGGTAAATTTTTTATTTCTTTTGAGACACTTATATTTCTGGAGGCAATAAACAACATTTTAACTGTATCTTTGAATTTGTGCAATGGTATAAGACCTTCCCTTTCCACTAAAACACTTTTTGCCCTGAAGCTGCACACAATTGTTGGACTGATGTAAAAGAAAGCAAACAAATAGCTAGAACACACATACAAAAGACAAAGTATTTCAGTTTTACTGTGTTGCAGTTTTGCTGAGTTTGGTCTGTGCCTTTGCCTGGGGTTACTCTGACAAAATCCTCATTATTTGGTTACATCTGATGAAGAAGAAAGAGGATTGCGAGAGAGAAAAAGGAGCTAAGGGGCATAAGGATTCAGAAATATTATTTCAACAAAATCTTAAATCTGTTTTGTTCCACTGTTTCTCAGAAGAAAAACCCACTGCTGTCTCAGGAAGAATGTCTTACGCAGCTTGTATAACCAATCTGGTAGCAGATGAGGGAGAAAAATGAATCTGTATTTCTTGCAGGCTGGGCATGTCCCCTGCCTGCTGGGTTATAGAGATGGCTTAAGCAATCCTTCTCTCCTAGCAATATCGGAAACAGAGAGGGGTTTTATTTGGCTTGTTTTGTTTTGTTTTGTTTTGTTTTGTGCAGTACAGTGTACTACTATTAAGATGGCCAGGATGTACAAATTTGCTTCCTCCTGAGAAAAACTAATAAAACAGTGGTTCAGGACTCACTTGAAAAGTGGAGCACAGATTCATTTGCTACTTACACAAGCAGTCTTGGAGATGCCATAAACACCAGGCTGTTACCTGTTTAAAATTGCCTGTTGTCACACTCTACCTTTTCAGAAGACCTGTGAAAGATGTTGATTTTCTCCCATAATGCAGGAAGGGAGCATCTTTGACATCTTAAAGGTACATGTGGAATGGGAAGTCCAGCTGTGCTCAGGACAGCTGTGTACGTTCATCAACCCAAGACAAGGAGAGCTGTATTTTTGTTGGACTCAATGACAGATCTTTAAAAACTATGACACCTAATATTCCTGGTCAACATGAAAATCACCTGACTGCTCCTGAGAATGTCAAAGACCTCTTGTGGGCTTTCATGCCCGCTTTCTTTGGTATAAACAAAAGTATTTCTAAGCGTGATGCGATGTGTACTGAAATAGGTGTATTCAATAGACATTGGGTCCTTTTTATGCCTGGCTAATATATAGCAAAAAGCCTGAATTTGTCTTACTCTCTTGCCCAATATTACTTTTTTGCTAAGCTTTTCTCACCCTAGACATAAAAATCTATTTTCCTGTATGTTTTTATTTGTATTTTCCACATAAGCATAAACATCTACATTTCAGATACACAGTATCTGAAAAATTAAAGTGGACAAGCAAATAAATACTTTGCACAGAAACTGCATCTAATCACTAAGATTTCAAAACTTGGGGTTTATTTTGGTTTTGGAGGAGGTTTTTTTCATAGTTTCCAAAACAGTTGTGTCTGTTTCTCATGACTGAAGAATGCAAGGGAATATTGACAATTGGCACATATTAAACTTTCCCACATGTTTAAACCTAAAAAAGTTTCTTTAGTGTAAGATAAATCCTTAGAGATCCAGAATTCCAAGTATACTACTAGAACACCTAGAATTTTAAATAATTTCTTTAATTAAAAGCCTGTCTGGACTGTCAGCTTTGACTATTATTTTGGACACAAAACCAATCAGCTGTACTACACCTTTTCTGTCTTCTGAGGATGAAACATTGTTCCAGTATCATGGTTTTTTCAGAAGCCAGGTCAGATTTGAGCTCAAAGCACTGCTTCTGGGAGCCGCTGGGAAACAGAAGTGTACATGGCCTGTAGCTTCTGGGGGTGACAGGCTAAGCTATGCATTGAGTGGAAAACCTACATGGTCACATAACATCTCACAAAAATCTTAGAGTAGATCTTGTGAGGTTCATAACAAAGTTTGACTTGATTTCCAAAGGGTGCAGCCTCTGGGGGACAGCTGTTACTGCAGGAGGCATGGAGAAGAGAAATATTTGCCTTCTGTCAACTGTGTCACCATAAGTCACAACCAGACACAGTGAGTCACACCAGACAACACACCCATTGTTCCCCGTGTTTCTCATTTTCATGTTCTTTTGAGGAGCACAGGAGAAGGGAGCTTGGAGAAACAGACTCTCCCCACATACTTCCAACTACAGTTATCTTCTCAGGAAATAGCAAGAAAAGTTTAGATTAGGATCCTAATGCAGAAGGACTGTTACAGTCTTGATAAGAACCTGTCATTAGTGCCTGTAACAGGCATGAGAGGAGCCCACTTTCCATCTTCATCCTTTGGCTGGCTGCCACGTGCTGTGGGACTCCACAAGGCAATGTCATGCACCAGAGGAACATTTGCGGGGAAGGTCCTGCTCAGTGAGACCCTCTGCTTCTCTGCACACACCTGTCAGGATACAAATGGCCTCGTAGCATATCCACTGATGTTCTGATTCATTCAGCTCAGAATTTACCTGCCTGAAATAAGGTAAAGAAATAAAAAATATATTTTTGACACAGACATCCACTACCATTTAATATAAACTAAGGAACAATACATTTAGGGCTAGTCACTCTCCAAGTCCAGTTCAGTGTCTTCTACTTTTGCTTCTCTGTTGTTCTTCATTCTATATTTTTCTACGCCCAACACACCTTTTCCACTGGAGAACCATTATTTTATTCTTAAGACCTTATTAAAACCACTCTCTCTATTGATTCCCTCACGAGGCTTGTCATCAGTCCCAGTAGCTCACAGCCCGAATTAATGGTGTGTTTTGATTTATGAAATATTGCACAGAACTTCAAGTCAGGCTGATCACCATTTTCTGTTGTTTTTCTCACCAACTTTATAAAAAATTTAGTATGCTTTAAAAACAATATAAATGAAATCTTGCCTATGTTCTTGTTACTTCTTATCATAGTTCAAATGATAGTATGCTTTCTAACCCACCAGATACTGCCAAACTCCTCACAAAATGTCTCGTGTCATATGGGGATAAACTGCTTGATGACACATTTATGGAAAGGATGAAGTGAAGGCAAGAGCTCCACAAAAAAAGGAGTAGAATTCATTTGTCCTGTTCTTATGAGAAATAGGTCTCAAGTCCTCTGCCAATATAAATTCATTTGATTCCTACCAGCTGAGAATCCACTCCTGAGCTGAAAACTGAAACCATTCCCCAAGACTGAGCACATTTATTTATCAACCTCTCTCTCCAGAGCTGTCAGTCAGAATCACACATGGAAAACACACCTTCTTCCCATCAAACTCCAGTTTGTTTCCTTTCTCTTTCCAGACTTAAACCACACAAAACGTTCCCTTTGCAGGTCAGCTCTTGGCCTTTTTTCCTCTCAGGCCATTTTTCCTCTCAGATTCAGCAGAGAAGCCCTTGGTTTTGCATTTTTTTTCTCTGTTATTCCATTATTTTGTTTGAATGGGTGAAATTCAACTGTATTGGTGAAATACAAACTCCTTCAGGGCTTCTGGGATCCACGTGTTCTGCCTTCCATCCTTGTAGAAGCTGAAATTTTCTCTTCTGTCTAGAAAATGCTTTGGACCTTGTGACACCAACTCTGAAGTGAGCCCACACAATTTCCATGGATACACACTCTAAGAATTCATAATCCTGGCAGTCTTCTCTACACTTCTGCACAGTGCAAGAGGGAAAGCTCTGCCATGCCAGTTTATTGGCTATCTGGATTTTCTAGACAGTAAGGCTTCTTTTCTTGAACTTCATAATGTGGATGGAATTCATTGTGCCTCATCTTCTCACTGATGTCTACACCCAGACTTCTGAAGCAAGAACGTATAAGGAGAAAGCTATGTTAGCAAAATACAAAATCATCTAATTAGACATATAGACATAATTAGACATATTCTGTTGTGTTACCATGTGAGCATGACATGAGGAATCAGATACCACAGATAGTAAAACTAGGAATTAGCATTAAAAGCACAGTAACACCACCCTACTCACACAAGTACTTTTCTGTGCAGTGAGTTTTATGTGGTTTCTTCTGGGGGACAATGCCTAAAAAGCTGCCTGTGTCCATTTAATTCTTCAATTTATTAATTTCATACTATTCTGTTGCTTTTTTATCTTGGTTACGTTTGTTCCTCTTCCTCAATTCTTTCCAAACAACAGTATTGTTCCTTCCCTCTGTTGCCTCTGTTCTCTGCCTCTCCCCTTCTGACCTTTCCCATTTTTACTCAAGCCCCTCTATTTCCCCTCCCTCAGGCTCTCCTCATTATCTTTGCCTCCTGACACTCTTTTATGTGTTGTGTGTATTTGTAACTCTTCCCAGAACGTTTTATTCCTGAGACACTTTCCCTGTGTCTCTCTGCCCCATGGTGTCCTGCACAAGCCACCATTTCTTGTCCCAGTTCTAAGTTCATCTGTACCCTGGGAACCACACTCCATAGCACAGACAGAGAGCAGGAATTACTAAGAAATGTGGTGCTGGCATGTTGAAAGCCAGGGAAGTCAGACAAGGAAAGAAGAGGGAAATCCTCCTGTTAAACTGCAACCACACTGCATCCCTCTGCATCTTACTTCCCGTCTCTTGTCATTCTTAACTCTTGAACAAGCCATTTTCTCCCTTGGGTTTCACTCACGATGGTCAGTGCAATGATTTCTCTCTCCATTTGCCCTGCAAATGTCCTTCCTGAAGAAGCAATACCTTTCCACAGCAGTGCTCTAGGCTCAGGATTTATTCCAGCTAGTCTTTATGGCTGCACCCTGCTGGCACATCCAGGGTCCAATCAACAAGTCAAGGGCATTACAATATACTAAAACATACACTGATCCTGTTCATTCCTCATGATATTAGCCAAATGTTCAATATATCACCAGTTTTAGAATTACCTGTAGTGGTGGACTCTTGTTCTTTTTAGGTTCTGGTCTTTCTTGTGTGTCTACTCAACTCCAGACCTAAATTGAAGTCTTTATTTTGTGCCCATTTTCTGCCCTTTTCTCAATCTTTTATTTTACCCTGGCTGTACCCTGACGAAAATTTATTTATTGACCAGCGTCCCATGCTGAGGTTTTGTAATCCACTTACTGCCTCCCAGAGCCATCAGTCAAGTCAGAAAGAAACCTTTGTAAAATAATCTTTGTCTCCTCTTTTCCAGTTGTCATTTGGTTGTACTTCTACTGCTGCTCTTGACATCACCAGGTAGGAGACACTGACACCTGGGATTGCTGGCAGCCCCCTCACCTTTAATTCACCGTGCAGCAGCTCAATGAGCTCCCCCTGAATTCAGCCCCTGTGCCCTTGGCCAATCTGACTCTGGACCAGCTTCCCCTGCCACTGCACAGGGGAGCACCCCAGCATTTTGCATCACAATTTCCTTCCTCCAATGGGTCTGTGTTTGCCATAGTGTCAGCGAACCAGGAGCAGGGTTTTAGCAGCTGCTCCCAGTGTAGGGATCCTCCTCCAGACTGGCTCCTCACAGCTGCTGGCAGCAGGCAGTGAGTTAGCTGTAGCACCATGACATTTTCCAGGCTCTCCAGGCTCTTCTCTCAGAAGTCTCTCCTAGCAGCAGGCACACTTTCTGTCCCTGTTTTCCTCCATTAATGAGCTCAGTTGATTAGCCCCCTTGCTGCTTCAGTTTCTCCAAGCCACAGTAACACAAGCACTGCCTCCAGACTTTCTTGTATCCTAAACACTGATTGCTCTTTTCTCTGTCTTGACCTTTTTCCTGTCCTTCTTCAGCTGCCTTTTATCAATAAACCACAACAGGGCCTGACTGCTTTGATTTCAGAGTATGGTAGTAGTCTCTATGCTTCCAATTAATTCATGTTTAGCGAAACATTGTGCAGCCAAGGCCCCAGCTGCTGATATCTTTTATCACATAAAATATGGAATGATGGAGCAGAAAACTTTTTAGTGCTTTGACTCTCTGGTGAGCCAGTGGGACCGAAAAATGGAATTTAAAGTTGTCTAAGGCAGACTGCAGACATGCCAGAGAAATTGAAGAAAGTGCACTGGAGAGGAAGAAAACCCCTCCAGGAAAAAAAAAAAAAGTTTTGAAACCTTCAGATTTCCTTTGTGTAGTTTGAACACAGCTGCATGAGCACTGTCACTATGATTGCTGCTCATGACAGTCCCACTTCTATTCTTGGTATTCTTTGCCAAGCTGGTGAAAGACTTTTGCTGATGGCCAGAAAGAAGCTCTGTCCCACATGGCTAAAAGCCTATCACTTCTCTGTGTGTCCCCAGGCAATATTCACAGGTCTTAAGAAATGGAAAGAATGTTGAGTTTCTAGAACCTGATGGCGCACAATCTTGCTTTTCTACAGACATTTTTTTTCCTGACTGAATCTCTGTAGTTACATTTTCCTTTGTGCAGATGTTATCTGTTCTTTCAGTACTATGGCTGGGGTTTTTTTCCTTTTCTAATTGACTTCTTATTTGTCTCTCCTGAATTTCATTGTCTGTATTCCATATCCCACTTACCTAGTAAGACACAGACTATTACGGGTTACAGTTCTGCCTGCTTTCTCTTGGCTGAGGTCAGGATGAAAAACACGGGAAATGTAGAGTCAAGTTCGGTCTTGGTTGTTTATTATATCTTATCTACTGTAAGTATTTACAGGCTCACAAGCCATGAGCTTAACTAGCAATCTAGGGAAACAAGGTAAAATAGCTGGATTGTAACTATTTCCAAGGCTATTTAAGAGATAATTACCCAATACCAAACTGACACCTATATTATTTAATGACCGCTTGAGGTCCGCAATGCAGACATCTTTCATCCAATTAGAGAAAATCACCCAAATCCATAAAGAAGAAGGAAGAAGAAGGTGAAGAAGAAAAACCCAGGCAATGCTTTGAATCCTCCATCTTGGCCCACACACATTATTATATACTAAAACCCCAAATCCAAGTTTCTAAGATACCAACATCTCCCCCTCTTTTTTGAACTATGAAGACTGCTTTGAGTGCTTCGGGTTTTTTTACTTAGTGCTCTTTAGAGTGGCAGAAAGAAATGTCTTTGACTAAAGCTTGATCTTTTTTGGTATAGTTAAATTTGGCACCAAAAAAATCATGTTTATAGAATTAGAAATGTCTAATTTTTCAAGTACAAAAGATGTCCTGGGAAGGTGAGGAATTCACTAGACTCATGCATTTACTGGCAGGTTAATTAAACAAGTGGAAAGTGTCTTTTCTAGGATTGTATAGGAAAGACATATGATATCTAAATCTGATGCACTAGCTGAAGTCTTCTAGATATTTGTTTTAGGTTATTTAACTAGTAAATTTGCACTACTAAAAGTAAGTAAGCGAAAAGCATAAGTATAACATTTGATAGAATATATTTTTCTTAAACTATCATCTAACAAAGGAATTCTACAATATTACTAATCTTCAAACTTTGGTCTTTGGTTGATTGACAGGTAAGGTTGCATTGCTGCAGGCAAACAAAACAGGATATGAGCATGATATCTGATTTAACATAATTCCAATGCTGCCTGTTACTGACTTTGTGTCCTGTTTGGGTGTAACAGGAACAGGCAGGAGGTTCTTGGTGGGTCATTGCTGGGAACAGGAGCTCAGAAATGTAGAAAGCAGTACTTTGGCCATAATGTTGAAGTCTCTGCTATTCCCATTGTTTATTCATGCCTGAAAAGTACAGAAGAAAAATGTCTGAGGTTGCTGGGAGCTCTCATTTTCTAGGGCAGTGACAATAAACAAGACTGATATGACTGGTTAGAGAAAGGGGACCAAGTTCAACAGTGACTCACATCACACATCCTGTATTGTGCAGAGCAAGATGAATGAAACCATCCACCCAGACAAGGGGAAAAAATCAAGAAAGCAATTCTATGCAAGCAAAGCTAGGGTATCAGAATCAGAAAATGGCTCTATGAACACAACTGTATTGTTTTCTTATTCTTTGCATGTCAAAGGTGCTTTAAAATGTTTTAAAACATGTGTGTATGTATCTTCTGGAAAGAGTAGTGTGATTACGTATATTAAAAAACACAGGCAGATGCAAAAAGACAAGAATTCAGAGATAAGTCAACTACTAGCACATTCTCTGCTTTATGGGGCTTTTCCTCCCCAGGAGCATTCGATTTCTACTGGCTCTAGTTATTTATGACTTAAAATAATGACTTGGAAATTGAGAAATGTAACCCCGGTTCAAGACACCCTTAAAAATGTGTTTCAGCAAGTTTCAAACTATTCTTCTATATTGACCTGAATGTTCTCAACAAATTATATAAAACTATCTTCTGGGATGTTCACTGGTCTGCAGCATTTATCTAATGAATCAAACAATTCTTTGTGCTTGTAGGGACAGTTGCGAGGTTTGTGCATTACAAAAATCTTTAATAATGCATCAGATGTGGAAAAAAATTATAAACAGACACTGAGAAGAGAGACTCAGGACACTGTATGAAGTGTAATAGCGGCACCTGGCATGGTCAGGACAATACAAAATTATAAATGCATTTATCTAATAGAAGTAGATTGATCCTGGGCATGCAGGACTGCCTTCCTGCCTCTGTGACAAACATGCTGAATGAGAATGCAATCCTTCTGGAGAAACTGTGAGACTTTTAATTTGCTGGAGTAGCAGAGAGACTGAAAGATGACAATTCAAACTGTATGTGATGTGGCTATTGCAAAGGCTTATTTATTCTGTTTAGTCCCGGGTCAGGTACTGCTGAAGGAGCTAAGAAAGCCTTAATATGTTCATTCAGAAGTCATACTCCCAAAGTTTGGATTACTGCAGCTTTGTGACCAGAGTTTTAAATACATCTTGGAGATATGGCTTCAGATCTGGGAATAATCCCATTGCTTCTGCCTATTTGGAATAATCCCATTCTTTTTATCTTGGACTCACTGAGTCATGCAGCTGATTTTACAAAGTCCAAAATACAGACTCTATTTTGATCCTTATCAGTTCTGAGCTTAGTGCCAAATGTTTGCAGCTTGCCTGTTCACTGAGCTTGCTGATATTTCCTTCTTCTGCTCCACCCCCTTGGCCCCAGTTTACTCCAATTGAGGCTCCACAGCCTCCAACAGAGTGTCATATCCCATCAAACTTTGGCCCCTTTTATAAACCAGGCACTATGTATTTCACGCATTTTATCCAGTGGTTATGTTCCTTGGTTTTTCACTGGGTCCCACCCCAACAGTCTCTCAAGGTCTCTTGTTAACTGAATTTTAAGACCCTCTGTTGACTTCCACTTTCCCTGTCTAGAGCGAAAAAGAAGCATTTTTCTACAAGAGATGAATATCAAATGCTGGCACTTACTGCAATTCAAAGACAAATTCTAACTTTATGGCTGCCCATCATGCTTTCCAGATGTCAGAGCTGTCCATTTTCTATAACACTTAGTAGAGCTGGATAACCTTCACCTGACAGCTGGAATAAAATAGCTGTTTATTCTGAATAAAGTAGACTAGTTTGACAAAAGAGACAAATTTCCTATTGTATAGAAAAAATTGATGGAAAAAAACAAAGAAATCTTGAAGTGCTTGAGCCTGACTCTAAAAACATTCATAGAATGACATTAAAGTATTCATAGAATACAGATGCTCAGCCTTACAAGGATAAGGAAGCCAGCAATTGAAAAAAAAAAAATCCAAAATACACACAAAAAAATCCCCAACCCACATTTCAGAAGTGCCATGTGTTTTGCCCCACATGTTTTGATGGTACTGTTGGACGAAAGATTTGTCTGAAACTTAGCTGACATCAGGCCACAGAGAAGGGTTACAATACCGTCTAAACCTACACTGCATCTCCTTAATTTCTTTTTATTTTCACACCTTGTGCTTCTATGGACAATTTTTCTTATGCTTATGTGGCAGATATGGGAACACCACTCTCAATACTGACAAGAAAGCATGTGTTAAATCTCCACATATTATTTTTGAGCACTATTTCTGACTTCTTCACAGAGGATAAATCTGGAGTGTGCCAGGGGCTCTTGTATTTGGATTTCTTCAATCCATCAGTGACTATGATCATTCATTCAAATCTTAGTGCTATTAAATAATCTTAAAATCCTAAATTCATCTGGACAAATGTATTTCAGACACCCTAGGTGGCTGGCTGGGGTGAACTCCAGATCTAGACTTGATACCTCTATTAGACATAGGCATTAATCTGAAGTTGCCCTATACTCAATAAAAACTTAAATGTCACAGCAAGAACTTGTTTTTCTTCCTAGCCATCAGTTCCAGATTTAGACTAGTCTAGGTAATCTTTCAAACCACATCCTCAAAACAGAGGTGCTCCTTTTTCTTCATTTCTTTTAGTTCAGATCCAATCAAGAACCCAATAGGAGACATCACAGAGGCATCTGTCTTAATAGCTTTCCCCAGATTCTCCTCATCTGACCTTTGTTACTGTCTGAATCATCTTCTATGGCATTGAAGTGTAACTTCCTTCCTCGTCATTGGATATTTTGCATTGCATTAAAATTAATAGTCCCACAAACATCTCCTCCAGCTCTATTTGCTTCAGTTCACATACATCATCCTGTCACAGTGTAGCTAAAATCTTTGCAGCTACCATTCTGACCCTTTTGCTTAGCTCTTCGTGTACTCCTTTATTTCATGGCTCAGCTGCCTTTTGTCACTGGGCTACTAACATATTTCTGCAGTCAGTGAGCAAACTCATTTCTGTGATCCTGGGTAGTCGCCAAATTATTTTAAATATCCACTTGAAAGAATAAATGAATGTAGAAAAATTGTCTTATGAATAAGATCATGTATGTGCACTTATATCGACTCACAAGTAAAAGGTCCGTGTGAACCTCATGAGGTTCAACAAGGCCAAGCACAAGGTCCTGCACCTGGATTGGGGTAACCCTCAGTATCAGTGCAAGGTGTGGGAGGAAGGGGCTGAGAGCAGCTCTGAGGACAAGAACTTGGGGATGCTGGTGGATGAGAGGCTGGATATGACCTGGCAATGTGCACTTGCAGCCCAGAAAGGCAATTCTGTCCAGGGCTGCAACAAAAGCAGCATGGACAGTGTGTCAAGGGGGGGATTCTGCCCCTCTGCTCTGCTCTGCTCTGCTCTGCTCTGGTGAGACTCTGCCTTGAGTACTGTGTCCAGTTCTGGGGTTCTCAGCACAGGAAAGATATGGACCTGTTGGAGTGAGTCCAGAGGAGGGCCAGAAAGCTGATCAGAGGGGTGGAACGCCTCTTCTATGAAGAACTCTCTCTAGGCTGAGAGAGTTGGGTTGTTTAGACTGGAGAAGACTCCATCAAGATATTATTGCAGCCTTCCAGTACCTACTAAAGAGGCTTTATAAGAAAGATGGGGACAGACCATTTAGTAGGGCTTGTTGCCCTATATTTCTTTTATAAGTAAGACATTTTTTATGATGAGGATGGTAAAACACAGGCACAGGTTGCCCATACAAGAGGTCAATGCCCCAGCCCTGGAGACAGGGCTCTGAGCAACCTGATCTAGTTGTAGGTGTCCCTGCTCATTGCAAAGGGGTAGATGGTCCTAAAAGTCCCTTTCAAACTAAACTCTTTATTATTCTATATCTGCGTTCATTTCCTTTATCACATTCCCCTGAGGACAAAAGCCCAGCTCTGGTGAAGTGAGAGCCATGACATGGACCAAAGCCTCACATTCAGTCCAATTTGCGTTGCTACAAGTGGTGCTCCAAAACCTTACCAGCCAAGAATGGCGTGGGTCTGAGTTGCAAAATGCTGATTTGCCTGTTTTAGTGTGTGGATGACATCAGTTCCCCAAACTCTCAAGTTTCAGGTCCAGAACAGGATCAACACTGGTTTAACATTTTGCATTTTCATTAAAACACTGCCTTCTGCTGCAGTTCTGAGGGATGTTGTCAGTGTGTGCCCCTGAGGGGAAGTAGCTGTGATGCAGCCCCACCAAACAGATTGCTCCTGCCTGTGAAAATGTGAGAGGATCGCCAGTTTGAAAAATTCCTCACATTCTTTAAAAAGCTCTCCCAAGTAAAGTGGAGTGAGGAGGAAGAGCCCTGCCTCACCAATGGCAGGTTGTGCCTCTGTGTGACTGTGCTGTACTGCAGTGAGGGGAGGAGGGAGGTTGAATACAAAACATTAATGGCCTTGAGTTCTACTGAAAATGACTGACTGCTTTAATTAGTGGGAGCCCTGCCATCCTTCCACCTGACAGCCTCTCAAGTGCCAGGCTTGCACCAATTTTATCAAGGCACTGAATGCAGCAGCTGAAGAGCAATGGCTTCTTCTGCCTTCCCCAGCTTCAGGCAGCTCAGCACCCAGTCTTAGCTGCTTGAGACCAACCACTGGTGTAGACAGATGCTCTCATGAGCACAGAAATGTGAAAGCTGCAGCATCTGGAAGGTATTTGTCAAAAACTTTTCTTCTACTTGTTCCTCTCCAAGTACTACTCACTTCCACTGCAAACTTCCTTTGCTATAAATTATTTAACTAATTGTCTCTTCCAAACATATGCTCATCTCACTAAGCACGTAGAGTCCCTGAATCAAGAGTCATTTCTGCTGAGAGAGCAGCAAAAAACCTTTGTCTATCCCAGTGTGGCTGACAAATAGAAGCTCCAGGTACAACAGCCTGCAATTCTTGCTGTCCTTTTACCTAGGACTGCATTGATGCAATAACTTCTCCCTGAAATACAGCTTCTCCCTGAAATTTAACCAGGTGTTTCTACAACACCAGGAAACTTTACCATGTTACCAGTCCTCCTATGATGTCATTTGTTTGGAGCTGAAAAGCAAGGATGAGAAAGTATGAGTGAATTCTTCCTCTGGCAGTAATTCAAAATATACCCTTAGGCTTCCCACATGTGCTTTTGTAGTGGAAGGCGTCCACAAATAGTGGAAATAAGAGGAAAGATACTGAGAAATCTTCAAAAGACTTACTGAAGTCTGGCAGATACTGAAATACTGTGGGATTTCTAAATTTCATAGAACAATTGCAGATTATTTAACATGTGCCAACTTTTCCTAAAACCTCTAGTTATCACTGGAATCTCTTGCTACGGCAAGACTCCTTTTGCCATTTTCTCACCAATACCTTCAACTAGCAGGTCTTATCTGCTCTGCAGTCCTTGCTTTTCATCACTACTGTTGCATTTTATCTTTTAGTTATCTTTAGACTGTCAGTAAATGAAGTCTATTGCTCCCAGGAGTTTCTGCTTTTTTCATGTGATCATTGTTGATTGTTATTCCATGTTGGAAATAAAGCTCTGAGTAAAATATTCAGGCAGATTTCTGCATGGGCACAAGCTATGCTTGCACTTGGCTACCAAGAATTTTAGAGAGCGGATTAGAGTAGCCAATAAACCTGCTATGTCTTGGCAATGTAGCCAGTTTTGTAGGGACAAACAGGCAAACATGTAGGGACAAAGGGTGGCATCCATCCTGCCACCACAGCCACAAAGTAAGCAGCTGGGTTTGGAGAGGTGGAGATTACTGCTCAATGAGTTGATGAGAAAAGCCAGCCATATTTTGGAAGGTGTAGTAGGGTCTACTACCACAGCAAAGGAGTCTTGCTCTCATACAGGCTGTGTAATAGTACATAATGGCAACTGCAGTTCAAATCATCTGGTTCAAGATGTTCCAAATACAGTTTTACACACTGTTCCTCCACTGACAGGCATTTCTTGCCAGTTGCAGGGGCAGACAGAATGGACATCTGGTCCTCGGTGCTCCCACAGCCACCAGTGAGCATGGAATCATTGTTGCATGGGCTGATCTCTTTCCCAGTCATGGGACAGGGGAATAAACTTTGCAGCAGTCCAGACTGTGAGCTCCCCAGCATGCTGGCAGCCAGCAAGCTTCCTTTTGACTTGGATTGAATCAAGTGGAGAGCAAAAACCCACAGAATGAATGTGGTGACATTTCACTCCGTATGGAAATCTGTAGGCACCAAAATAGCCATTACCTATATCAGTCCAACAGTTTTAGCATTTCCTGCTGCATTCCATATCAGTGATGCAACTGGGTCCATCTGCAGACCAGCTGAAGTGTCAGCAGCTTACCAGTTTTGAAATCACAGACTTTCAATCCAATAGCAACATAATGGCTAATATCAAGTCCTCCTCCTCAACCCCTGAATAATCACTTCCCTGGATGTGATTTTTCCATGGGTTGAGTGTCATTAAAAGGTCACATCTGGGCAGGATGTAAAAAGTCATAACTCCATTGACTCACCCAGTAGTCCCCCATTCTGTGTTTACTGAAGCATTTCTGCCTGCATGGCAACTTGCACTTGTCCTTATTAAGTTGCTGCTCTTTTTTTTCCAGAGACCACTTTTTCAGTTTGTCGATTTTATTTTGGAGTCTGAGCCTGTCTCACAGTCTCCAGGAACTTGTTTTACAGGCCAGCTTAATATCTCTATTCTCCCCTCTACCATTAAAGTAACCAGCAAAACATGTAACAGAAACAGCACTGAGGTTATCCCAGACTTCATGAAAGTTTTCCAAGACACTTTTCCTTTTGACAACAAACCATCAACATGTTCTTTTTTTAGAAAACATGTCCACCCAGTGTTGTACCAATGTTTTCCCAGATCGTGAAGTACACTGGTTTAAAATATTTTACTCCTGAGTAATCTACATTGACAGTTACTCAGTCTCTCCTTAGAGGCTTACAGTTTCACGTTTTTCTTGTTGTGTTTCAGAGTTTTTTCCAAGAACTTAATTAGGCTACTATTTAGGTGCCCTTATTCCTCAATCTATTTGCCCTTCTTTTTCAAGACAAGCCCTACCTCTGTGTCTTTTTCCAGTCTTCTGGTGCCTCACTCAGTCTCCAGGAGCTGCCTCTGATAATGGACTCATCCAGGCATTGCAGTCTATTTGCTAAGCTGACAGAGACAAGGTCCATTAGACTGAGCTCACGGGAAACTATTTTTCTTAGCCAGCTATAGCCAGGAGTTTCCCTTCCTCAGGTGAAGGGTGCTCTGAAGATACCATGTTGATAACTGTGCTAGCCACAAGCTCTTAAGAGCTTTGGTTGGACAGCACCTTCCCTCTCCCAAATGGTGCTTGGGAGAGACATGCCTAGAGGATAAAACAAGGAGATTCAGTTTAGATTAATAACCATAGCCTTGAGTGATGGGCTTCTGTCCACCCTGAAGAGGACAGACAACTTGGCAGGGGAAGAGGGAGGCAGCATTTCTCTGCACTGCAAATATAACTAGGACAAAGAGATAAAGGGGACCATAGCTTCCTGCACATAAGAGTAAAATACAGCAAGTAGTTTCACCCTGAGGAGGAGAAGAGACAGGCAAAACATTAAAAATGTAATCTTAAAGCTTTTTAAACAAATTAACATCCTAAAAACCAAAGGAAAATATTGCAAGTTTTCAATCTTGAAATGGACTTTACTCTGCAATTATTTTGTCTATTGTTTGAGGACAAAAGAAAAAAAAAGAAAATTTGCCGTTTGACAGAGACTGCAACTAATTTCAATCTCAATTTTTCAGGTTAGCTGAAGAGTGAAACAATCAATTGTTTGCAAAGCTCCTGTCCTGGAGCTTTTGAAAATTACCTTCTAGAGACAACAATTACGGGAGTTATGGTGCAGAACAACATCATGGAAGTTTAAATCAGAACTGACCAAGTTTCAAGTCATTTAGGAAGATGCCATCAGAGCTTGTTTTAAAATGAGCCTAAAAGCAGTTTCTGAAGCAGTAATGAATACAGGTTGGCCTTCCCTGCACCTCTTCACCTGGTACCATTAAGTATAATTACCTCTAGTGCTCTTCATGCTGACAGCATCAAATGACAGGTAGTTTTCCTATTGTAGGTGACATCCCTAAGATGTATTGTTGTGTGACTGTGCTGCCAGGAAAGATAAGTAAATTTTACCTTTATTCACCATGTTTCCATTCATGGACACCAGGATGTAACAGGAAATTCTAAGGGAATTAAATTCTTTCTTGGAGCTGACGTTCTCTGGTTCTGGGAACAGTTCTGAGTTTATTCATTGGAGAGCTCAGCAAATTGCTTGTTGCTTTCTTTAGACCTTGACTAATAAGAATAGATTACTCAAGTGACGAGTGAAAAGGTTAAGTCTTTTTTTCCTTCAGTAATCAGTGGATTAACTCATCTCTGAATGCCATTGCTGTTCATGTGGTTCACACAGTTTATTAGCACCACAAAGTCTTGGAGACCAGGTTGTAAGCTTCATTCGGGTTCAATCTGGTAAAGAATTCATGCCTGGTTCCTGAAGCATCTTCTTCAGGTGTTGGCCATTCAATGCCTCCGGTTGCCTCAGCTGCAATCTGTCCACACACTTTGCAGAAACCATACCTTGACCATCTATGGAGTTGGTCTGTACAACAGCTGTCTTAACCATTTATTTTTCATCCCAACAGCAGAGTGGGGAAAATAATCTCTGCATGTGTGTATGTGCACACATAAACTCAGACCTTCCTGGAGTTTTAAGTGAAATCAAAGAGAAAAAAAAGTACAAATTGTGTGTCGTATTCTTTCTGACAAGCATTTTATTCAAAGCAGTGTAAAAGGCCAGGGATGGACAGGAGTTCTCTTCACAATACTGCAAAAGAAAGGAGCCCCTTACTCAGCTAATGATGAGATCACGTCTTCAGGCTGTGAAAGACCTGAGTTTGGGTCCTTTCTCATATACTTTGACAGCACCCAATGGTCCCCAGGCCCCAGAGAGGTGTCTGACCTCTGTCCTCAGCATCATCTAACATGGCTTTTCCAATCTCTGGTTTTGGGGTTGTTTTTTGTTTGTAAACAGATCTTAACCAGTCATAGAAATAATATTGAAGGCTAGAATCAGTCACAGAGGTTGATTTCATTAAGGTGTCTTTATACTCAGTGGACTTCCTGTGTCCGCAGGGAACAGATACCTTGTTTTGATTTGAGTGCAGTATCAAAAGCAAGAGGTGCTGCCAAGATTCTTCCCATGTGAGGTCTGTGCTTTTGAAATCAATCTCCTTTGACCTAGAAATGTGCCAGTTTTAGTATTACACAAAGCCTGAGCACCCTGACTGCTTTCCTTCAGCTTTCCTGTTATTAATACAAGGAAAACCTCATTGGGATTTTGGATGCTTTAATGTTTCTTGGAAATCACATAAAAGTAAAAGGAAGCAAACATTATAATGTCTCAGATATATTGCATACAGACAGTGAGAAAAAATGTTCTGAATCTTTCTCCTTGGAGTATTGTTTCTTCTGTCCTCAGTTATAAAGAATGAAAAGTTAGTAGTTCACTGGTGGGTGCCCAGCACTTTCTCTTTGCAGGCACCCTGAGAAGTCAGGAACATTTCTTTTAAAGCTTTATCAGATGGCTGCTTTTGAGGGACAGATTCTTAATGCAGAAATATCCTTCGGGGTTTTGCTTCCATTAATTTTACATGAGGCATTTTTGTTAGCAGAATTAGATAGCACTACTTATTTATGAATAACCCATGGAGGAATGCATGAGTCAACACGAGACTCTTTCCCAGTCCCTGGTGCTGGCTACTCACAAATCAACAATGGCATCTGTGCAGAACAATCACCAACAAAGATATTTCTGCGGTATGCTTGGATTAACTTACAATGAATTATCTTCCCAGATATATGAGTTGCTTTCCCTGAAGCATATTTCTCCCATCTTTGCCCTATAGGGAGTAAGTCATGATTATGGTGGAGTTTTTTAGCTGTGCACTTTGCATGGCCACAGTCTTATTCTGTTCTTTTATTAAATGAGTGAATTAAATCATTTTGTTCCCCAAAAAAGGAAACAACTGGTAGAGGTTGTGATGGGGCAAAGGCAAAGCAGCAATGGTAAAATTATTGCCACTCAAGATTTTTTCTCTTAGCCAGCCCTCCCTGATGTGAGGGACAGGCTCTTCAGCAGTTCTTCTATGTGGTACCATTCATTCGATTCTAGAAATTGGCACAACAGATTAGAGACCCCCCAAAACAGTGAATTACAACACAGAGTAATTCACTGCTGGATTTTGGTCACATCTGCGGGTGTGCCAAGAGAGAATCCACAGGGAAATCAAGCACACTGAAATATGGGAGATTGGGGGTGAATATTCTTGCAAATTTTAGCCACAATGTCTAATAACTTGTCCAAATAACATTGTCTTTCTCTGGCACCAAGAAGTTGGGAAAATCTGGGTAGTATTTTCACTCTGTCCCTGTAGTGCCCAAAGCCACCAGGACACACTGCTTATAGAAGGAACACATCGTCCCTTGCAGAGAGACAGTAATATCACTATGCTGTAACCCTCTCAGAATCTCCAGAAGAAAATTTGTTTCTAATGTGTTTGCTAAAGCACACTGACACTCTGTTCAGCCAGCAGGCTGTTCATTTTGTGTACAAGTGGTATATAGCCTACAGCAATGCAGATTCTAAAGTACAAGCATCTATATCTGACTTAGGTTAAATTTTTCACAGTATAATGCAGAAGGAGAATGCTGACTTGTAATTTGCCAGAAGCCTTCCACAACTGGTAAAACATCAGGTGAAATTAGAAAGCAGAGTAAACACATTCAGAGTAAGTGTAAGGGCCCTGGAATGCATCCAAAGTAAATTAATGTACATAGACAATAAAACATGAGAATGATTTGTTTTGAATTGACATTTAAATTACAAAGCAGCTATTGCAATTATTAGCAAGTCTAGTTTTTAAAACACATTTTGTTAACTCGTGGAAATAACCATTAAAATAATGGGCACAAGCTTAATTGAATTTACCAGGATCACTACCAAAATTCATGTCCAGAAAAATCTTACTTCCGCTAATTAGTAAGATACAGTTCATTAATATGACTACTTTGTATGTGTGACTGTGTGAGGTGTACAACACACGTGTATCCACTAACTGAATGCTTCAGCCCTCACTCAGCATTCCTGTAAGAATGCCTGCTTTAGGAATTTGCAGGTTTGGTTTAGTATTTCTGCAGTGTGTATTCTGAGCACACTCAGTCACTTGGAACACATGGAATTTGCACTGATCCCCTGAATCAATATGAAATCCATACACAGCCAAGAGCAGGCACTGATCATTCAAGAGATTCAATGGTTCTACTCATGGCAGTGAATCCTTGCCTCAGGAGAGATGACTGAAGATTCTAAGAATTAAGATCTTTAAGATTACAAATGACAAAATGAAACTCAGGCCTGTTTGTCCTTTGGGGGAAGGGGTGAGGCAGTGTTCACCCTGCATAATGAAAAGGGCTTGACTCAGGCTCAGAAGTTTATACAAACAAAACTGAAACGTCTTCTGTCAGAATAACAAGCAAAAAGCCTAGGTATTTTGTGTACAGAAGAATTACTAAGCAAGTTTTTGAATGCTCTAGTTATTTTGTTTGCTTAGCAATATTATGCACTCTAGTCTCCTCCTGGAATTGAATTTCAGCTTTTCCTTTCTCATTCTGCAACAGTCCACTTGTTTTTTTCAGATGTGCTCCCTTTTCAGAATGTGATGCAAGTCCAATAGATGCACAAGCCAGCACTAGACAATCTGATTCCAGGAAATAATTAGATTTATTTTTAACAGACCATGTATCCTCTTAAATAATACAAGACCAAAAGTCCTAATAGTCTAGGCAAGAGAATCATAAAATCCTAAATAAGGTGGATTGGGAGGAAGCTCTGGAGATATTTCTAATAGAAAATCAACTCTATGATTGCAGCAGGTTGCTCAGAACCTTCTCCTGTCAATTACTGAGTGTCCCCAAGGGTGGAGATGCTGTCAATACCATTCATGTGGCTCCTGTATCACGCTGTTAATATGGAGTGATGCTCACAATGGAAACAATTTTCACTTCCAAAACCATATAGCCACATTTACAATCAAAAAACAGCTGGAAGAATATTAACATTCTAGCTGAAGCAGATTTCCTGGATTTATAAGAGCAGAGTGACAGCTGTGATCATGTGGTCCAAATTCCTGAGTAAGCTGGAAGGTTGCCTTCAGACAGGCCGAAGCAGTGCTCAGGCACTCTTATTATTCCCCATCCATGAAACTCCGAGATCACTCATGCAGCAAGCTTTATGGTATCAACCACAAAGGACAGTTTTAGCAGCTATGTTCCACCTGCACAATCTTCTACTTATTTGTGGAGACCTCTTCATTTCTCTCTATCAGGCAAGGGCGCTTCAAGGGTTCTCTATCCTGGCAATTATTTCAGGTTGAATTTTAGCCCCTGTGAATTGGTTCTGAAGTTGTTAATCAAACTCAGTTTCAGCAAAAGGATTGTGTACAGGTTTAAAGCCTGTGAGATTGGCCCCTTTGTACTGCAACTGTAATTCAGGAAGCAGAAACAGGCTGTGCCTGCATTCTAATGAGCTAAAAGACAGGAATTTCCAAATCTCAGCAGGTGCTGCTATCAGGAAGATTTTCAGAGAAGATCTAATCCTTTCTAGTTGCTGGGTTGCTGAGGTAAAAGGAGCCTGTTAACGTCTTATTTTATCTCCTGCTGTGTTGAAAGATGTAGCTTTCTTCTCAAACAACATTTTTTGTCTCCACATGGGCTGAAACACATCTGCCATGGATCATGCAGTGATGAGGCACCTTTTTCCCCTTTCAGAGTGCTGGTTTGCTGCTAGGGTACATGAGGGGCGTGAGCTGCTGCTTCATGACAGTACAGCTGTGCTGCCCTCGCATGGCTCAAGGCGTCGCTTCTGTGCCTGCCTTGGGGCCCTGTGCCAGGTGCACTGCTGCTCAGCTTCACCTCCTGCCAGACCTGCAGCACTCCTGCACTGATTTGCTAAAGAAATAAAGAAATTTGCTAAAGATCAACCCTCGCCTGCTCTGAATGCTGCGTTGTTTTCTGTCTTCTGTCCTTGGTTTTATTTGTTTCCAGTGAAGCTGGTTTGGAGTCATGGCTAGTAATGGCTCTGGATTTTCAGTATAATCCAAATTTAAATTACAATGAGTCTGGAGTATTTAGCTCCCCTGCATACCTCTGTCTTCTGGGTTCTGGTTGATGACTCTTGCTGCGAAAGCAGAAATTCTAAATTCATCAGGTGCATATTTCTCTTTAACATAAAATCATAGAGCCATAGGAAAACCTGAAATGGAAGGGACCTTTAAAAGTCATCTGGTACAACCCCCTACAATGAGTAGGCACATTTTCCTCTAGATCAGGTTTCTCAGAGCCTGGTCTAACCTCACCTTGAATGTTTCCAGAGATGGGACATCCATACCTCTTTGAGTAACCCATACCAGTGTTTCACCACTCTTATTGTAAAAAAACTTCTTCCTTATATATACCCTCTTTTAGTATTACCCCCTGTCTTACTGAAATAGGCCCTACTAAAAAGTTTGACCCCATCTTTCTTATAGGCCCCCTTTATGTACTGAAATGCTGCAACAAAATCACCCCAGAGCCTTCCCTTCTCCAGACTGAACAAGCCAAATTCTTTCAGCCTGTCTTCACAGGAAAGATGCTCCAGCACTCCAGTAGATTCATGGAATAGTTCAGGTGAGAAGGGACCTTTAAAACAGGCTTTATTTCTGTGCTATGCTTGGTACTGGTCTAACACCTCTAACCTCTTCTCACAAAGTTTCCATTTTCACACCACTCATGATGCTCAAATGCCACTTTGGGCTTTCCCTTGCCCTGCTAGGACCAAGGTGAGTTAGGACAACATGCTGCAGTCCCAATGCCCATCCTGTGCACTCCTGTGCTTCTGGGCTGCTGAAAGAAAGAAACTGCTTAGCACTGTCCTGTGCAGTGTTCATATCTCCTGGTTTGGAATGATTTATCTGATGTACTACCATTGTTTCCTAATGGCACATCTTCCTAAAATAGGTTTCTAGTTCAAATCTAATGAGCACATGCTCTTCTATTCTGTGAAAGTCCTTTTTTTTTTTTTTTTTTTTTTTTCCTGTGCCAGATGGAAGTTTGCAGCTACTGTGGGGTCAATCACAGTTACAATGCTACATGTTTCCAGCTCATTACACTAATTAAGGATTTGTAATATGGCACAAAATAACTTCAGAGAAGAAGATCACAAGACACTTATTTTCTTTCCATCTGTGAATGGGACAGAGGAGGGGACATACATTTTAGTGTGCTAGTTAAATTGAGGGTATCCAGGGACAAAATACAATTGACTGACATCCCATTCTTCTTGCCTTGCATCAGAAGCAGAAGAAAGATCTGGAAGAAAGTGGAAGACAGAGGGAAGTTTGGCCAGGCCCTTCTTCTTCGCTTCTCTGTTCCAGTTTACCCAGTGGCTGATGCAGGAACAATTACTGCCTGCCCTTCTGCCTGCTAGGCAGTCTCATATCCTGCTGAGAGATGCCATCTTTAAAGAACAAGGTGTATTGTACAAAAAAACTTCTTGAACAAGGCACAAAAAATATCTGCAGTCAGCTTTGCCTATAGAACAGGAAAACAAACCCCCATGTTACTGCAAGGTGAGACTTTTTGTGAACCAATTTTGCATGCCTCTCCAAAAACTGTATCAAAGTGCCTTGTGAAAAGTTTCTGACTCCAGGGAAGAAGGATTAATAATATCTGTCTCCTGTACAAACATTTAATTAGTGACATGCCAGCACCAGATAAATGTTAAAACTTTATGAATGAAATATTAGGAAATAAAAACTAATACATTTTTAAAGAAAACGTTTTCAAAGGCTATTTTCTTAATATGTTATAGCTATCTTTGGAAGTCTATGATTCACCTGCCTGGACTACATTTTCCCAAGTACCATCAATATTACAGACAACAACAAAGCTGTGTCATTCAGTTTTGGTGAAGCTGCACAGCCAGAAGTTCTGCAGAACATATCCACACTCCAGGCCTACAAAACTGGTTGGGAATCTCAGGAAAGTGAACTTGCACATAAAATTCAGGCAGCTGCCCTCCTGAGAAACACAGTATGTTTGCTGAGTTTGCTCTAGATGCCCTCTAATACACAGATGTTACAAGTAAAAACTCAATTATTTAAAGTATTTTATCAAATCAGAGTAAGTTTGCTTTGAGCAAGGGATTAAAGGGTTGTTATTTGCATAAGGAACTTGTCTATCAAGGGTTTATGAGCCATAAAATATTTGTTTGTTAATCATCACTGCCAGCTTAATGGTCAAACTTACCTTACACTCTGACAAGTGCATTTATGTTCTTACTGCAAAGCTCTTCTTACTGTTAAATATATCTCTGACTGGACACAACTTTACAAGCCTCATTTCTGCAATTTTTTTCAAATGCCTGCCTAATCTTCAGCATCCTCTTCAGCCTGTGAACTTTCCCTATATTTTTCTGAATCGGGAGAAAATCAAAATGTAGCACTATATAGCATCTATTGACAAGTCTTTTAGGATACTACAGGAGGCACAGGTAAGTCTCATCAGGCTGTGCTGCTGCCATCCTCATTTCAGATATGCAATATTCAGTCCATCCTAGAATGCATTTAGGAATAAGCATGGAGCTGAAAACTTTTGGGAGGTCCTAGGAGAGGACTCACACAACCAAATTATCCCAGATATGGGAGCTTTGAGCAGTCATGTGCACTGCATGTCACAGAAACAAACTACATCATCTTCAGAGCAACAAAAGTGGCTCATTAATTACAGATGAGCTTGGAACATTAAAAAGTGTAATAAGGAAGATTTTCAAAATCCAATATTTCCTTGTCAGCCTCTGAACATAGATTTGATGTTTATAAAGATGGTTTCCTTTTCAAAGGTACCTAAAACCCTGTGGAGCTGATAAATATTACTCAGTTTCAGAAAAGATAGTTTATATTTTTAATATGGTTTGCCTGGGATATTTTTTCTCCCAAGTGAGCTTCAAATTCCTGCATTTTTGTAGGGTCAAGAGAAACATCAAAATTTTCATCCTATGGGAAATCCAGATATTAAAGTAGTTGCATTTATTTTTCTCTGAGTGTGCTATCTTCATATAGTTTTCTTGGTGAAAACACTGAAAACAGATTATTTCAAGCCAGTATCAGATATATGTCCATTTTAAACTATAGCAAACTTCATAAAGACTTTAATTCAGACATCTAAGTCTCCCATTCTTCCTAAAAATTTAGTCTCATTTTTAAACTAGATCACCAATGAGGTTGCACTGTGGATGGTCAAATAATTTGGATAAAATATTTTGTGTTGCTGGAATAGCCCAGCCAAGAAGAAAAAGCACCAAGGGACTTGAAGAACATGGATCAGGTCTATTATTTTGGTGAGTCACCACAGGACCTCACACAAACACACAGAAATATTCAATTTACCATGTGTATGGATTTGGGATGGTCTTCCAAATAATTTTTCTTTTTTTTCCCTTCACACATAAAATGTAAACCTAATCAGCAACAACTAAATTTTGGTACAAAATGTCTGTGTTTAAAAATATCACTTTCCATGAAATAAAATAGTTGGACAGCTCCTGAATATCTCTCTTGTTTAATGTAAGAATAAAGGTGAAATTGCTCATCCTCATGAAGCAGAACAGCCAGAGGCAGATACTTCCTAGTCAAAGGAGTTTTTGGAAGCACATCACTTATCTCGCTGAAAGACAGGTGAGAACTTGCTTTAAACTTATTTTTCTTATGGTTCAAACAAATGTAGCACGCTCCTTACCCAATCTTTAGGAAAACCTGTTTGAATTTCTGAGATTTAATGTTGAAGGTGAGATGACCTAATTACTCTTTTATAATAACAAAAGGCTGTTACAAATGCAAGATGACATTAACCTGTCTTTATTATTAGACCCTGTCAATTCAAAGCTGAGTGCAGAGTTAGTTACAAAGAACAAAGGACTCTTTGCTGGTTGTTATTTTATGATGTGGCTTTTGGAGGAGGAAGGCTTTTGGGTGACATTTTTCTTGAGCTGCACTGCAGTTAGAAACAGCTTTTAGCTTTATACATGTCTTTTCAATAACTGACTCAGTTTTGTGTATGAAATCTGACTATTGGGCTTGTCTGCTCCTGTAATGGACAAGACATCATCAACATAAAACTAAAATGCTTGGCAGAATGATGGCATGTCAAGAAACGCCAGAATCAGTAGTTGGTCAATAAATACTAGAGCAAAATGCCACCCAAATTTAGCCAAAGACATTGTAAATCCTGACTTGGGATATCACGTTTCAATCACCTACCCTTGCACTAAATTCTTCTCTTTCTTTGCAGAAGAAATAGTATCTGCACAGTACTGAAAGGAGACGACACCAAAATAAGATGAGATACACAGGTAATCTTTCAAGCTGTGTCACCCCTGCTGAAGGAACGACTCTTTTCTCCTAGCCATGGAATAAACGCATAACCAGTGAAAACAAATCTTGGGAGGAAAACAAAACCTAAGATATGAGAGGGAATATGATTTGTACATGTGTCTGGCAGGGAGCTGATGGAGGCAACAGAGCCTGGCTGAGCTGAAAGGCAGCAGCTGCCTGCTGTGGGAACAAGAGCTGCTTGCTCCTTAGGACTCTGAGCATTTATTCTCTAGTCTTAAGTATACATGTATGCTTACACAGGAGAGTTACTCTGAACTGGCTGCATACACGAAAAATAATGTTTATTTCGTTTTTTGCCCTGAGACTTGAATGAAGAAACAAGTTCTTAATACAACATTTTATTTACCTTGCTGAGCACAAGCAACATCTGCCAAAAACACACATAACCTCACACAAACAGCAAATATGGACAGCAAGGGACCTTAAGAGCCTATAGAGGTAAATTCTATGTTTCCTTTCTAGAAAAGTGATTTG
The DNA here is from genome assembly GCA_013400435.1 of Pycnonotus jocosus. Taxonomy (NCBI): domain Eukaryota; kingdom Metazoa; phylum Chordata; class Aves; order Passeriformes; family Pycnonotidae; genus Pycnonotus; species Pycnonotus jocosus. Next base: position 1,805,590 of record VWYP01008227.1, read on the forward strand.
ACTCAACAACTACGTGTGGGTTTTGGGGGTTTTTTGCTTCATGGAAGGAATTAACAAAAAAGCTATGTGCAAAAATATAACACAGACATCTGGGGGGACAAAAAGGACCTGCTCCTTTTGCATGTGGCATGCAGGGAAAGCCATTAGCTACTCGTGGGTCGTTACTTATGGGTGTCTCCTATGGAGTTTATCAAAGTTAGATAGTGTCTTTGCAGACTTTATCAATATTTACCTCAGCTCACTGGTCACTATTTCTAATGTCATATATCACACATGTATGACAATATTTTTTTCTGTTACCTACCTGGAAAACTACATTTTTTAAAACAGAGGAATGATGAATTATGATTAAAGCAAACCAACAAACAAACAAACACACACACACACACACAAAAAAAACAACAACAACAAAAAAAACCTGTCCATAGCTAATAAAACTTTTTTCGTTAATACAGTTGGATACAAATGAAGTTTCAAACAAGCATTGAGTAGCACTTACTAAAATGGCATAATTTTATGTCCAAGTTAAAAGATGCTTTTTGCTCTCAACGTGGCAATGACAACAAATATACAGTGAGACCTGTATTGGTTATTTGTTTACGCAAATTTTGGAAAGGCATGCAATCCGAAAATGCAGTTCTTTTTCCCAGAATAACCTGCAGAGGCAATAAAAATGCTGAATGATACCCGTGCAGTTTATGAATATGCTTCACACATACATCGTTGTTAACACAGATGAACCCAAACTTTACACAAGAGAATTTACTTAGAATCTGGCTGAATTTCTATGACACATATTTAGCTGTGGCTAAAAATGCTAAATACTGGAATCTATATCTTCTGGCTTGATTTTAACAAGCATTTTAGATTGGGAAAACAAGTGGAACCTCAGACCATTTAGTTGTTCAATTGACATGGAGCAGCTTGACTGACAAAGCTGTACACACATCCTGACACCTGTCAATCATAAGTACCCATCTGGGCCCTGTTCTATTTATTCCTATTCAGTAAAGAGATCCTGCACAGGAGGCAGCTGGCAGGCTGCAGACAACTCTCCCTTCTCCCTTCATTTCAGTGCCTCTGCCTGCGAAAGGCATGATCTGGTTGTAAGGATGCAGTTTTTCTTTTATGTGAGACCAGGATACAGCTGAGGTAATTTTGGCTGAACTGTGCAGAATCTGGTGGGGCTATGATGAATGGCCTTGCAGGTGGGGTACCCCATAGCAGGCAATGTCAAGCAGGAGACGAAGATCTGTCTCTCATTTTGCCTTCTCCTCAGGTAGCTTCATCACACACTCCACTTAATCAGAACAGAGAGCAAAGGGAACATGGTCCTCACCACTTAGAACCACCAAGCAAAAAAAAAAAAAAAAAAAGAGGAAGTCCCTGGATATTGTGACATTATATGGCAGTTTACATGCTATTTTTAGTTTATAGAAGAACATGATTCAGAGGGAGGAAGCACACACAAACAACATCTCTAATCTTTTTGGAACCAGAATCGCAGGCCACATGGCCAAGCTGCCATTTTAAGAATTATGTCATGCATGATACCAAAATGACAGCCTGAGAAAGCCTCTGGGCTGGCAGCTTTCTGTCTTGGTTACCATGGACTGAACCCTTTGTATGTGGGCTTACAAACTGGGATCAGAGAACCTAGGCTGTCCAAGGGAAAGACAGGGGGATGTTCAAATCATTCCAGGGCTTCAAAGCAAAACCCTGCTGCTGTAGTGCTCAGTGCATCTGACCATGACAGAGAAAACAATACATTCAGAAATGAGACAGCTTACGTCTTCTTTATTTTGCTTTGACTTTTCACTTCTTCATATATATTCATATTGCTTTTGAAGACTTTTGTTAAAGACAAATGATAAAAATATAATCCTTTGAGAAGGTATGAGGTGTTCGAGAAGGTATTTTCCTTTTTTTCTTTACAAGAGAGTTATCATCCTCTTTCCAGAATTCAGTTTTGCTGGTACAGAACTACATGAACAGTGAAAAAACTTTTTCTTCACCTTTATTTCTCTTGTAAATTAAATTAATCTGAAAACTTTACTTCTTTTTCAATCCATTCAAGTCCAGAACTGCCAAAAGCAAGGAGTTTATAGGTTTAATGAGCTGGCCTAGAGCTGCTGCAATAACCACAGTCTCTGCAGGAGCATCCTGGGCAGTTAAAAAGCCCTATCTGAAAAGGATGCAAGTCTGACAAGGGTGAACTGCTCCCCTGGCCTGGCACCCTTTGTCGCTCCAAATGGCCCAGGGACACACAGCCTGGCAACCTGAATGACCACCTCAAAATAATGTCCATCAGTGGAACTCAAGACATGTTCCAAATATCCAGGGTATTTGCTGGTGAATATCGCAGCTCTTTGATCACACAGTGCAGAAAGGAGGAATAGCAGTTCCCCAGGTTTGCATCACTGAGAAATAAAGAATGCAATTCCTCTAGTTTAAATTTCAGTTATTGCTATTCCTGTTTCTTGTCTTCAATATCTGTCTTTGGACAAGGAGCATTTTGCTCTGGAGGTACTTTTTCCTTTCTACTGTCCACAGGGAGATGCCAGGGTGACAAGTTCAGATAGAGATGGACCAAACCAAGAGATGGCACACACAGAGCCTGTGCACATACAGGGCAGTGTAAGAGCTATCAAATAATGGGGTTTTTCACATGGACCAACGTGAAATTTCAGGGGATGCTACTGCCATGCTGCCATCCTCATACTCTCACCCTTCCCTTCCCCACAATCTGATCTGAGGAAAACCAAAGCTGGACACAGGGAGGGTTGTCCCAAGGACGGGGTGGGCTTCTGGAGCAGACAAGGCAGTTGCATCCATGCACAAGCCCCCACCCTTCTGATCTCTATTTGATTTTAAAAACCAGATGTGAAGTATGCAATCTTTATGTCCTGTTTCCTCTCCTGAGACATCCTCCTTTTCTACTCCCCAAGAAGGATTCTGAGCCCTTCTCAAATAATTTCCAAAGACTAACACAGCACATGCAGAACATCTCTGAACCAGAACGGATCCACAAAATATTTTTGGAGACTGTGAGATTCTACAGGCTAGCAGAAGCCTGCTGGTCAGTCTGAAGTATGTGATGAAAATCACTGCTCTGAACAATAATCTGCTGTTGCCTGTCCCACTCTGCCACTTCAGGCTCTGCAAGAACATTTGTGTTTCAGCAGACACTCTAAACCATTGTTCATTCTGTTTTGTTTGGCACAGCAGTGCTCATTCTCACAGGGAAAAAAACAACAGGCAATAGCTCTGAAAACACATGGCCTGGTGACAGGCACAGCACAGCAGTGTGGTGACAGCAAGCCCCAAGCGCTCGGGTGAGCTGGTGCCACTGCCAGCAGCACGACCAAGCCCTGCCACTCCCCTTCAGCAGCCACCCAGCACACACTGCCACAGTCAGGGGTTATTTGGCTCACGACTCAAACAAACTGTAAACTGTAAAAGCACAAATGTGCTTGATTTTTGTTATTGCTTTTGACTTCAGCAGATGTCTTGTAGACAGTAGCTGTCTCCTTAATATTCCTGTGGAACAATTTTCAGCTATAGCTGTAGGCAGTCCTTCACAGAACAATTTCATAACCCTGCATCATGTTTATGTTTAATTAGGGCATAAGTCTGGCATGTTTTAGAACTGATAGCTCATTAAAATAGCATCTTAGCCATTGACATTCTATCTGAGAATTAGTAGAAGAAAAAAATGTAAGCCAGACAGTAAATCAAGCAATGTTGTAAACATGAAACAAACAAACAAACAAAAAGTATACGAGGGATAAATTGATTGAAATCATCCCTTCATTGGGCTCTAAATGAGACCTTGCGAATGGTAGGCCCTTCCACTCATTTTTTATTAGTGAAGAGGGCAACAATCATGTGTAGGAGAAGCACTTTGCCATGGAGCCCAGACGACCTTAGTGTTTCTGCTTTCCACCCATCATCTGTAATTTGGGTGCTTGTGGGATTTTCTGGGCAGATTCACCTTCCATACTCTCATCTGGTTACTATCTGTTGCATTACAGAAGCAACTGCAGCAAGGATGATGGATACTAGCTGCTGGATATTAAACATTAGCAGGACAATCAAGTCACAGCTCCCATCTGTCACCAGGGCACAGATTCCAGTCACCATCAGACACACTGGTCCAGTGGAAATCTGGAGTATCAAAGCTGAGTGAGTACCTTCATGTATCCAGGCATTTCATCCACCTTTCCCAAAAACACCCTCTTGTATGTAGTAAGATGAGGGATGTACACAATGTTAGGAAAGGCCATGAAGGAGCAGATCCTCAGTGCTCTGGGGTAATTGTTAGTGGTACTTAAGCTGCATGTGGGTACCAGGAACCTCATCATCAGAGCCTTTCCCACAGTTTCAAACACCTGACAAGTCTGCAATGTGAGCAAGCCTGCTTGAAAAGATTGCTGGGGCTGGAGGTTCCATCTGTTGCTCATTTGCAGCACATATATTCAGAATACTGGGAATGCCACTCTCCCACCTTTTCATGCTCTCACTCTGCTTTGCATCAGTAAGATTTCAGACGAACATTTGTTGCTCAGCCCAGAGGGGAATATGACAACACACCTGTCATACTTTCCCCCTGCCAACATGCCTTCTCTGCAGACAGTAAATTGAGATGCTGCTGTCCTATTGTCTGGAAAGACAAAATCCCATGGGATTAGTTTCCCCATTGTTTTCAGAGGTAGGTGGTTTTTTTCCTCTGCTTCTTCTCCATCAGTACTTAAGTCCCATGCCTTTAACCAATATTGTGTCATGACTTTTCTGACTGTGCTATAATTTACTCTTCCTCTCTGTTTCAGCATTATAGCTTTTCCATCTCTCCCTGCTCCACTTGGATATGACTGGGTCAAGTAGGACACGCAAAGTACCAAGTAACATCAGACACAAGGATTGCAGTGGAAGCAGGAAAGGAAGATCCTAAGTCCGAAGGCACATGGGACAAAAAGTCCAGAACTGCCCAAGGACTTTTTTTAGACATTTCCACTATGGAATGCCCAGCCTGTGGCAATCATGGCTGGCTGTCCACAGTACAAACCCCCCATATTTCCTTAAAGGCTTGTTTATCTCTCTTGCATAGCAAGAGACTCCACTCTGCAGGGTGAACTTGCACTGTGACGTGGTGTTGGTGTCAGCACCACTCCCGTTTGCACACTCCAAGGTGGCTGGTTGACATTCATTTAGTTTGAGATGTGTGGAAAAATTTGGCATCAATTCATGGTGTCAATTTGTGGTACAGAAGAACAGAACTCCCAAGATCAAGTGGAGTAAATTAGACTCCAATCCTTGCTCTCCTGCTCTGCAGGATGTGGATTCCTGAATTTCACCCCAACATAAACATGCATGAGTGAATGCCATGGTATAAGTGAGAGGAGTAGATTGAGTCCCTCCATGGCCTCAAGACATGGTGAGGGTGAGATGCAGCCAAAGCACATTTAAGCCATTGTCCCATACAGCATTCATCTTGCCAGCTCTGAGTCACGCCTTTTCTCCACCCTGGTACATTTGGTACTTAGAGACATGGAACAGGGGGAGAATTATGACTCTGAGGCAGAAGTGACACAGAAGCTCTGCAACACGGTGGCAGAGGAAGGTGGTAACAGGAATATTACAGCCTGATACCAGATAGAGCTGATACTAGACATTATTACAAGATATTTTTATAGACAGAAGGTGTCAATTGCTGTAAAGTCAGTGTAAATTAAATGACTAGTAAGAGAAAATCCAAATTATTCAAAAAGCATCACTGCTGAATATTTTTTCAATTGAATTAAGGTAAAAAACCAATTCAACATATGAAGCAAGCTGTAATCCTGAGTACCAGAAACTGAAGAAAACAAAAGAAAATGAAAGTTATTTAAAACTGTAAGAAACAAATGCAGATTTGTTCTTGAAATTGCTGCAAATAATCATTAAAGAGAACTAAATTTCTGCTTGGCTGATTATCTGTCTTGCAGATATACTCTAGAAGGGCCCTAGGGCCTGTTTATCACAAAATAAAAAATAGCTGCTTATAGACAAACATCTAAAGTTGATTTGAAAAGGCAATGGAACTTTTTGAGAGTTGCGTACTTGCTTTTGCATGTGCAAATTAACAACAAGAAACACAGTCTTTGCAAGTGCATCCCTTCTTAACAGAGAAATCCACAATGATAATGTTTTTAATAAATGCAGTTCACATTACCATAATGACATTTGTCTAGCAATACCTTGGGAATTGTAATTATATTTAGTATTAATCTGTTGCAATTTTCATGTGTTATTGACATATTTTACATCCTCTGATGGATCTGAATTACTCCAGGATAATGGAAAATTTTTCTGTGAATGAATTTTCAAAATGCCTTTCAAATACAACAAAGCATACAACAAAGAAAAGCAATCTCATGGAACCATCAGTATGCAAAATAGAATTCCTAGTTCATGATCTGCACCTATGTTTCCTGACTAGTAATGAGAAATCTTAAAATAAATTGAATGCAACAATACCCAGATTCTTGTCTCATGGTTATAGCATGTCATTAAGAACTAGGTTTTAAAGTTCGTGTCCTATAAAAAGGCTGCCTGGAAATGTAGGTTGTGATCAGTTTTTAATAACTCACATAGAAACTAGTACAATGAACAACTTTTGAAGCTTGGTAGTTTTGTGCAGCTAACACCAATACAAATATCTTAGGTTTAGCTATCAAAGAGGGAAAGGCATTGATTCAGCCACACGGGAGGTAAAAGTTAGCAGTTAAAAGAAGAAATTAGGCAATGGAAAATAAAATATAAACATCAGGTATAAAGCAGCTGACTGTGAAGCCTCTAAGAATAAGCTTCCAAATTGCCACAAGCAACACATGAGCAAAGACAAAATATCACAGGGAAATATATGGCAATTCCTGGCAGCAGGGGTGGTTTATCTCTCTTTTTTTTTTTAATTTGACGTATTCCAGACCCGAGTCTGCAGCAATTTATCCTTTCATTTTTAAACTGTGTTTCCCTTTCCTGCTTGCAGCTCTAGTAACTTGGGACAGAAATTGCAGCGAGTGGGACAAGGAGGAGTTTCATGCTGGAGGAGAGGCGCTGATGTCCATGCTGCACAGCACATGGAGAAAAGCCTCCTACTTTAGAGTTTATTTATTGAACTATTGAAGACAAAATACCTTTTCATGCTTTTCCACAGAAGGGGAAAACAGATGAGACAGTGAAGCTGAGCAAATACCTCTTTAGATACGCCCTTCTGGAAGGTGTTTGGTAAGGGTGGTTACAATCAGTAGCTGGAGGCACATCATCACTTCACTGGATAACAAACAGGGAGATTTTGAAGGAAAATCTTATTCTCCCTTTGTTGCCATGACAGCCTTATGAAAAATACAGCAAAAGATAACACAACCAACAAAGTCAGCATGTGAAATTCCAATGAAGTCAGGATATTGTTTGATAGACTAGCTCAGTAATTCAATAAGAGCCACTGTCTCCAAAAGTCATACATACATAAACCATTGTTAGTGTGAAGGAAATGCATCAGAGAAGGGTTGCATCCTCCAGTTCAGTGTTCATGGAAAACAGTAAGAGAAAGGAATGAGAAGCAAGACTTTTTGAGGTAGTCTTCCTTTTCTTGACCATAGAAATTTTCAGAGTTCTTCTTGAATGTGTCATTCTGTCACCCTGACTAGATTTCTGTCTCATTTTTCACATTTTAACACTCTTAGTGCTAGATGGACTTTACCCTCACACTCAAAATTACCAGCTATTAAGCACCAATTTTTTAGTGCTCAGAACAAGAACCCAGAAGAAGGTCAAATACTTTTCTCTCTACAGAAAATCAGTGCAGAGAAGTGGCTGCTTAGAGCCAGGACAAAAGAAAACATCTCTGTTTAACGTACTTAGATGGAGTGAGACCTTCATCTCACTGCCAGATTGAAGGTCCTCTGCCACGTGACTTCCAGCTGTGCCTTGTATTCGATAAAGCTCAAAGCACCTAGAGCTTTAATTCATGTTAAGTGAGCCCAGGCCTACACAACCCAGGAACTGATCCAGTGGCACATATTCAGGAGGAGAGATAAGGGACAGTCCTTCCCTTCCCGGGGCTCTCTTTGAACCCTAAAGGGTGAAGGCAGAAATTGAACCTACTGAGACTTAACTGTAGCCTGTAGTCTGGTATCTCACCATAGTAGTCAAAGGAAGCAGCAACAACTCGTCTCATCATCCTGAGGGAAGACCCTAAGAGTCACATCATCTTCTAAAGAAGGATACCTTCAAATCAATCAGACCTGTAGCTACCACCTTGGCTGAAGAGCTTCCTTGAAACTTTAGGTCAGGCGTCTGAGCTCCAGACAAATGTACAGTTTCAAGCATGTTTTCTGACAAAATGCCATTTTCCAGGCGTTTTGCAACGAGGGAACATCTAATGAACATGCTGCTATATTGACTCTTTTCCTAACCTATCTTAACCTGGGTCTGTAAAACTCATGATGATGGACCAGAGGAAGATCCTTGCTCCATGTAACCCTCTGTGGATCAGAATGACCACAACCACCCAGCACTCAGATAGTCTTCTTGTCCCACCCCTGTGACACTCAGACAAAATTATTCCTCTTTGTGAATGCTTTTACAGTGTGAAATATCTGAAAGGTTGCAAATTCAGCCAAGCTGAGTTGTCTTGCTACAGCATGAAGCTGAAATTTGTGTAGCCAGTCATGGAGAGTGGCACAGAGATAGTTCTGGAGAGGGAAAGCTGCAATACTTGGGTAGGGTTATGTCTCATACCTGCTACTTGTGGAAGAGGTTGCTTGGAGTGAATCACCCTCAGCAGCAGTATCTTGCCATTGTCTTGAAGAGAACTCTCTGGCATTTGCACAGAGATGTGAATCAGCGTGACATGAAATGCTGTCAGCCCCTCCTGTGCAGCACAGGACCAGTGCACACACTTTGCTGGATTTTGCTCCTGGGATCTGGCGTGGTGAAGTTAGATGACACCACTTGCAGCCAAAATTGTCTTTCACATTCTTTACAGCCCTGCAGCCACTCTGCATTCTAGTGGGACAATACTCAGTAACTTTGAGAAACACAACACTGTTGGTACTGTACTTTTATGGGCTGATTTTGCAAGCTTTTGGCAGCTAGCTGTTATCACTCTGGCCAAAGCCTGTAAATAATCAAGACAAGAGCTATTACTTTTGCAACTATATGTGCTTCAAGCTGCTGCAAACACTTGATCTTTTCTTCAGTTCCAATATCTGCCAATTATAAGAGACCTGAAGTCTAGAGCACATGGAGGGCTGTGGGATTTCTCTTTGCAATTTGGTGTCTCCTGGTAGCTGTCCAGAAGTGTAAATCTGGAAGGATAAAATAAAGGCAAGATCAGGAAACATGAAAGAAAAACTATACCCAAACAAAAGTGTCTATACCATCCCAGAAAAAAAAAAGTGCATGAACGAACATCACCTGGCAGATGTTGTCCCTCAGCAGTAAGTGAGGCTCTGATTAACGTATGTAATTATTTTACTGCTACAGATGAAATATGACCCTTTCCAGTGTGGAAAACAACAGGAGATCACAATGGTCTTAGAAAGGAGGTTGTTATCAAGAACACCAACTGGGCTCTGTCCTGCCTTAATAAAAAATTCAGAAACAAAAAGGTGCTACTTGTGGTTCCAATGCACAATTATGTATGAGAGTATGATGCAATGTACTCTAAATTTACTGAATATTTCAAATGCACCAGAAAAACCAAACCCCAGTTGATAGCACTTCCTAGAACAGTTTTCCTGATACAGTTCCTAGAAACCGAAAATTACAAATTTGATATTCCTGTCCTACTCCTCATGCATACACTCTGTCACATCCATGCAAAAGACATGCTAATTTTGCAGAAGGCCTTATATTTTCTAAACCCAGCCCCTCAATAGAAATGCATACTTTCAGCACTGAATCAGTGCTGTGCCAATGGTCTCTGTCAAAGACAAGCACCAAGCCAGCAGCATGAAACCTTCTCAACTTCAGATGACTGGAGAAGAAGTCAGAGGCCTTTGTTCTGCCATGAAAGATAGTCTTTCCTGCTCCTAGGGCCTTTGTTCTTCTGCATGTGGGACAAATGAACTGAAAAACTATCTCTTCATATAGCCCATTGTTCAAGCACATGCCATCTGATTTCACTCAGCTATACTGTACTGAACACAATAAACTGGTTTTGGCTACAGCATATCTTCCAGAAAGACTTTCAGTTCCAATTTGCAAACACAAATGAAAAATTAGCTGCTTCCAAGGCTAGTTCCTTCCCAATGATGAATCACCCTCCCCGTTTAAAGTGTGTGTCTTATATCTCCTCTTAGTTTTAATTGAAATTCTCATGTGAATGTTACTTCTGGCTCCAGTAGCATTAAGCCAATGAATCACCATAGCTCTGATCCAAGGTGACAGCTCCTACACATAACAGGGAAATCCATAACCTTATGAAAATGCAGAAAGCTAAATGGACAAATGCTTCTTATATATCAAACCTACTGGCACATGAATCCCTGCATGCTGCACTGAGGTATCAGCATTCTGGGGACAGACATGCATCAATTAGAATACTTTTTTAACCTAATATCATGATTAAATATTCAGGAGGGCAAATGCTAGTAGAGTTCAAACCCAAATAGAGTTTCCTGCAAGAGCTGGAAATCAGCAGACCATAGGAAAAGAGAGCAAGACTATATCACATTTATGTTGGAGCTTCAGGCTGATGCTATGAGGACAGAATGATCGAATTGGATGTCTTTTTTATCTCAGATGGTTTGAAAAGCGTATTTAAAACTACCCAACCCATCCACAGAATACTTGACTTGAACACTGAATTAATCCTTCTCACATACCTGCTCATCAATTTGCTCTGCAAACATCAAGACAGACTACCAAAAATCTATAATAAACTTTTTAGACTGGTTTCTAGGTTAGTGGAGTAAAAAAAATTGTCAAAAAACATGTTTTTGACACAAAACATTGACTTATAAGGGCTCTCCTTTCTTCACTTTGAAGTCACCTGTCTAGCTCTGCTTGAAGAAAATCAAGGTTTCTGTGGTTTCCAGGAGTGTGAATATAGAGAACTGCTGAATTCCACAGAAAATAACCACATTCAAAATCCATGCCTGTAACCTCTCAAAACATTGAGTGTGGGATTGTAATTAAAATCCTTCCTACAAGAAAGTCTTGTATTGCTCCAGCAGAGACACACCTTCCTATTTCTTTGTTTCAGATTGATTTGAATGCTCTGAAATGTTCTTGCATATTCATTTTGTTCAGTGAGGCCCCACAGTTTTGGAACAGTTTACATTCAAGTATCTGCTTAAGCCTCACTGAAACCAAATTGCAGTAAAGTAATATGGTGACAAACAGGGCTGCATTGCACCAGCTGTAAGCAGCCTTGTTAACAGAAAATACTAATATTAGTAAAGAGATAAGCTTAGGCACCTTCCTTACTGAACCTCTTCAGTTCACATACTCAGAGCACAATGCAATCATCTTTTTTCAGAAGGGCTTTACGTGCAATGCCAGCAAGCAACACCAACTCTGTTTACTACAGAACTGAGTTTTTCAGAAATATGTGTGCGTGCTTTGTAATGACTTCCTAATTGGAAGTACCAGTGCAGACATGTCCCAGGAGCAATGTCTGATTAGATACTGTTACTCACAAGTAACTGTGAATGAATTCCAGGTAATTTTATGTTCTAATTATGCACAAATTTGTGCTGTTCCATTTCTGAGAACCAGGTCCGCTATAATAATCCAACTCTTCAGCCATGGCATATAACCACAGCAGTAATCAGGAGTGCATTTCTCTTGAACCAGGTCTTGCTGCACTGAAGTCCCTTAGGTGCTGCTTCTCTTTGCAGGGACCGTGGCATGAACAGAAAATCTCTGCAGAGATTGTCAAACTCAGGGAGTATATCTGAGTCACTGAAGGAGCATAAAATGATTAAATTATGCTTCCAGTACAAAGACAAGGGAAGCGACCCATGGGACTGATTTGCAGCAGGGCACCAGGCTGCTCCTGGTCTGCTGGAAAAAGGCTTGAGTCCCATCAACTAATACATGTTATAAACTGAGATTCAAGTCTAGGTGCTTAGGAAAACTCAAGATAAGTACATGTAGGGCAACATTTTAGAGGTGTGTGTGAGGATGAGTCTAGGATGCAGGTAATACACTGTCACAGAGCTTAGTCTTGTGTCTATGCTAGGTTTTGTCCCTTCACAACCTGGGGTAGCACCTCATCACCATCTAATATACTGTTATTGCTGGAATACAGAGTGATGGACTCTAAGAAGCATGAAAACCTACCAACTTAATGATGAAGCAAGAGCTATAAATAAAGCTTTCTTTGGTCCTTAAATTGTTTGGAAAATAATCAAATGACAGGTTGACATAAGTAAAGAGAACAAGAATTTAACCATAAATGTCAAAAAGGTTGAACTAACAACCTGATTAAATGAATCTATCCAATTCCCTCATGGCAAGGAAAGGATTGACATGCTATACAGAGATGCATGAGATTTAACTGCAGAAACTCTCATGATAAAGAGGACATCAGAGTAGAGATAAATACCATCCACATGCCATCCACATCCAGCCATGCCCACTCTGCATCTGAACCAGGGATTTGTCCAAACTCCAAACACTAAATCTGAAACACTTGAAGTTAGCATAGGTGAATGACAATAAGAGTATTTTCAGTCATGACAAAAAATTTACATAATACATGTTTTTATCCTAGATTCCTACGAAACAGGGTTGGCATGCCTCATAGCCTTTAGAGAAGAAAGAATTTAGGGGTGAAACTGGGAGTGATTTTAGTTCTCAGGAGTAACAAATGATGTAACGAAAAACTTGGCAACTGCTGATGGAGCACGAAAAAGGAAACTCACACTGATATAAACAACAGCCAAGCAGCTGACAGAGCTTCTAAGGGGCTGTTTCTCTCCCCCGTGGATTGTTGAGCATGGCTGGTAAGAAACTGCTTCCCCGTTGTGCACTTACACAGGAGGCCTGGCAAACAGACCAGGCAATGTCAAACTATTGGAACAGAATGTGAAATCAGACACTAGAAGGAATAACAGCATGTGGTAAAATAGCAGACACACTTAGAGCAGATGTATCGAGAAAAAGCAGTGTGCAGAAAGACAGACATGAAGCTAAAGGCAGTGGGGTGCACCAACAAAGGAATTGAGCATAAAAGTGTAAAGGTAGAAACAATGGCATGGGCACAACAGTATCCATCTCAATCTCACTGGGAATAAAAATGAAAGGTTTTACTGGGCTGAGAAACCACTATATAATTTCATTAGGAGATCTGGTTGTTATAGATACTCCAGCAATGCTATTCAGAGGAGAGTTTTACTAATAATCATAACATTAATGAATACTTTGGTATCCTACACAAAGAATGTAGAATAAGTGTGATGGGTAATAGAAAGGTGAATTATTTCTAGATGGTTTGGGTGGCACATTTCTCTGATAGCCAATGAAACCAAGAAAGAGATTGTAGTTATTCTTATTAGTCTTGTAATTGCTGAAACCATTTTAGAAAATTTGATCATTAAAAATAAAATCCCAAAGAAGATGAGTTTATATTAAGTGGAAGAACATGTGAAAGTAGGTCTGCAAGTTCTTCACTGAAGACAGAGCATTATTGGAAATGAGGGAAACTAATTTAGCCATCTGATGTTGAAAAGACTGATATTGTGACTAACTGCAAGTATTTCTGCTCTTTGCTTAGATTTAAATGCTTCTTAATTTATAAAGACATAAAAAGATGCTAGGGGTATGATACAAAAAGTGAAGAAATGGGTAAAATTCTCATCATTATTTGAGGATTCAAGTTGAAACTTAAAGAGATGGAGAGCAACACTATTAAGAGGGCCAAAAGCATAAGTAGTTTGTCTTGAAGGAACAAAGGAAAATAATTTGATTTTTGTGTCCTTTCAGAGAGAAGAATAAGAAGTATACTAAACCCAGACAATATGAAGGAAAGATGTGTTAAATATACATATATATACATATATATACATTGGTTATATATAAAAGATCAAGAAGGTCAGACAATAAATCCAAATAACTGAATGTGCACACAATAATTTAATATGGAAATAGAAAGTCTCTTGCCTTTGGAAAAGGAAGTTGTGGAACAATGGGGTTTTGGTCAAAGCAGGGACAAAAAACCTAATGAAAGCTAAGACAGAGATAGACCAGTTGTTACATTGTGGCTGCAGCAAGAAAGGAGGGATCTTCCTGCTGCCTGCAATACCACTGTCAGAACTGCTGTGCTGCTTATGAAAAACAGGGCGAAATGTGTATCTTCCTGTTGTCTCCTTAGTAAAACAAACAATACAGGAAATAATAACAGAGCAAACTGAATACAACCTAAGTTCAAAGGAGCAATATTCAGCTTGCACTAATGTTCCAATATTGGACTCCATGATATTGCTTTTGATGCAGTGCAGGAAGCTGGCTATTGGGCTGGAGCTGCCTATAATTGCGTGCTATTGATTTTTATTTTAACATCTTTCTGAGTACCAGAGTTGATTTCCCTCTTTGCTGAAGCACAGAGCTTACCAAAGTCTGTGGGCTGAAGGGGAAGGGCTTGGACTTGATAAAATACTCCTTCCCACTGCTAGCAGTGTCTTCAATGATGAAGAAGGGTTCAGCCCTGCAGAAGGGATCCTGTGCTACTGCCCACAGAGTGAGGGACCGCCACTAGCATCAAAGAATTTGGCTGCAAGGACCCCTGTAGCTTGAGGAATTTAACCTCAGAGTGTATCTAAATGAGCCACCCTGCAGATGTAACCCAGCTGGCCGCCTTGTTTGCCAGGTGGGATACTGATAACACCACCTTTGCACCTTCAAAATCTTGCTGGGAAGATGGGTGAATATTCGAGCAGCCAGGTGCTGCTGAGCTCTGCTGCAGCTGCTTCCGCTGTTCTGAGGAAAGCTCAGGTTTAAGACAAATTGTCCCAAACACAGACCAAAGAAACAAGTTAAAATAACACCTAGTAAACAAGAAAAGCAATATGAAAAAGCATGAATAAAAACAGCTGTGGCAGAATCTAGAACTAGATAGTCAGCAAAACAATGAAGGAATAATCTATTGTCATCCCACTCCTCTTCTGAGAACCTTAAAAACAGTTTTCCCTCAAACAAGAGAAAATCCAGACAAAGTGTAGAGGAACTTAAGTAATGATTAATACTATCCTCTAGGGCTGCTAGACTATACTTTCCTGGAGCTTATCTCCTTGAATATATATCCACAGCCATCAGCTTCACCTACACATATGGAAGAGCACCTGGAAACTGGACTTTATTTCTTCTTTCCACTGTGTGTGATTTTCTTTCTGCATCTGTTTAAAAATAACCTGTGTCAGAGAACAAGGAGAGTGTCAGAACACTCTCATAGCAGCACCATAAATAGCCCATGGTTGAAGGAACTTGCAGTTCCTGGAGTTACTGAAAGATCATTTGCTGTGCCTGACCAACTGCAAAGGAGTGCATTCACTTCTTACCCTTCCCTGAAAGTTGTGGCATGTACAGCCCCAACTCTGGAGCACAGCATAGCCACTATTTCTTACTACTTCCAAGCTACATTTAGTTATTTAAATCTTCTCTAGTTGTCAGATTAACTCATTTGTCTTAATACTAGATTATCAGGATGATTTGTGGGGAAGGGAAACAAGGGATACTTGCTGTGTACTTCATGAGCTAGCAGCTGATTCTTACATGCTGTCCTTAAGTCTTTCTCATTTTCACCTGCTTTATACATTGGTTCCCTCTGACAACACCACAGAAAATAGCTATTTTTGTCTCACTAAAACAGGACAATTCAGCATTCAATATTATGTTGCCACTTTGAATATTTATGGCCTCAGTAGACAAACCCAGACAGTGGAAAACATTAGCAGCACCTATAAAAAGGATGCCTTGGGCTGGTCACAGCAAGATCAGGTCTGTGAAGAGGGAAGACTCCCCATCTCCTTCACTGACAGTTCTGTAATACTGGCACTGAAATTTCTACCTGCTTCACATTTCTCTGAGCTCCAGTTTTAACTAATATGAGCTAAGGACGGCAGAAATTTGCTTTAGGTGAATTGTCACTGTGTGCTACAGCCCTAATGTTCCACAGAAGAGCCCTGAAGTCCTCTTCAGCAATTAGCATGCCAAAATTACGTGGCTAACTATAACATCTGGCATCAGTGAATGACTAATGCTGCTTCCATGGCAGTGAAAAACCAAGAGGTTATTCATCTGGATCATTACTTTTTAAGCTCCAACAGTCCAAAAGCAGATAAGTTTTGTTTTTAAGCCAAAACAGAGGACAGTTCATGACAGCTGGAACAGAAAGTGGCCAGTGATCAATTATTTTAAAGGAGGATGGCTCATTCTCTCCTGTCACACATGAAAGCTATTTCAATATAAAAGAGTCTAATTTGGAGATGCTGCATTATCTCCCAAGCCCTTGAACACTGAGAATTTCTTTCTCTATCTCATGTGAAGCTCTCCTTGAATTCCATAAGCAATTTCTCTAATGTGTTTCTTATGAGATTTTGAAACAAACTGTTCCCTTGTACCATGGAGATTCATCTGGCTGCAAACACATAAAATGTCATTAATTTTACTGAGGAAAATGTAGTGGTGATCACAGTGAGAGCACCAGGTAGAGATAGGCAGAGAGGGGGAAATAGGACATTCAAATTTTGTTAGTTTTGTGGAAGTAGAGGATTTCAAATTAAGTTTTGTAATATTTGAAGGAAAAAATTGTAGATATGTTGAGGTTTCTTTTATTTTTATTAGGGTAAATCAAAGTGTTATTCACAGTGCAGTGGGAGAACAATCCTAAAGCCTTTTGTGTTGACTTTCAAAGAATTTTGGCAGTGCAGATCCTTTTCCCACTTTTACATAGAAAAAAAAAGAAATTGGCCATATGCCTTAGAGTTTCTTACACCCTGCTACTCTGATCATCAGAAAGACATCAAAGCAAAGGACCACATTCATTAGAAAACTCATAGATTTGCAATAGGAACTGAGCTCTCGAAGCCTTGGAAGTAAGACCACATTGCTGCCCCAACCTTTAGTTTTGCATGAGGAATAGGGGTATGAAGATTTGGCCAGCATTTCCTCTGTTCAGAAAGAGCACTCAAGACCAAAGCCCTGTTCCCACCTACACTGTGTTAGAGGTCCTTGATCGCTTTATGCAACATCTGTAGACCATTTAGAAGCATTGATGGCACAGAGATTGCCTTGGAGAGTCTAAGCATCTTCACTTGAAAACAACAAGGGAAAAATCAAAGAGTAGCAAGTGCCTCTTGAGCACATACAAGCTTGTTTTTCTACAAGATTCAAGTGGTAAGACTTGAAGATTTCACCAGAAGAATAAATGGAATATTCTCAATACAAATTGTATGTCAATCAAAAGGAGAAACAAAATTTCTTTGTAATCCCACCTGAGCAGACATGGCAGACAGAGCTTCACTGCAGATGGCGAAATTCTGGCAACAAAACAAACAACTGAAAATGGAGTCTAAGCAAGAGACACATCAGACACTTCCATTAAGCTGCACATTCATCAGCTCTATCTAAAATTATTCATTTAGTGCATGCCCAATTTTACTGCAATCATTCAAAACCTAGAGAAGAACCATCACCTTTCATCCTGCTTCCTCCAACAGATAAATTATAAAATACTTATATATTTCACCCATAGCTCATTCTGAATGCTTTTTAATGGCATTTATCTAATCTCACATAGGCTGGGACCTCAGTCCTTGATGAGCAATTCAAAATGCTGGATGTTAAAACCAAACAAACTCTCACCCAGACCCTGCTAGTCTTGTTGGCTTTCTGGTTTGGTTTTTTGTGCCCAGGGAAAGGCACACAAAGAAATCCAAATAGTGAAATTGCACTTGGAGAATATTATCTGTTTAAGGAAATTATATATACTCAGAAGCACATGAATCACAACATCTTTTTAAAACATAGGAACTGACAGAGCAAGAAATAATTAACCAAAACCAAGCAACAACCTCTGCTCAGGGGAAAAACTGTTTCTGCAATTTAATAGTGTAATGCCTGAAGTAAAAGTTGAGCACAGACAAGTCAGAAGCAGCTGCAAGTTCAAGAGAAGATAAGCGTTGTTCCAGTGGCTTAAACACATTGTCTTTCTGCCACAAAGATCCATGAGCAGAGCACAATCCAAAACTATTTGGGAGATGAAGTGCTTTCAAAAGAGAAAGTAACATCTTTCAAGCCCCAAAGTGGTTACTTTCAGTGAAGTTACTACACTGATGCTCATCTCTTCAGCTTGAGGTGTGGTTGCCTGAATATAAGTAATAAGAGCTAAGAAAAGAGAGTTAAAGTGTTTACTCTCCTGCTTCAGTCTCTCCTGCTAAAATTTGTCTGGCTGCAGCAGGGTTTCAGGGCTGTGAGTGGAACATGATCGCGCACTTGGTGCTTTGGGTTACAGAGTGGATAAAATATAAAAAGGCAACTTAGGCCGGAAGTCCATTTTGCTGGGAGAATCTCACATTTTCATGTTCTTTTAAGTTTGATAGCAGCAGCAGGCTTTTTTAAAGAAAAATCTCCAAGTGTTATATGGCATTTAAATAGCAGATCTAATATAATTATGTGTAAGTTGGAACAATTATCTGAAAATCACGCATTAAAAAAAAGGAGGCAAAGCACTCAGCTATCACAAATGAAAATGCCAGAAGGGACCTCAGCCTTCATTACAGACTGATGACCAGCTAAATTATATTGCCAGAGCACACACAAGACCATCATTGACAGTCTAATTCCAGCTTACCTCTGTGGAGACATGAGAAATTCTTCTCTCAGCCATACCCAGAAAGCAGAAGAAAATAGCATGAAAATTGAAATTTTCACAGAGATCTGCTGGACCATACTGATACTGCACCAGAACTCGATTAAAGAGGTTACAGGGACTTCATATTTCTCCAGTTGTCTCAGCAGCTACTCTGATGAGAAATGTAATGGATAGATGGAGAGTGTGCAAATAAGGACAGTCACTGAGCCTTTAACTCTGGGAAGTCAGTTTTATCATATGTGCACTCCTTTGAGTTGTGAGTGCAAACTGGTACAAGCTTGCCTAGCCAGGATGCAGGTGATGGTGAGGCTGCACTGTCACTGTGGAAGCAGAGGGGCTGGAAGGGGGAATTGTTGCTGGAGTGTATCTGCAGCACACAGGGGACTGCAGGAGAAGGACCCACTAGTTAGAACTGGCTTTGTGACAGTGTGAGGCGCCAAATCCAAGCTGGTTAGCTCTGCTGTGGGTCAGGGATCAGGTTAATAGAGCAGCACTGAGGTACAACAGTTGTCTGATTTTTTGGGCAGGAGCAAGACTGTGCTGTGCTGTAGTTGTACACAGACCTTCACAATTTCTTGGTGTGTGCTATGTGCACAACAGAGCTGTTTTCCTGCTCTGGCTCCTTCTGTGAACTGAACCCAATCCTTCACTTTCAGTATTGACACATGGGTGAAATAGGGTGATCAGAGCTACCAGGATGCAGCAGTTCTGATGGGCTTGGTTGGCAGCTTCACCAGCAGAACAAGTAGGATATTTAAACAGAAACAGGTTATGTTTAAATTTTATATTGGGAGAAAATGCTTTAATGTGTAGGGAGTGAGACACTGGCACAGGGTGTCCAGAGGAGCTGTAGATTCCTCAACCCTGCAAATGTTCAAGGCCAGGCTGAATGGGGCTTTGAGCAACCTGGCCTAGTGGAAGGTGTCCTTGCCCATTATGAGGCAGGCAAAACTCGATGACCTTTGAACCCTTGCAACCCAAATCCTTCTAGGACTCTCTGATTCACTGCACTAGGGAAAAGATGAGCCCATACTTTCCTTAGAAGAAGAGGGAAGAGTTATTTTGCCTCTCTACAAACAAATGGACTGCTTGCGTGCCTGGTCTTCAGCAGAGAGGGGCTGTACTGCACTTTTCACAACCATGCTGGTTTCTGCTCCCGCTTCAAGGGCAATCAACCACTCCAAGGATCTATCAAGAAAGCAGGGAAGAAGCCCAAAGCAATGACATGCCATGGATGCTGAGAATAGTTTAAAAAGTCAGGTTCCCCAAGCAGAGAGGACAGAAGGCACAGACTCAGCCCTCATTCTTGTGAGATGTTGTAGTTTTCATAGACCCCGGGTAAAGAGAGCCCAGCTTCACTTCCCAGAGACCATCAGTTTGTGACCATGGGGAATAAGTAGAGACTCTTATACTCCCCTTTGCAGTTTCTCTGGGGAAACACTATATGCCAAAAAAACACTTTAAAAATCAAAATGTCATCTGCCTTGCAAAGGACAGTGAATATCTCTGCAAACTTCTTCAGTTTTTCCTCAGGGTAGATACATGGCTAGCTGTTCCTGTATCATCAAACCAGTCATTAAATATAGACCACACCACAGAAAATGAAAACATATTGAAAGCTCTTCTTGTAAATAAATAATGCTTGAGTTGTTTACATGGATAGGCTACTTTAGTTTCTGTCAAAAAAAGGTTCACCTGTTCACATTAAGGACAAAAATGTGGAGGATGGTATGTCCAAGATGATAAGGGTGCACATTTACAAGAAAAATTCTTGCAGATATATCAATATCAACACAGGATCACACAATAGTTGCACATTTCAGGCATACAAATCCATCACAGCAACCTTTGGGTGAGGCAGGATTCACTAATTAGCTATGTCAATATTAAAGCTGAGTGACTCATATGGCTGAAAGAGGGTAGATGACAACCAGATGCTGGAGTTGAGACTGAAGAACATTGCAAGGAAACAGGAGCATATTTGCCATCACTCCCACCTTGATCTGTAAGGTTTGATCTAGACAACCCTCATAAAACTAAAAAAAGAAATTGAAATTTTCTTTTCATTGCGATGGACTTTGTTTTGCATCTTTACTTTGCAATTTGGATTAAATTTTCTAGCCGGTAACTGTCAAACAACAGAGAATTTCACTGTGATTTATAGACTATTGTGATTTTTTTCGCAGCAACATTTTCCAAGGGAGTTAATTCTCCATAAAACATAGTTATTTTTTTATGTGCCTCCAAAAATTATAAAATCATTTTCATATACACCCTCACTTCAGAAGAATCAAAATGTTCCAGCTCTGTGTCTCTTGAACAATAAAATTGCCATTTTTGGTATAAAAACATAGATTACAGCAGTTTAATTAAGACAGTTCTGGAAAAGTGAACAAATATCAGAGCAAAGCATTTATCATTAAATGAAAGACAAATTGTAACATTTTGTTTTGGTGGTTTGTATATTTGGCAGAAGAAAACACATCTTAGACAAATACAGTTTGCTTCCTGCTATTCCTAGATTCGAGTTGTGTTTAAAAGTACAGGCAAAATGGATTTTAATCACAATATTGGGCTAAACAAGTGTAGCACAGAGCAGGAGAGAGAGAGTATATGATACCTCATTAGAAATTACCCTCTTTCTTCTCTGTGTGCAAATCCAGTACTAGGAAGTCTGGCTCTCATTTGCTTTCCAGCACAGATGAGGAAGCCAACCTTAATATTCCCTTATTAGGAAGGGATATTAGTATTATTATTCAAGCTGGTGAAATTCAGAGTTCTTATCCTGAGGAGAAGTTCAAAGCACTGGCACTTGGTTTCATTCTACACCACAAATGAAAAAAAACCAAAACCCTTCACTTTGACTGTTCTTAAATGATTTGTTTTATTTTGCTTCAGCTGCCTCTGAAATAAATGAGAACAGTAATAAAGTCAAACTGAAATGTTACAACTTTTATCTAACTATTATTTTGATAATTTTTTGCACATATTTTGACACAGCCATGGCCGTGATTCAATTTAGTTTCTTTGAAACAGCATTTGCTGACAGAATACTGTTACTTTTACAGTTGCTCACAAACTATGACTAGAAATTAATTGATCTGTTAATAGTGAACAGACAGATGTATTTTTCCAGCAGTGACACATGCCCAGGCCCTGGGGTGCTTCAATGTCACCTAGGCTTAGAAGCAATATTGTGTCAGAGGGATACTATTGCACACAGGAGACTGGACTCTCCCTGGACCAGCCTGGCTCTGCAGAGTGGACTTTTCCAGAAGGAATGCCTGTTCACACCTGCTCCAACAAGGAACTTTCCGTCCTTGACTACCCACTTTCTGCTAATGCAGCTGTGAAAAGGAGACTAAAGAAAAGGAGGAAAACCCTATTTAGTACTTTCCCAGTGTCTGAAATGAGCCTTTCCTTGCTGTTTGTCATGTTTCTTAGTGCCTCAGCAAAGGCTTTCAAATACTCCTATTCCAAAAAGTTGACTGCAATGCACTCCTCCCTAGTCTGCCACTGATCTTGTTGGTTTTGCCTCTGTTTGTTTGCTTGGCTATGGATGCATTACTTATACTTTAAGGCCCTCGGGGTACACAGCTATTCCCTGTCACACCCCATTTACCACCCATCTTCGTGGCCATCAGCAGTCCTACCTAAATGACAAAGAAAACAGTAATAGCAACGTCAAACAAAAAGGAGACCCAGATATCCAGAAAATGAATGGAACGTGGAAGAGGGAGAAAGGAAGCAGAAGCTGAGGACAGAAGGCAGTGAAAAATTACCAATTCCTGGCCTTTTAGGTGGGATAGTGGTCTCTTGGGATGAACTGGGGTGCACCCATTCAGCCAAGGCACACAAGTAATAAAGGCTGTTGTACAACTGGATCTTTCACCAAGGGGACAAAGGGGCTTCAAACTTTCTGCCTGGAGGCATCAGTTCCAATTCACCCCCACCTCCAGTACAGGCACTTAACAGTGGTGGGAGTGTGGGCAGCACAGGCTGCCTCAGTGGAGGCAAGGAGACCTCATCCCAACATAATTTTTAAAATAATTATGCTAATGAGCAGCAGAAATTGAGAAATAGATCTAGCACTTCACTGGAAGAGAACATATCTTTCCTAACCATCTTCTGTATCACTAATTAACGTGTTCTGAATCGTAATAGGCTGGGACAATCAAGGCTTAAAGCTGCACTGAAAACAGCTGCTCAGAAGTGACTCCTACAAATATTAAAATGAGGAAACCTGTGGAAAACCTGAGAATTACAGGGAAAAATTGTAATGAAACAATAATAGCCTGTATGTATCTAATGACTCTCAACCCAAAGGAACCCACAAGATTTTGCAGCATAATAACAAGACTAATTAAGAGAGGTCACTTTACCCAGCATTGAAATAGAGCTGCCTCTTGTTTGGTTGACAACAATCATTAACAGCAGCAATAGTACAGAATTGCTTGGGTCTGGAAGTATAAAATAACACCATCTAAAATAAAACCATCTAAAGTATCTGGTATATAGGTTGGTCAGCCGGGTTTCAAGTTTGATCAGGAAGGTAGTTTGAGTTTATCCCTTCAAACGCTGTGTTGGTAGGAACCAGATTTTCTGAAGTCAGCGACACAGGGATGTCTGTGCCTGAACTATTCTCCCTAGCTCCTCTTACAGACAGCAAATGGCAACAGGTACTTTTAGGACACAATTCATGTGATCAACAACAGATATTCAACAGATATTAATTTTAAAATGGGATGAATCACATCCTAAAATTATAATCATATTCTGGCTATGAAGAGACTGCTGGCACGTAGTTTGAATGTGAACAGCTTTATTGTATTTTTTTAATTTCTCTCAGATGAAGACTACCCCATATATATAGATATGAGATGCTGCGTGCAAGACACTCAACTTTGCTGGGTTGATTCCTCGTTTTTTTGTATCTTAGTAAAGAGAAGAAAAACATAGCAAAATTAAAGTGTCTACAAAACAGCAGAGCATAGGCTTTTCTGGTCACCATTTACTCTCACAGTGATGCCCTCATCCTTCTGCTCTCTTCCTCTTAGTATTTCTTGCATTGCAACATTCTATCTTCTATTTTCTCTACGAGTTCACGCTTTAAAGGTGGGAGCAGCATTGTAAGTGCCAAATCACCATGGTATGGGAGAAGGAAGAGTTCAGGATACTTGGAGAAAGGCTATAGAGGCCACAACCTCCTTTTCTCCCTCACCTCCAATCTCTTTTTATTTTTCTTTATTTGGAGTTTAAGATAGAGATAGTAATTGCTTGGAGGGCGTAGCCAGCAGCAAGGTCTGCCAAGGCATAATCTGAGAAAATGTGTGGAGAAATAAGAAGAAACCTGCTAGGCAAAGTTTCTGAAAGAGGAAATAATTGCAGCAAAAAAGTAAGCTTTTTAGAACAGACCTCAAGGTCTTTCAGGAATCATCTGTGATTTCAACAGATCATATTTCTGAGTAGGGCAAGCAACATCTAGCTAAGCCCTGTTTTGATGTCTTTGTTCTTATTCTTCCAGAAAGTAAGTTTTATGTATAAAAATGAGTATTTCTACATATTCTGGGATTATAGTAACCCACTTAAATACTAAAAATTACAATACTAACTTCCCAGAGAGAAAAAAAGGCCTTAGCAAATGGCATGATCCTTGACAAGATGGGAAAATTACTCATTTCTTAAAGTTTTTTACTATTTCAAAGAGTTACGATTTTCTCTGAGCTTTATCTTTTCAAGAATATTAAAGGAGATTATAATCAAACATAAGTGAACAATTAGGTTCAACATTTAGAAGAGGCAAAAACAATTAATGGCTCCAAGGATCTGATTCTGAAGGTGGAACAAGAACTACTACAGAAAGAATCTTCTGCAAATTCCTTTCAACAACTACTATAACATTTAAATATTCATACTCCTTCACATTTACAAGAAAAGCTCTCATAGAAGATGGGCAATTCCTTTGCTAAATATACAGCTATATTAATTGTCTAGGAGACTTCCTGCAAGTGGATGAAGTTCACATATAAAGACATGATAAAACTCAACCATGTTCTTTGAGGTGGGAGGCATTGAGAAAGCAGATACAAAGCAACGTGGAAGACAGTCAAGAAGCAATGTCATGAAGATACCAAGGACTTTTTGAATGCATTCAGAACAGATGGTATGATAAGACCACATCCTCTGTGCAAGAGAGATCAGAAGCTGGAAAAATGGTGTATTTTCATTTCATTAGATTTGGACCATCTGGCTGTGGTGGGAGATTTTGAACTTGAAATCCAAGTCGTCACAGATCCTTCATGACACAAAGCATCTCAGTCGTCCCTGATTTTTACAATGAATCCATGCAAAAGTCACAAGTTCACCTTTTCCTCATTTTACCAATGTGTCCTATCTGTGCATACTGTGCCTTTTCTGCTTGCTCTTGAAGGTTTGGGCAATGAGCATCACCATTAAATAGCAATTTACTAGTCAGATCTTGTTTACATTTTTAAGTGCTTTTACAAGCTTTCTTAAAACATTTTTGTGTGTGTGTGTCAAAATTCCTTGGGACCATTGTCATAATAATTTTACAAATGCTACTACCAGCAGTCTGTAACATATATGGAGATTAAGTGACCTGCTTAATGCTACCAGAATTCTCTTTCTAAGAGAAACCAGTACAGGAGGTAGGGCTGAATTTCAGGAATTTCAGGAATATCTAGGGTGACTCTTCCAGGATTTTGATCAAAGTTTTCTTTTTCCTGATTGAAAACCAACCATGAGGAAAATAAATTAAAGCCGTGGTCAGCACTGAGGATTAATTCATTAATAAGATGAAAACTGGGAAGTTATGATGAGAGAAAAGTGTTGCTACACATAGAAAATGGAAGAGCTGCAGTGTGGCTCTTGGGCTGGGTGAAAAGTATGTCATCTAGTTTTAGAGCTGGCTTCCAGGGGTAGGTTGGAGACACCAGGCAGAGGAAGCAGCTCAGCAAACCCAGGTACCTTGCCTCATTTGGGATACCCTAGGATTTCTGAGATATCTGCATAAGGCTGACCTGCTCTGCAACATGAGCTTCAGCACAGCACCAACACACCATAAAAGAAATATCTCTTTTTTTGTTGACTGAGCATAGATGCAGTCCTGGAGCCACTGGAGAAGAGCAGCAGTTCTCTAGGCTTTCCAGGGGATGTGGAGGACCTAGGGTGATGGGAAGGGTGGCAAAAGATGAAGCAGGCAAAGCTGAGTACAGAGCACAGTAAAAAAGACAAAGCCTGCAGTCCAGAAATTGAAACAGTGGGCACATGTTGAGACCAATGCATCTCCTCTTGCCTCTATCATGTGACACCGTGGACAGTCACCTTTGGGCCAAACACATGGAAAGGATTTTGGCATCTACAAACCTTGCCCAGGGAGAGCTAAAATGCAGTGCCTTAAAATAGGATTGGTAGCAGTCAGCACATTCAGTTTTGAGTCAGGGTGCAGTCACCTAGAAGGAACCCCAAAGAGAAGGAAGTGTCCTCCTTCAGACCAGGCACATACATGAAGTCAGTATCCCCACCTGACACTCACACAGAGGCATCCCTTTAGGGCAGAGGCTGACAACTGCCTCAGTCTTTTAGAAGAGGCTGGAGGGCGGAGTCCTTGCCATTTTCATAAAGGATGGGAGTAAATTCTCCCTCATGGGGAAAGCAATGGCTCATGGTACTGCCATGAAACAGTGCAGATTCCTGAATTTTTCTCTTTCCAAGAGGTGTTTTAGGCACAGAACTGGAAATAAGCGGAGAAGGAAGATGGAATCCTTCATTTTGCCTGTGTTGTTGAACCGTGAGGTCTCTGGTGTTGAAATGTAGAGAGTGTCCAAATCTCACCCTGTGGCCAGGCAGTTTCAGGGTCCATGTGCAGAGGGGATATCTGGGGCTCCAGCTCCAGCTGTGTGCTCTGTATTAGTATATCCCTGGGCAAAAGTATACATTGGGTGAGACAAAAAGACTGAAATCAGGAATGCTGCTGGGGTGAATCATAGCATCGCCTTGTCTACGCAAAGTCCCCATGGAAATGTTTCCTGCACATAGGGAACGCACAAGCAGGCTCACAGAGCCTGAACACAGGATCATAAGCCAGCTCTCTGCAGTGGAGTGACTTCCTCACAAGCTGCACATCGCTCTGAAAATAACAAGTGTGCTGCTGTAACAGAGTGTTCTAAATAACTGAAAGGGCTGGAAAGAAAGGGCACCACCTAATAGCCCAATTACTGCATGCAAGAGCACAAAACCTTAGTCAGGTCCTTTTAAGTCCTTCTCCTCTTCTCTCTTGCTGTACACAAATCTCAAGCCAAAGTATGTTGTCATCCTTTGAGTATATTAACTCAGGTCAAAATTGATATTAATGATCCTTTTCCAAGGAATAACGCATTCTAGTATAGCACTTGGTCTGAAGGCCAGTTTAGCCATGTTGTAGTGTTCTGAGACCTCTGGAAAATTATCTCATGTATCACTGGATAGCAACCCAGGAGAATTTTGATTTTGGCTAGGATTAATACTTTTTCTGAATGATGGATCAGCCACATTATACAGCTCATATTTCTCATAAAACTTTTGCTCGTAAGTCAAGAGGGATACAGCCTCTTATGTACTTCATCTAATGAAATATAGATTAGTCTGAGGGTAGATTTTTGGAAGCCCAAATTTATGAAAGTTAGTCTGTATTTCTTCTCATCAGCCCTTTCTCTTAAAAAAAAAAAAAAATTTAAAAAAGCCACCCAAAACACACCACCAAAATGGAGATATTATAAAGATATTAGCACAGGCATATTTATTAGAGTCAAAGTGAGAGATTATTTTTTCACATCAAGCAGGCGACTACCTGCCTCAGATTATTAATTGCTTCTGAGGTGCAAAGTAATGTCCTTAATGTCCTGTTTACTGAAATCCTACAAACACTTCAAGTAATATTGGCTCCCCAGAGTTTTCCCAATATTGAGGGTAACCTTGTAACGCTGTCAGTAAGTGCTGAGGCAGCAGAGCTTACACGTACCTTGTGAAACCAGTGAGTTCTAATTACAAATTAAAGGTACCCAGCTCAGCACACAGGGTGGCCAGAGGAAACAAGATGAATACAAGTTTGCTTCTGGTCTGTGTAAGTCCTTCAGCCCTCAGTTTAAAGCATCTGTCATCTTGTTCACATGCACAGGATTACTGCCTTCAACTCAGTGTAAATCAGGACCAGAGCAGGGGCAAGTGAGGTCTCCCAGGCATGGTTGTCTCCTCAGGAAGTAAGCCCAGCTCTCAGGTGACAGAGGTGGAAAACTCACAGGAACAGGGAGCTCTCTTGCCTGCCCTCCTAGGAGCTTGCTCCAAACAACTCCCCAGGAGCCATGAGCTCCCAGCTCCCTGACAGTTTTCATGCCCAGATGGGAGCAGAAGAGAGGCTAAAGCTGATCAAACCAGCAATGTCTCAGCATAGTCAACTGGGTTGGGCTATGACCATTATTAAAGGCTTTCCACAGGCTCCACCAGAGCTTAGAGCTGGTCAGAGTGCAGGTAAAAATGCAGAATTGGAGACTATGGAGAAGAGAAGATGGCAAGCACTGGGAAAGAAAATAATAGCAAGGAGGAGTGAATGTGCAGTGGATGAAAGGAGATACAGAGGCCTATGAAGCAATACAGCAAAGAGCTGGACAGATGGATGCCAACCACTGCAGCTCCATTGAACAGTGGAGTCAGTGGAGTGATGCTAACTTATGAGAGCTGTTGTGTGTCCCAGGAAAATGTTTTGGAATGGACTATGAAAATAGTGCCCACACAGAGCACCCCTTACTCTGCTGGTAGCTGCAAGGGCAGGTTGAGCACTGAGGAGCAGATCACCCACACAGTAGAGCAGCATGACTGAGAAGCTCCTCACAGTGAGAGAAAGCTGGGGAGGGAGTATTAAAGAAGCAGCTCCATTCTCCCTAAAGGACATAGCAGAGAGATAATAGAGATGTCTTCAGAGGCCCAGTCAGACATGATAGAAGAGCACATTTCCAATTATCTGCTCATCTGAAAGGTGAGTAATGGGTGTCACTCACAATCAGGCTTATAGAAAAAAATGCACTGCTCCTTTGAGCATGACATTTCTTGTCCAATTCCAGATAAGAGAAGCATAATCACAGAGTTAATTCTCTCACAGAAGCATACTCCTGACATTTTTTAGGAGCAAAACATGTCCAAGTAACTCATACCACCCAGGCCTGTGGAAATTTCTTTGCAAGGATGTTTGAGAATAATATGAGAATCCCCATATCTCTCTACTGCAATTTGCTACTCCAGGGAGCAGTTTAAATTTGCTCCCCTAATCTCCATGGATCTTGAGGGATCTGTGCATACCACAGGACCACCAACGTCTGTTCTGGCTCTCAGAAAAGATGACAAAATGATTTAAGGGACTCCCCTCCACTGTGAATATCCATAAGTGGGCATTCAATAGTCCCTGCACAGCTTTTCAGTGCAATCAGAGGCTCCTTTTGGAAAGAGGAAAAGGCAATTTTTGATAGCTTTCTCTTCCTGACTTTATCTTGCACAATTGCCAGTTCCCTGGTCTACTGGAGAATAGTGTGTACTCCAGCCTTTAACATATTATCCTCCCCAGGTTTGTCATATATTTAGAGTTCAAATCTTAGATGTATGTGTTCCTGAAGACTGTCTTAGAAGGAAATTAAGTTCCAAGCTCATTTTATTGTCTCCTGCTCTCTTCCTCCTTCTAATTGCCATGAGAACTCTGCTGGGTATTTGTTTTTAACTTAATCATTTGGTGAGCAGTGCTGTGGTTATTTACACACACAAAGCTGCAGAGAGTCAAATATTAAACACAGCACAGGTTCACATGTAAACTTCACATAAGAGAATACAAATTTCAGGACTGAATGCAAATAGAAGTGTTCACTGAAGCACAACTGCTACCAAGAAAAAAACCCCAGCATTAATGAACAAAGTTTTCCTCCAAGAATTAAGTAAATGCCAAAAAGAGTAAATGACAAGGTTGACATTTTAATAGTGAACTTTCCTTCTGAGTCACAGCTGTGGGCTGTGAATTGTGTTGAGCTTATGCTCAAAGGATATTGATTAACTTTTTTCCAAAGTGCTCAGCAGCATGTACTGTTTAACACACTTAGTTCATGCATCCATAGCAATTTTTTCCCCTTTCTTTTTTAAGATGTGATTTTTGTGATTTCCTTGCATTTTTTTTCTTATGTAACAGATGCTCTTGAAAACCACCAGTTTCCTTTTTTTTTAATACAAAAGAGGAAGAAAAAATTGCAAAAATGGCAAAAAAAATGAGGTTTTTCATGAAGTTGGAGAGGCCTTACTCTGCCATTTCTATATATATATTTATTGCTTTGCTTGGACAAAATGGATATACAGTGCACAGATAAGCTAGACTTGTGGGGTGCCATTTCCACCACAGCAATTTGCATTCATCTAAAAGTGTTCCATTTTTTAAGTTGTTTTCCAGCACCCATTACATACAATTGGATGCTACCTATGTATCTAGTACCTAGATCTCAATTAGTGCCATTTGTTCTCCCCAATGGCTTTTTATTGTGGCACCTAAAGTTGGGCATTCATCCCAAACAGAAATTAATTGCTCCGTTTTAAGTTTATTTTGTTTCAAACCTTGTGAGATCAGAGAGAAAAGGTTTTGCTAAAGTAAATTGGTATGACTGAAAAGCTGCTGTATGTCCTTCATACTATTCAAAATATTAAAGGAAAAGGGGAAATGCAGATGTTGTTCAACCTTATTTTTGACACACTGCTTTGGTCAGCTCTGTGTTTCTTTGCAGAGATCTTGACCACAACCATCACAAACTACCATGTTCATGGACAGTAAAAGACAGCTGTTAAGTATCACCAAACCTTTTGCCCAGGTTGAAGAGAGCACAGGATGGGGAAACAGTCTTGGAAAATACTTCACTAACAAGTGTCAGGAGCTAAATGCTAGTTCACCTTGGAGAGCTATTCACACTGAAATTATTCGTAGTGTAGCCTGTATCTCAGTACATCTTGATTAAAATAGGCAGCTGACTCCCATTAGAAATAGTATGGGAATGGCACTGATATGTTCATTTGTAATCTCTTGCCCAAAAGACACTGTGGAGGTCAAAATTTTTGGTAACCAATGTGTGTCTGAAAAGTCCAATGTGATCAGCTGCCTGTTGTAGATGATCAGAGACTGACACCAAAGAGAAAGGAGGACCACAAAGTAGCAAACACTGGTAGTAAGTTCTCAGAAGCCTTCTAAATTACTATCACAGTGACCAACAGATATGGTTAATAAGAGACCTTAATGCTTAAGAGAAAATGGTGAGTACACAGATAAATAACAAGGGAAAAAGGAGGACCCTGCTGATAAACATTTCTAAAATCAGGTCATTCTAGCAAGACCTAATACAGCTGTTAGACATCAGCTTAGTAGTGAAGAACAGGAGCATGTCACCTGGTGACCTAAGAGGTCCAAGAGCAGTTAAGGACAAACTCAGTGCCCTGCATCTTATTCCTAAGCATGATTTTAGCACTCTACTCCCATTTAAGCCATCTAAGGACTTAAATAGGATAAATAGGGTAAGATGAAGGTTGCTATCCCTGCACCCTTATAGGAGAGCAGAATTTGCATTTCCAAACCTTGTGACATACTGACATGTTGAAGAAATGAAGATTTCATATCAACTGAGAAACTTCTGGTTATTCCATTAGTTCTTGCTGTTTTGATTGCTTTAAGAGCAAGTCTTGGTCCTTCACAGTTCAAATGTTACCTGCTATGTGCACAGTTGTCCAGCTGAGATGCCCTCTCCTACAGATAGAAATCCAACACATGTTCAGCGTAGAAAGAATTAATATCATTATGTAGAGTTCTGCATTGCTGACCAGATCTTGGGTTTTCTGGAGAGTGGGTGCAATAGATAATAAAGGTTCACTGCTATTCTCTAAGAAAGAGAATTAATGTCACTTTGGGGGAGAAACCAGGGGGGGTGGGGGTGGGTTTCTTTACCACTCCCACATTTTATTCAGCCTGAGCACTGCACAGGATTTAGCTGTATTTCCCTTGCTCAGCATTCAGGGAATATATTGGACTAGGAGTGTTCATCCAGTGATTTTCTGGCATGAGTAATGAAGCTGCAGGAAGCCATATGCTTTTTCTAATTATCCATTATCCTCATTATTCAGCTACTGCCGCATTATCGATTAAAAAAATCCAGCTCAGCACTGAGATTTAGATTCAGCAAATTAAATTTTCAAGTTGCTTTAGAAAAACCTAAAAAGAAAAAAGAAATCTCACTAACAAATTATACCTTTATTAAGGTAAGTTACTGAGATCCCGCTGAGACATGAAATTAAAAGTAATGTGAAAAGTTAAAACACAAGTCTGGGAGATTCTTCGACCAATTTTTGCAATTTCCCCTGATGCTTCATGTCTACCTGTGACATTCACTCCAAAAACAGAATTTCTACTCTGAGAGAAAGAAAGAATTAAGGGGTTTTATGAGTGTACATAGAAATGCTATCATCCCACTCTACTTGGCTCTTGTCAGACCTCACCTGAAGGACTGTGTCCAGTTCTGATCCCCATCACTCAAGAAAGATGCAGACAGACCGGAGGAGGTCCAACAGAATGCCATGAAAATGATCAAAGGGCCTATGAAGAAAGACTGAAGCAGCCAAGTCTCCTCTCCTTGGAGAAGAGAAGCGTCAGGAAGAGCCCATCACAGTTCTCCAGTATTTACAGGGCAGCTAGAAAGAGGAGGGAGGATCTCTCTTCACACAGGGAGAAGACAAGACCAACAAGGCTAAGTTTCATCTTAGTGTAAGAAAGATATTTTTTACCCTGATAACAAGGAATGAAAACTGGAACAACCTCCTCATGGATGTGGTAGAGTTCCATACAATGGAGGTTTTCAAGATGTAATGAACAGTTGGACCACATAATCTTCCTAAGTCCCTTCCAACCTGGGGTCTTCTGTGACTGGTGAAGAAACACGTAATTTAAGATGCTAATTAATGCATACATGCTTTCTTAAAGTATTTTAAGCCATACCAATGAAGTCAAACAACAATTGCCATCAGCCATGAACTTTCTCCTCCCTCACACTGAGCATTTCTCTGCCACACTGCAGTCTGGTTCAGTGTGTCTAATTACAACTGATGGATTGCTTTTCTGCTCAAATGTGAGAGGAAAGAGCTGGTGGGCTCCCCCATAATAAACTGTGTGCTACAAAACACTCAAAGAGGTGAGCATACATCTTGGAAATAAATTATGAGAAAAAGTACAACTCAGAAAGAACTGCCACTGTCAATGCAGAATACAGTGTTCTCTGTATGCAATGTGCTTCATCTCCTACACATGAAAGGGTTTAACAAAGAGCCAAGTCATACAGATGAGAGACGCTGGAAATGCACTAGAAGTAATTGCCCATATCATTCTGTTTTCATGAAAGCGAAAACAAATCCCAAACTATTTCTCTGGACTCATTGCTGAGAGACATATTATGAGATGTACCCAAAACAAGGATGGGGTGCAAAAACAATTTTTAGGACATTAACAGGTTACATGCAATTGCAGAAACCATGGCACTGGCAAGGCACCTCCTGACTCCAGTCAGGAAGGTTGTCCAGGATTACACAGCTGCTGAGCTGCATGTATGTATTTCAACTGCATTCATCCAGATGATAGAAATCCTCAGGCCTGGATAACTGGGACTAATCTCTGAGCAGTCTGGATGTGAATGATCTCTATATCATCCCCTCTCTGTGAGTTACAAAGAACATTCCAGATAAATCCTTCTGAATTCATGTTTATAACCCAGTTCTCCCAGCTAAATGATACCACAATCTTAAAATAACAAAGGAAAAATATTACTGAGAATAAGGTGGGAATATGCAAGCAACATTTAGTTCAAATTTTTTCTTTATCTTCTTCCTATGACCTCACAGACTGTCAATCTCATTTATATCTTATAAACTAAGATTTCTAGGTTTTTTATCTTCTTACGGGTATTTTGACATATTTTCTGGAAGCTTTGTAGTAATGTACAATGAAGTGAGCCAAATATGACAGTGAGGATGTCGGGAATACTGGAAGACAAGATATGAGTTAAAACCCATGAAAGGAGCTTTTCCATGACCTGCCACTAATTTCTGATATCACTAGGCAATATTTAGTGAAGTTACTCACAGAAGTTTGTAAATAAGCTGCACAGCAATATCCCAGTATATGCCATTCACACTGTGTGATGAGAAATAGAGCAGTCATGCCTCTGCTACTAGAACATCTTCCCTGTACCTACCCAATGTAGAGAAAAACCCAAGCTAAACCTACCTGGATTCCTCATGAAATCTTCACAATTGTCTTAAACAGACACAAAACTTCTGCTTATGTTTCTGGACTCTGGAGTTGTACTAAGTTTTGCTTTTGTAGAGAAGGAAATGCATTTTTTCAAGATTTCATGTAATAAAGATTGGTCCAAATGTATTTTCCACAGCCAGGATAATGGCACACATTTGTCCCTCTAGGTTGTTTGTCAACCTTAACTTGTAGACTGGTGTCAGATTGACACCTTTTGAGAACTAGAATTTTTATCTTCCAGTGTGCAGTATCCATAGCACAGAGTTAAGAAAACATTCAGATGTTTCATTGATTTTTGTCACTTTTCAGCCATTTTGCTTCATTAGGCATTTCCTTTGATCTCTACCTTGTCACTTCTAGCTCCTAAAACAATATTTTTTCTCTTAGAGAATTAGCCTAATCTGACAAGAACCATTTGCCTTTCAGTGAAATATTTTATGAGTTGAAGATTTAAATGGTGTTGATGAGAGAGAGCTCATCAGAAGTGTTTGTCATTCTATGCACTTTATTGACTTTTATGTTACAATTATACGGAGCTCTGAGAATAAAAACATTTGCTGGAGTTGGCCTCAATGACTTCCTGCCTTGTAGAGTACATTTGGATCATATCTTCTTTCACAGTCCATCTTTCTGCTTGGAATAATGTTTTTTACATGAAGCCAGATTTGCTTCACCTGGGTTATTTTTTTTTTTTAATTAATAGCATTTGCACTAGACAGTGGAAAGTCAGTAAAACGTTGTCATTTCCTTCTACTGCTTTGAAAGGGGCTGAGAGTTTTCAGAGATTTTCATTTCTGCTACAGCAATACAGCAATGGATTGACAGCTGGCCCTCCAGTTAATGCTTTGCAATAAACCATGTGAGCATTTGTAGTTAGAGCCTAGAAACATAATTTGTGGACATGAGATCTATCATAACATATGCATAAAAGGTAAGTATCCATCTCTTTCAATCAGCTGTGAGACAAAATATGCTTTTCTGGAAGTGTGGCACTCTTGCTCCATTTGCAAAACACACAGACAAGTCCCTCCCAAGGCTGTGTCAGGGGACACAGCTGCCTTGTGCTGTCGTAAACCAGTGCCAGGTTCTGGCTCTGTCCTCCCTGATTTTTCCCTGGAGCTGTGCTGAGACATTGCAAGTTTTTCCCAGCCAGCTTTGGTTTCCAGCATAGGCATAGGAGGAGCAGAGGAGGGGAGCAGAGAGTGGTGGAGCTTGGCTGAGTCAAATGTATGCACAGGGTGGGTGTGAGACACAAGGCACTCACATCTCAGAGGGACATGGGAACTGAAGGAGCAACTATACCAGAATATGAACATTTCTGGGGTGAAATTACCCAGCAACAGGTGAGGGCCAAGGTAAGAAGTAGATGACTTAAAGGTCAGGGAGGAAATATATCAAGAGATTCAGCTGCCCTGCCCAAAGCACCCTCCATCGTTATTCTTTCACACCCTCCTGAGCTCCACTAATTCCCCACTAATATTTTCTGGCCCTCTGAAACACTCCTGAAACAGGTTTCACCCTTCTCCCAAACCACTGACACGGTGAACTTTGCTGCTGTCATCTGTGGGCTCTGCACTCTCACCATCAGCAGCTCCAAGCCAGCCACAAACACATTGCTGTGTGGCACATGGACACCTGGTAGGAAACAGAGGTGAGAGACAAGTCAAAACTTTGGGATATTTTGGGTGTCTTGGTTTCTTCAGAGTATTTCCTCACCTGTGAAGCATAACCCTTACACACAACCCTTACACACTGCAGAACAGCCTCAGCTGTCCTTCTGCATCTGTGTCTGGGAGCTGTAGGAGCTGACAGTCATCCGCTGCCCTCAGTGAGGAAAAGGACTAAACTTCCTTCAGTTCATGGAGTGCAGCACTTTTTCTGAGCTCTCTTTTTCAGAAACTCCTTATTCTTTCCAATGCCAACACCTGCAGACATTTTCTACAGAACTGGGAAAAGCCATGGATGGAGTGCAGTTTAACATCTGGAATAATTTTGTCAGGTAAGTGCAATTTAATCAGTGGAGTTTGGTGAGCCAATGACCACACATTCCAGATCGATCTGAAGTGTTCTGGAAGCTGTTCTGCAAGCTCAGACCAGTTCCCCAAACGTAAGGATGTAGGAATGTTTGAGATGTTCTTGGGATCCCACTTAGTTACCACTTTCTGAGCCCATTGATGCTAAGCCCTTTCAGCTTGGTGTGGAAAGCTACAGGAGCCACAACAGATCCCTCTAGATTTTCCTTGTTCATCTTCCTTCAAACTGGCTCAAAAGTGTGTTAAATCAATATGGGACTGAAATAAACAAACAAAACAGTGCTCAAATTTCCATATGAAGTCACATCTTTCCAAACATTATCTTCCTCTATTATGTCTGGGCAAAAGTGGGCCAAACTTTTCAGTCCTATCTGTTGAGACAAGGAAGAAAGAAAAAAGAAAAAAAATCTTTCTTTCCTGACAGATTCAGTCCAGTGTTATCACAAATTGCCTGCATTCCTAGATCCCGTCTTGACTGGCTGAGGCACAGAGGTGGTGCTACGTCAGCTGACAGACCATGTCAGCCCATACTGTGAGGTTCCTATATCTTGTTGCTTAAAGTTAAAATAAGTTTGGGGGTTTTTCACCAAAAGGGAGACTTAATTGAGGTAATAACACACTGCACTTCAGCAACACGGATGAGCAAATCAATTTCTGTTCACTCAGAGTAGTGCTTTTGATTTCTTTGCCGAGGCTTCAATGGTCTGAAAAAATGCATTCAAAAATTCTCAGGATGAAGGCTGTAGCTGACAATCATATTAAAGAGGACAATGAAAGCATCTAGAAGAAGGGGTACAGCTTGTTTGTGCAGAAAAGACACTGTGGGGGCTGAGTGAGGTAATGAAGTGAAGTACCCTATGGTTGGGACCACTGTAAGCCTGATGCATGGTTCTTCCAGACAAAGCAGGCTGCTTTTAGTCTGTCATCTCTACATACATAAATACATGGAAGTATATGTTTATTTTTCTTTAAAATCCCTTTAAATATATGTTTACTTTTCTTTAAAATCCCTTCTGGTACACAAAATGTCACTGCATTCATTTCCATTCCCCAAGTGCGGAAAGGAAGAGAGAACAAACAACATATGACAGATGTTATTCATACTGTAAAGTGCTGTTGGAAGACATCCAGATAATGAGTGATAATATCTATAAAAGTCTTAATAGATAATACTTCATAGGAGATCTCATGAAAGACATGGCCTAACAAGAAAGGTGTGTCAAGGCTTCCTTTGCAGGTAGTGCCTGATGCCTCCAACTCAGAGGGGAGGGGGGGAGGATCTCATGCATCAAGGACTGCACAGGAACATCCCTGTTCCAGGAATTCACCATATACTAAGATGTTGTAGGGCAAAGGAGTAGGTAAATCATGATACAGCATAGATCCCAATTCTTTTTAGTATCCAGTAATATTTTGAATGTTATTGTCTTGATTTGTCTTTTGAACATTGCCCTTACTATGATGAGATATTAATTTAATGAATAAATATATGATTGCAGTGACATAAATCCTTCAAACCAGTAATGCTGACTGTGTTTAATCTGATTGTCACTCCCCACACAAAGTCAATAGGATTGATCCTCTTTCCATTGAAGTCAACAACAAAGACCTAGAACTGCTCCAGCAGGAAGAGGATTAGGTTCTGAACTAGGATGAAGAACACTGTTCACTCACTTGTCTCAAACACCGTTCCTTCCACCATATTCAGTAGCAAATAGAATAGCTGGACTTTTCTTGAGCAGTCTTTTATAACATTAATGGGTGCTATAGTGTTTAAAATTTAATGCTGGTAGATACACAGCAGCAGTTTGGAAGCAGTAGATTAATGTTCTTGTTGTGTTCTTGACTTTTTTTTTAAATTAGAATTTCCTTTTTAACAAGAAGATGCTTACCACTGAGTCAAGTGAGAATGGATGTACACAAAAGCACAGCCATAATTCTCTCCTGATAGCCTGGTCACTTGGAATGGACAACAAAATTACCTTCCTCAACAATTCCTGTGCTGTCCCAGAGCCATGGTCAATAACTAGGAACCAAGCCCAAATGCTGAGTTGGCACTTTTGGTCCTGTCTTGTATCTCATCAAGTTAGATTTAATTCCCAACCTTTATCTTTCTAGCCTGAAAGAAGCTATGGAATAATATGTAACTCTAATCACTGCTAGAAACCAGGGCAGTCAAAACAAAGAAATTTAAACTAACACAACAAGCCAAATAAAGACTGAGGCTAAAGAGTTTCTAACTAGAAGCCTTCAGGATTCACAAGACAAAAAAGCTGGATTGTCTTTTTGTTTCAGATGAAGTCAGCAGAATTTCTCAGATCTCCTCTTTTGCCAGATGAATTAATATTTCCTTAAGTTAAAGATTTTCACTGAATTTTGGCAATGTTTCTAAGTGTGTCTCTGTCATTGTCAAAACTGTAATTTCTTCAGTTTGATCTTGGATAAGTCTGTCATGATTTTAGCATGTTCTGCCTCAGAATATCTGGCATCTATAATTTTCAAGAAATGTAATAACCCAAAAAAAGAAGAGTAGATGGGAAGAGCCAAAACTGCAGTTTTCTATTTTAGGAATTCTTCTACATATCAAAGTGAGGCAGTATTACTTATGATACTTTACTCTTTTAATATGGTTTCAATATGCAAAACATTTCACTGAATGCCAGGAAAATTTTTTAATACTCTGGTTGACAGAACTCATGTGGAACATAAGCAAAAGCAGTGTGCATCTACTCTAGCATTTGGGGACAGGAATACACTTTTAAGCAAATTTCATGCTGATATCTATCACACTGTAACCCCGGGGGGTGTGAACTCAATCCCTTATGGATGAGGAGAGGAAAACCCAAACAAGACCCCTGTCTCATCAATTTCAATCATTTATTGTAAGTCTCCACTTACTTTCTCATAGGCACATGTGAGTGACTGCCAACTGAGATTTTTTGAGCCTAGCAGAGGAACAGGAAACCTTGCCATGAGGAGTAAGAAATGCAGAACTTCTTCCCAGGTATCTTCCAATATTTATGCTGGCAGTCTTCAGACCCACACGACCCAGCCATGTTTTTGTGCTGCTCATGGGACTGTTTCATGAAGAGCAGAGCATACTTTAGGATCATACTTTGAGTGACAAATGGTTGAAGGTTGGGATAGCACTCAGAGAAGGCCATATATGTTGCACTGTCCATATGGTCTCCTCTGAGTATCTGCTTTTTTCTGCTGTGTAAGGTGTGATACTGAACTATGTGGGCCTAGGGTCTGACTCAGCTTGACCACTGGTTGTTTAAGAATTCCTAGTGAACTCTGAAGAATATCTCACCCTGGGGATGGTAGTCCCACTCCTGGTACCATTGTCACTGCCTATATCACAAGGCAGATGGTATTAAAACCTCTGATTCTCTCAGGCTCTCAATTTTTGCCATATCTCACACACACACACANGTTCTTGGCTTAAAAAATTAGCAGACTCTTTTACTTACTGAGCCCACAACAAAAAAAAAAAAAAAAAAAAAAAAAAAGGCACCTTGGATCTGAGGCTGAGGCTGTTTTTCCATTGTTGATTTTGGAAATTCATGGTTTTATAGGAACTACAATATTCATGATCCTGATGTTTCTCCTTGTGTTAGAAGAAAGACAGCAAGAAAGCTAAGTCATCCACTACATTTCTTTTTATATCCCAGGCATGTTTCTGAGCACTTTCACCACATTTGCCATTTCAGCTGATCAATCTCAGCCTGCAGAAGTGACTGCTGACTCTATAAAACTAATGGATGAAAATGAGGCACAGATAATGTGCATTTTGTCAGAGGTGTTTGGCCACGGACATTTTCCCTTGACACCAGGGACTTTGATGAATCAAAAGAAAGACACTTCTCAGAGGGAAAATAGCAATTTGCTCAATAAGTTTAGTTTAATGGATGAAAATTAGAAAACATGTCTTTTAGAGAAGGTGGGTGAGGTAGCTTTGCTAAATCTATTTTACGGTAAACCTTCATTTTCTTAAACGTGTATTTTATTATTTTGTCATTCCTTTGACTGTGAGGCTAATGTTTGATTTCTGGCAAAAAACCCTGTCTATATTAGCTGTAGGGTGTTGGATTTGTTGGAGGAAGAAGAGATAAGGAGTCACTTCAAAGCAAAGAAAGTGTGTTTGTTAAAAAATATAATAGTTGTGGAGCTATTCACATATCCCTGTGAGCAATCTTCAAGCTGATTTTTATGAATTGTCACACTCCTTCAGAAGTTCTCTTTTTCAAATATAAGAGATATTTCTAAACTCAAACAAAAATATTTTGAATATGTTATAAGGATTTGATAATTGTCACTTCACATTGGACAAGTTTCCCCCAAACCTAGTGGAAAAGTTTTGGTTTAGTAGTCACAGTTAGTCCAGAAGAAGCTGAAGGCTAAAATGTATTTGCACACACAAACATCTAGATTTACAAGGAACAGACCTATTAATATTATAATTTGCACAAAGACAACTCTCAAGCAGAAGAAAGACAAAAATTAAAAAAAAAAAAAAAAGAATTGTTCTCTGTCAGTTATTTCTCCTTCTGGTAATATAGTGTGAGAAAATAGATTGAACTTGAACAAGAGCACAAGGCTGAACACTGGGGTAATTTTCCTAAGATTTGTCCTTGACATTAATTGGTGATTGATGTCTCCTGGTCCTTACCTCGTGAGCCTTCTCTTGTCTCTGCCCTGTCCAGCTGAGGAGGGGGCTGATAGAGTGGTTTTGGTGGGTATCCAGTGTCCAGCCAGGGCCAAACCACCGCAGGGTCACAAAGCCAACCAGAGTGCTGGCCCACCTCTCCTGTGAGGAGAGGCTGAGGGGGTTTGGGTAGTTCAGCATGGAGAAGATGCTAGGGATATCTTATAACAGCTTTTCAGCACCTAAAAGGGACTACAAAGAGAGTTGGAGGGCATGTAGTGACAGGACAGGTGAGAATGGTTTTGAACTAAAAGAGGAGACATTTGCATTGGATGTTAGGAAGAAGTTCTTTACTCAGAGGATGGTGAGACCCTGGCACAGGTTGGTAGAGAAGTTGTGGAAAACATATCTCTGGCAGTGTTCAAGGCAAGGGTGATCAACTCAATGGGGCTTTGAACAACCTGGTTTAGTGGAACGTGGTCCTATTCATAGCAGGGGTTTAGAATTTGATGATCTTTAAGGTCCTTCCAAGCCAAAAAATTCTATGATTCTATTATATTTGCAGCTAATCCAACTTTCTCCCTTATTTTCTGCAGAGCTGTGCTCCAACAGAACTCTTCTGTCAGGATTGTGCTTGGTAAAAGTTTAAAGAAAATAGCAGAAGCCTTGGAATTTACAGACTTTCCTTAGTGTTGATTTAATGGTGTCTTTGAAACAGAGACACAATTACCTGATTAGACAAATCAGAGATGCGGTTTGTTTACAGCCGTAAAGCTGTTACCATTTATTTTCTGTATATCTGTGATTTAAAATTCACAGATGGAGTCCTAATATTGGAGTTCCTAGAGGTCCTGAGGATTCCCAGTGTGTAGCAGATCTGTTTATATCAAATCTTTATCAGCACCATGCTGTGGATTCTTCTGGGAACCAGCTTCTACAGTTTATCGATATTATGGAACTAAGGAAAGACACCCTGCTGCTGAGCATCTTTCCACCACCTGCTTTCTCTTTCCATGCCTACATCTTTCAGAGGCCACTACTTGCTCTACTGGGATCACCAACAGGTCCTCCACCATCCAAGGATGAATATGGATATTGACTCTTCCAGGTGGCCACTCCCACCACCACAGCTCACTTCAACGTTTTCAGTCAAAAGTGCCCCTTCAAAACAGGACCTGTCATGTATGGTCATCTGTTCCAACAGGATGTCAAGAACAAAGAGCATGTCACAGTGAGTCTCCACAAACTGATGACAAAAAAACCCCATCAACATCCAGCTGCCTGAATCCAAAAGGCCCAAAGACAGTTTCCCTTTTTGTTCTCTAATCAGCTGCTTGGACAGAAGCCTTTGGGTACAACTATCACACATTTTCCTGTGCATTATTACCTCCTGTCAGGTCTCTAGGCATTAGCAATCACACCACACATCCCAGTTCACACAAAACATCTTTGAATGTCATATTCTGACATTTCCCAACACTCTTTCTCACTGCACATTA
This sequence comes from Pycnonotus jocosus, assembly GCA_013400435.1. Lineage (NCBI taxonomy): Eukaryota > Metazoa > Chordata > Aves > Passeriformes > Pycnonotidae > Pycnonotus > Pycnonotus jocosus. Next base: position 1,847,993 of record VWYP01008227.1, read on the forward strand.
CCAACATGCTAAGCATAAAAACTTGAATAGGCTTTTGTTAGTCCCTCAAAAGACTGCAAATCTCCTGTCTGATAGTCTGGTGTCTGAAAGCTGTTCCAGAAGACTTGCAAGGTTCCCTTTACTCCATTTCCATGGCTACTGATATTCTGCTGAATAGTCTTCAGACCTGACTGAGACAGGTATCCAAACTTGGAACATCTTCATCCTGTTTACTATAAAATACATCTAAAAGGGTTCAGTGCAGAAAGCCTTTTGGCCAATTCATAGACCTAAAATGGATGCAAGAATTTACACCATGACCATTCTTTTTTGTAAAATAGCTGCTGACTTTTAGGGAAAAAAAAAAAAAAAGAAGAAGAAAGAAAAAATAAAAACAACAACAACAACCCCCCCCCCAAAAAAAACACACTCAAAAAAAAACCACCACCAAAAACTTCTTTGCTTCAAATGGCAAATTATCTAAAAATGTTTCTATAATGTTTCTATAACACACACCACTCACATCCTTTAGATTAACTCTTATTTTGGCTATGGTGCTTCGACTTCATGCTCTTCTTTCCATTCTGTCATTTTGGTCAGAGCTGCTGACAGGTGGATTGATGTGTTTGGTCACAAATCATTTAGGGAGATTCTTCTGTGACTTCTTGTGGAAAGAGTGGAGGATAGAAGCCAAACAGGATATTTTAGAAAAAAGTGAAGTTGTGATGAACATTAGGTGTACATTCTGGCAGAGAGTTCTCTTCAGTAAAATGAAGCTGCTTTGAACAAAGTCCTTTCCAGGTTTCAGCTAAATTTGAATTGCCCTGGTGAACACCACCAGAGCTTGCAGCAGCCTGCAGCTGCTAAGGTGACTGAACTGCCTGGAAGGAGAAGACCAGATTTCATTGGGCTGATCCTGTCCTTCCCTTCCAAGTATTCTCAAAGGATAGCAAGCAGATGATTCATATCCCCTAAGCTGGGAGGCATTTGGGGACACACCATGGAGCTCAGGCCTCTCTTTGTTCATAACAAACACAGGTGGGCAGCTACTGGGCAAGGGACTGATGATGAAGCCTGGACAAAGGTGAATGCCCCAAGCTCCATCTCTTGCTCTTAGTTTACTGTGTCTCACCACACATGGCTCATTGGCTGAGCAAAGGAAGAGCACATATAAAACCACGGATACCCAGATGCACCCCAGCTTGTGTAGAGATCAAATCCAAATCACAAACATCAAAGACGTTTTTGCTTTCCTAAAAAGAGGAAATATTATTGGATATGGGGTAATCATTCAGCTCTCTTAAAAGCTCCCAAACTGCCCAGAACAACACAGGATACACTCTGACACTTCTAATAGACCAGAGCATTAATAATAGGCAGGGACTAAGCAAACTGTCATCAGATTAAAACACTGGAAGACTTCCAGCAGATGCTTTGATATGGATCTTGCTAAAATGCATATGACATAGACATACAGTCCTGCTCAGCAAATGATATCAAAGTAATAAATCAAAGATACACTTCATATTCTCCACTGTCTGCCTAATAAGCTAAATCACTTTAAAGGTCTCTATTTGCAAGGCCCATGACTGGCCTGATAGCGTTATTCTGTCCTTTCCCCTTCCACTGGGAGCTACACTGGGCTTGAAGGCTTAGTCTTGGCAGAGACAGGCCAGCTAGGTTTGGTGGCTGCTGAAGAGCCACTTCTGAACAATCAAAACCTCTACTAGGAAACTGTGTCCCTCATTGGGTAGATGAACTGCTCATTGAATAGCAAGTCCTCAGACCTACAGATTTATTTCTGATATTAGAAGACAAAGAAAAGAGTTGCCCTCTTGGTTTTGGTTGGGATATATTTCCCTTTTTTCCGCAGTAAGAATGAATCACTAAAAGGTGACTTTTTCACCATCATACCTTTTCAATTACATTTCAAAACTCAGCTTTTTGCCTTGATCTGTAGATTCATAGTCAAAAGCTGGGGGAAATGAACTTTTTCCATATGCATTTCAGAGTGCTTGTAGTATTCTACAAGTACTTTTTTAACATAAAAAGGATGTTACCAAAACTGATAACTTATTATCTGTATGCAAAACAACAGCAAAAGCAGTATTTATAATACTTTACACACACTGTATATCCACAAAACTCTGCAAAATAATCCATAATTATTACTTTTATTGCCTCAATAATAATAAGAAATGACTTGCATTGTCTTTATTTTACCATTTTAGCTTTTACAGAAAGTACAAAAGGTACTGAGCACAATGTATATTTTTGTGAAGAAAATATCTGTCTTCTACTTCCAGATACATTACCCAGTTGTCCCTTGTGTAAACTCTATGAGGCAGAGACAGGCACAAACACAGAAATTACGGACTAGGACATATTTAGATGAATTGCTGTTTGGAAACCTCCTTCCATCTTAGATTCAGATGCTTGAGAAGTGAATACAATAGCTGTAGGATTCCAAAGGGAAGGGAGACTGATGGAAGTTGAATTAGTTTCAGCTTCATTATTCAACCTTCAGAGAGTTTCTGAAGAAAAACAAATCAATCGGCAAGCTGGAAGAGTAGGGGACTTATCAGGTTTTTAAACATATAGAAAAGAAAATTGAGGCAAAATTGGAAGTTAAAGATATTCCAAATATATTTTGAAGGATATTTCAAAGTTCCCTTAACAGATTTCTCAAAGATGAGGCAGAGAGAGCCGAAACACTGCAAACAGAAAGGTAGGCATTTACAATGAGACAAAGAAACACATGCTGAGTAAGAATTTTCTAAAGGTTATTGGAAATTACTAGTATTTCAACTGAGATGGGGAAAAGAGGAAAAATCATTTACAGAATGTTTTCCCTAGTGCCCAAATCATCACAGCTCAGACAAGAGTATCAGTATCTGTTGTGCTGTAAATAAAACAGCCTAAACAACAAAACTGAGAAAGTTTAGCTAGGAAAATCATTCTAATTTGTGACTCAGTACTAGATATTTCAAAGCATCGGTATGTAAACCAAAATAAAATCTTGCAGTGTTCTCTAGCACCTGTTTGTTTCATCTAAATCTGTTCAATCCCTTCTAATGACTGCAGCTTCAATCTTTCCCCTCAGCAGCTCACTCCAGCAGGGCTCAAACACCAGCCATCAACTTTAAAGCTTGTCAGGACAAACCTGTTTGTCTCCTGCCCAGTAATTTTCATGGACTGGGGGTTTATACAGTTATCAGGAGTGAGCAACTCTTGTCAGTTCCCATGGAGTTGTTTCTTCTTTCCTCTACTGTTAATACCTTCCTTATTTCCTTAACCATTTTGTAGATGCTTTGTTCTCAATGTTCTCATACTGCGAGAAATATCAGATTTCTGGTTTTAGCAGGATGCAAAACATTTCAGAAGTTCAGGATGATTTATCCTTAAAAAAACACCAGATGCTGAGAGATCGTCATTAAATTTCTTTAGGACTTTGTGACAGTCCAGCTATTACTCTGCAGAGGTCCACACGTGTGGATTTACATTGGGAAGATAGTTAAAAGGAGCTTTCATGCTTTCATATTCCACATCACACCGTAAAACCACAGCTGTTGACTTGTCTAGCCCTAGCACAGAACAGCAGGATCCAACACTATGCACTTTTCAGTAATTATGGTCTTGTAGGCTATGCCCACAGTCAGATGAATGCTGTGGTCATGGTTTAACCCCATCCAGCAACCAAGCCCCACACAGCCACCCACTCACTCCCTCACCAGCAGGATCAGGGAGAGAATCAGACGTGTAAAAGCTGGAAAACTCCTGGGCTGGGAGAAAGACAGTTTAATATGGAAAGCAAAAGCCACATGCATAAGCAAAGCAAAACAAGGAATTAAGTCACTGTGTCCCATGGGCAGGCAGGTGTTCAGGCATCTCCAGGACAGCAGGGCCATGCTACATGTAATGATGACTTGAAAAGACAAATGCCATCATTCAAAATGTCCCCCCTCTTCTTCCTTCTTCCTCCACTTAATATATTGCACATGATGTCATGGTCTGGGACACTTGGTCAGTTTGGGTCACCTGTCCTGGCTGTGTCTCCTCCCAGTCTCCCATGCACCCCTAACTTCCTCACCAGTGTGTCAGTACAAAAAGCAGAAAAGGCCTTGGCTCTGTGTAATCATTGCTCAGCAGTAACAAAACATCTCTGCATTATCAACCCTGTGTTCAGCACAAATCCAAAACACAGCCCCAAACCAGCCATTGTGAAGAAAATTATCTCTATCCCAGCCAAAATCAGCACAGCTGCTTACAATCCAGGCTGTCCATAAGCCACACACCTACTTTTAGCAGGCACCAAGAGACCAGAGGGGTCTACTGAGAGGCTGTGCCTTTCAAACTGGCCTTAGCACGATGCAAATACAGCAACATGGCTCATGGGCATGTTGGCTGAGCAACACGTGCAAGCAAGGGGCCATGCAAACATAGACTAGAAGCATTGTGGGCTCATCATGTTCAGGGCCATCTTCTGTCCTGCTGCTAAAAGCTTCTAATTAGGTCATTGACATTGAAAAACCATCAGCCAGTAATTACCAGCCTTGAGGAAGTCAGATTGATGAGCCGTTTCTTATGAAGTTGTGAGCTTGGTTTGAGAAGCATGAGATTTTCAAAAGCTATAATGAAACTCTGGTTTTAACTGCCAGGCTTTGTTATTGAGCACATTATGTGATTGTTAGCCTCCTCCCAGTACATTTTTGCTATTTCTTCTTCACATCTCAGACCCAAGAGAACATAGTTGGACTATAAAGCTGCAGTTTGTTTTGTAGATTTAAAATTGAGATTTGTGAGGATGTGCCATGTGTTCTACCCTTTACACCAGCACCGGGGTTGATCAGTTCACAAGATTTCATTTGACTTCAGCTATAAAGTGTGAGATTCCACCACCCAGACTGGTGAAAATTAGACCCTCTGAAGGGAGAGTCAACTTTGAATGGATGCCACCAGAGAGACCAGCCTCCTGCTATCTTCCTCTGTAAGGTACATTAAGCTCAGTGGGATGGGCCTGGCCCTCTGTGTTTGCAAATGTGTTTAAGAAGAGGAGAGGCTCTTGTCAGCTCTCCCAAAATGACAGGCTTCACATGAAATCAAATCCTGAAGCCATTCCAGAAGTCCCACATCAAAACATATGTATTGAAAATATTCTTATGTCACTTCCCAAACATCAAGCTTAACCTCATGTCCCACTGCAGCAGGTTCTGCCAAGACATCTACTTAACTCAAAGTACATGTCGGCACTCTCCTAAGTACAGATATGTTTCTGCACGTGCAGTGGAGTTTTCTTGGGTGGGCTCTTCTAATTTAAAAAAATGCCTTTGCCCTTAGTGGAAGTGCAAGCAGGAACTGTAATACTGTCTCACAGAGCCTGTTGCAAAGATTATATGGCTTCCTATGAGATCATGGGATTTTCCATTCAGCAGAACACGTGTTATAGTAAACTTGTGTGTCTTTACAATCTAAAGGTAATTCTGCACTAAAAAGGCTTGTCTGCAAAGTGACAAGGAGTACAGGCAGTATAGATGATTTTTAAGTTACTCCTTGGGAGAATATTTTAATCTGATGGCAATTTTGACAGTTTAAACAAAGAATTACCAAAGTTCAGTTACAAAGGTATTCTTTACCTGTTCTAAATGTTGGAAATAGCACATAACTGTCACTGTTCAACAGAAACCCATAAAATTTTCTATTAAAGCAAGAAGCACTCTTTTTTTCCCCAGTACACTTTCAGATCTTGCTTTGTTTTGCTGTAGCCTCTGACCTCACTTGTATTCAATATTTCTGTAATGCATATTCACACAGCAGCTTGTCCATCAAATTGATGTACAATACAGTAGAGTGTAAATAACCAAGTGATAATTTTCTATACTTAAAAAATACCCTGTCAAGGATTTAATTCAAAGTCTTCCTCATGACAAATGGAGTATTTCTACTTTTACCACTGAATATTAAATTGATCTTAGTTTATTGGTTTGGAGAGAGTCCTATAGCCACTGTGAAAAAGTATAGGTCTAACCCTGAAAGTTACTTTATTTTAAGAGATCTCCACACACAAAATTTACACAAACTTTTCCTTTAGGAATGTCCTGTTGATTAAAATATACAAAGCCAACATTCAGCTGCTCAGTCTTCATCCCGTATAGAAGAAAAGGACACAAAACCTTTCAGCAACAGATCACAGGATTGCAACTGTAGTACAGAAAGACCTGCACAATGACAAGGATCAGAGGAACTACCCATTGATTTATCTGGCCAAATGTCCTCCTACTCGCAAATGAAATATGGTATAAGTTGGAGCAGGACAAGTCTATATTCTCTGTTCATAAATCCAGGACACATGTTAAGAGATTTTATGGCTATCCACAGTCAACCTCAAAGGAGAGGAACTCACTTCTATTAACTTTTCCTTGCAGACTGTGTTATTAGGACATCTCAGATTTATGAGCTTGCAATTCTTCTGCTTCAAGATTGATTTCCTCTGCTGCCTGACAACAACATTCACAAGGCATCACTGAACCAATGTGTAAGACAGTTATACCCCAGAGAATGGAGCTTTTGCCTGATCTCAAAGTTAATGAGCCCAATTTCTGGCATTATTTTGGGCAAGAGTTTGTCTTACTCCCAGGCAGCAGAGATGACCATTTCATCAGACTTCATATAAGGAAGGACTTCAGCTTCAGGTAAGTTTTTGTCATTAAACACTAGCCTCAGGCCTTGAAAACTTGGAAACCAACTCTCTGCCACTATTACCTCTGAATTATTACTTTTTAAACATGATTATTAGGTAGCTGGGGTATCCCCATATATCATCAAAGGAAATTAAAATGGTTCTATATTTTCAAGAGGGAGAAGATGAAGGAGTTCAGCACAGGATGTAAGAATATACCAGACAAAGAATGTCTTCCTCAGCTAGCAACTGGCAATGCCAGTTTGTTGATGGAGATTTTTATTCCATTCCTGATTCTCTTTAGCTGAGGATATTTGCAAAGATTACTTTCTGTCCCAGTTAAAATGTAGAATTTGCATAGTCAAAGCAGTTGCTCTCATAGAGAGTGTGCCCATTTAGAGACAGGGAGACAGGAACAGGGCACACTGATGTCTTTGTGCATCCAAGCAGCAGGTGTTCTGAGACATTGTGTACCAAGGTCTTCACCTGCAGGCACCTTCTCCTGCTCAGTCCATCAGTCTGTCTGTGATAAGAAGGCAGTTAACATATCTTTGCAAATCTGTTTCTGAAGAAAGAATCCCCAAGAGGAGATGTTAATCAACAAATTCAGGGCTGTCTAATACTCTGTAAGTCGATTTATTCAACATCTTCCTCTGCTCCCTCATAGCTATGGGAAACTACAAGGAAAACCTCTCTAATAGGCACTGGCCTGAACCACTTGTAATGCTGTGCTCAGACAGTAATCCAACAAATTTCCAAAGTGACCTTTTCCTGTTCATGTCTCCATGTCGTTTTTGCTAGTTAAGCTGGTTAATTCCCACCCTACAACCCAGTTACAGAGAATAATGATCACCACTCTACATTGTATCAGTTCAAATGCTGGAAAAGGTTGCAATTTCTGGTCACTGACCTTCTTTTCTAGAAAAAGGATAATTTGTTCAGGGTTTTCTTATACAACCCAAAGGTTTTAGCATTCTCACTACTATTTTCTGTCTATTTCCTATGCATTCTCATTCTACACTACAGATTGGTACCTGTACTCCAGTTGAGGTCTCACCAGCACAGGGAAGAGACATACATTTATTTCCATGTGCTTTGCACATTACACTTTTGTAATACATTCTCAGAAAGGATCCAGCTTGTACTCCACTCCAACTCTCAAATGCTTTTTCACAGTACAGATGCACTGGCAGATATTTCTCATTTGATAGCTGTCTTTTACTTTTTTCTTTCTTAACCACAGTTCTTTGCTCTTGCCTTGGTTGAACTCTCTCTTATTGCTTTTGGATCACTTCTCCAAAATATCTAGATTATTTTAAATTAAAATCTGGCCCATCAAAGTACTTCCAATTCTTATCAAATTTGTTTATTTTAAGAGGATTATAAACATTCATCAGATTCCATCTTCCAAGACATTAATGTCTGCACTGTGTGAAACAGACCTCCACAAGATGCCACTTAAAATGCACTGCTAATTTAAGATGGAATTATTCTTAACAGTTTTTAGAGCAAATTTAATGTAATTATTCACCCTACTCATCATTATTTCATCTAGATCACTCCCTAACTTGCTTATGAAAGACAGTGCCAAAAGTTATGCTCAGGTCAAGATATAGCACACTTTTTAATTTCCCTTAATCAGCCATATAAATGTTTTAACATGACTTGTTCTTGACTAATTCATATTAGCTGGCACATATCACCAAATTAGTGTCTGCATGGGCTTTTAAACTGCTTTATTTAGATATGGTGCTTCGGGGCATGGTTTAGTGGTGGATTTGGCAGTGCCAGCTGAATGGACCTCTTAGACCTCAGAGGTCTTTTCCAAATTAAGCGATTCTGTGATTCACTAGATCTTCCTTTTTTTCCTCCTCAATGATTTGTGCAATATCCTTCACCTGCTCTCCAGACCCCACGGAGGAACTGAGAGCATAAACTTGCTCCACATAACCTGATCTGCTTGTCTCTTTCCATCTGGAGTAATTTTTGATGCCTTTCTTGATGCCTTTCAGAAACCTCGCCACTTGGAACACCGTTTGTGTGACAGCCTTTCTGTTCTTCCCTCTATGTACTTTACCCAAGGCCAACAACTAACCTGGGAATCAATATTTGGGTGAGGGTAAGTACATATTCAAGAACTTCACCTCAAATGGGCATTTGTGTAAGTATTTATTTTCTTCCATTCCTGTTGTTTTCCAGTATCTTTTCCTGGGTTCCATACACATACGAAGGGCATGCTGCTTTCAGCAGCAATCTGGACACAGACAGCTGCAGATGAATCGTGGTACACAGCTGTCAAAACACAGCTAAGGCAGAAAAAAATTCCCCAAATGTAGCTTTCCAGGTAAATTCATGTGGGCACAAATGAAGCTGCATAGGCTCATTTTTGAAATATTAGCCTGTATTGTAATTTTAGCAATAAATTTTAGAAATAGAGAAATTTTAGCAATAGAGCCATGCCTTCTGTCTGGCCAGAATGCATCTGAAACAGCAAAGGAAGGACATTACTGTCACAGTAGTGTTCTTTGTTAATAGAACTAGAACTAGTCCATGTTAATAGAACTAGAATTTTCAAACCAAGCCTGTTGTCTCTGCAGTTCATTCTGTCAGTCTTAAAAAAACTGTAAAATCTGATCTTCTTTCAATCATGCATTATGCAGTGGTTATATGAGATGTAAGTATCTAAAGTTTTGCTGATCAACAAGTCTTGAGGACTGGTACCAATTAAACATTTTTCTACAAAGGTTTTACTGGGAAAAAAAATGTTTTGACAAACCAGAACCTTTATGTAGGCACATATCACTTGCAGTGAAATTTCATTTGGCAAAAGGGAGAAAAAGAAAGAAAGTCAGTCCTCTGAGGACATTCTGCCAATCAAGTTTTTCAATACTTTTCAAACTGCCAGGTTTGAATTTTCAGCCTGAAATGACATCTGGTTTTGCAATGTCATGGTATTAAAAGGAAAAGTTACTCAAAGCATTTCAGTGTTACCACTAGACTGAAATACAAGAAAATTTCCAACTATTTCTTGGCTATTTCTGTGGGAAACTGACAGTTTTAGTTAAAAATAAATTCCAGCAATTTGCAAACTCCTGCAAAAAGGACAATCTGGTTCTCCTCTACTCTTCAGTGGGAATGCTTCAAATAGCATTTCAGTGAAAAAACATTAAAAAGACATTCATGAACTCTAAAGTTTTAATGTCCTCAGCTGGAGGGTAGTTTCTCATTTCTGACATGCCTATTGTGTCACTCTCTACCTGAAATTTGTCAATGACAACAAAAACTGAGTTTGAGAGTTGGCCCTCAAAAGATCTTTTTTTTCTGAGTTGGGAATCTCAGTAAAAAGAAAATCGGTTTTCTTTCATTTGTGCTGAGTCAGACGGCATCTTCACACACCTAGAACAACTAATTTCTAAAGATATTTTCATTCTTAAATTCAAGTTATTTAATTTAATTTAATTCTATAATTAGCATCCTTTGTTCTTTGAACTAGATTCCATCTTCAAACATCTTTTGCTTCCTCTGAAGAGGACAGGGTTCTCGGCCACAAATGAAGAGAAGAGCTGTGAAAAAAATTACACAGGGCTGGGTTTGTAACACACACGGGAGTAGAATATCCTATGTTTGCATGACAAAGTCCAGATTTGTAGACAAGGCTTGGACAACAGCCTATGGACAGCCTTGGACAACAACAAAATACCTATGGGTACTTTGTTTGCTCTTTGTCTGTTTTAGAAATCCTTTACAGGTTCATTCATCAACTAAATTTATTTTCCGACGCTTTGTAGTTCAAGCTAAATTTTCTGGAAGTCTGCTATTAAATTTTTCCTACACAGACTTTATTCTTGTTTCTTTAAATAATTTTATTTTAAAGAAAGAGCATTGACTTTCATTTCCAAAATATATTTTTAAAAAAGAAAATAAAAAGCTGACTATCAGTTATTTTTAAAGAACAGAGAGACTAAAGCACAACTATGATTTCTTCTTTCAAGTGGGTGGAATTAATTTTTCATGTGAAATGTTTTCCATTCAGACACTAGCAAAATATATTTAATGCTATTGTAATTACAAATTGATTCATTTCCATACTGCTCCTATTGACACTCATTTATGCAACCTGCATAGGAAAAATAATAAATGCAGTTTAAAATAAGCTGCTACAGTTTAAGTCTGAATAGAAAATCAGACAGGTAACAAACACAACTAGCTGTTAAAGATAAAATATGAAATTACTGCAAATAACATGTTAGCAAGAAAATATTTCACCATATTTATTTGCTATTCCAACGATTGTTCAAACAACCTTTGCTGAGCATTTGGGGTTTTTTTTATTTCTACTCCGGTTATGGTTGTGGCTGCCAATGATGGTGAATCACCAGCACTGGGTTCAGAAGTTCAGATTTCCCAGTCAAGTGGCTTGCTTGAGCTATTCACAGAACATCTGCTGTCAACAGCAGGGGCTCTACCAAACAAAGAGCAAGGTGCAATCATCACTTCTCTAGACTAGATGATCTTGGTTTTCCCAGACAAGATGATCTTCTGAGACCCTTTCCAATCCAAACCATTCTACAGTTCTTGAAGAAAGCAGCCAGCACATAGGGTTTCCAGCACAAGGACAAAGCCTTTCAAAGCTGACTTTTGCTGCAATTTAGTGATGAGTCTTTGTCCTCTTCCCTTGTTTTGATAATGAGCATCTTATACAATCTTGCAAGCATTGTCCATTTTTATGTAATTGACCTGGAGGTGCTTAAAACACTGTAAATTCTAGAAACCTTCGACTTTAGGAAAGCTTGAACAGCCATTCATGTTGTCACACTGTCTCCCCCTTGACTTTAATCACTACTAATTAAAATCAGTCACTGAAGACCTTCAGTGTTTATTTGCTTGTTTGAATGCCTCTATTCACCAGTAACACGATAATCTCCCTCCACCACTTCTCTTCTGAAATAAAGCAGAATTAAAAGTCCTTATAAGTTACTTCAGAAATACAGAAGACTTTTTTTCCCTCTGTAAGAGCTGTCTTTGTCAAATCAATTCATAATGCTGTTCCTGTCTTAAGTTTCCTGAACCTTCTACAGGCTTCTTGGCAGAATAGTCAGGTGCAGACCTTTTATTATAAAAGAGAGTAACATTGTCAGAAAACGGTAACAGATTCCCCTAATAGCTTATGGGATGGCACTGTAGCCTCAAAAAGGAAGGTGGGGAAGGTTTTAGGGGGTTATAAGATGGCTGCTTAGGAAAGTATTGAGATCTACACTGCAAATATATCTAAAAAGTATCTTAAGAACTGGCAACAAAAACATACCCTCCTAAGTATACTTCTCACTTCACAATCCACTTTCAACCCACTTTACAATTCATTTAAGTTTACACCACTGTGATTGTGCAAGGAGGTGAGAAATCACACATGCATTTCAAGCATACACCCCTGGGTCTCTGGCTGCTGGTGGATGCCAGCCTTCTGTAGGATTTTTTTGCCATGTCCCTTGGGTGCTCTAGGGCATCTAAGGAAGCATTGCATACCCATGGGCACTTGTCTCACATGTAGATATTTTACAACGTGCAGCACCACCTCACAGGATTCTTTAAAGAACCTCACAGGTTCTTTAAGCCTTAAGTACATGTTTACAGCTGCTGACTTCATCAATGTACCAGAGCCTTTCTAAAGGATTTAGATTTCAACATGTCTTGAAATGCCTGGCTGAACTGAGGCTCATGAGAACTATTTTATCAGAAAGCATCAACAGTGAGTTTTCTGAACTGTTTCAACAAAACCCGGCCATTAAAAACCCTTTACGCAAGTCAAGAATGCAGTGATAATGCAACAATTCACTGTGGTGTCCATGCACACACTTCTTTCCACCCCTCCAGGAATGCCCAGAGCCCCAGGACTCCTTCAGAGGAAGGCTGCAGCTCACAAAAACCACTTCCAGGCTAGATCTAAATAACCAGCTAGTTCCACAGGAAATGTCCTGGCAGATGTGCCTACCCAGCACACACACAGAGTGCCGAGCTCTTGCCCAGGGACACGGCACACATGGCAGCCTGCCCCAGCTACAGTGCTGTGCCTGCCAGCATCCAGGATCTCCAGTCTTATCCTGGGATTACAGAGGGCATCTGCCATCACTGGATTTGCCTGTGTGACACAAGGCAGGGAAAAACACCATCACTAGGTACATTTTCTACTCACAGAGAGTTCTGTTCAGTTCCAATTATGCTCCTGTTATTCCTTTGAAGGTCATTTCCATGTGCTAAATACCACAACAGTATTTGCAATGCTGAGTGTTTTAAACCTTTAGCTTTGGGTTTACATGCTAATTTAGCACATCAAAGCACATGTTTTCTCAGCAACTGTAAAGCTGTAGAATTAGGTCTACAAATGTTGTTCAGCTAAGTGCTGGCCCTGTTCCTTATTGCTTTGCTTTATTGCTGTGCCACTGACAGTAACACCACATCAAATATTGGCCATTCCATCATCAGTCAATTCAGCTGTATAGCAAAAATTAGCCCTGTTCTGGGAAGATTCAGCCAGCCAGTACTGTCTGGGATTTTTTTCCCTTATAGATAATCAAGAATCCGACATGTGATGTGCTAGTCTTTTCTCACTCCCAATAAGATGAAGGTAGGGATTTCTTCTTGATCTGTGATTTCTGCGTAGTATATCTATGCTACAAATGCACTTCAGAGTTGCAAAAATTTATAAGTCAAGGGCTTTAAACTGCAATAGGTTTTTTTAAGGGAAGTGATGCTGGGAGTAGGGTTTGTTCCACCCATATGTAATTTCACAGGCAGAGAAAGGGGCTTGATCAGAAACCCACAGACCTCCATATGCAAGTGATGACTACCAGAATGCTCCATACCAGAATGCTCCAAATATTAGGCAACATTTTCAGCTTTGCACAGGACTGGCTGCGTATCACAGTATCTGTCCCCAAATATGCAGAGGCACATAGGTTTTCAAGGCCTGAGGAGGAAAACCAGGAGTTTAACCAGTCTCTTCTCTCTTCCACTCTGTTAAAACTGTGTCTGTTTTTCCAGTTCAGGGGTTTATACACCTGCAAACCTAACTTATAACAACGAGATGTATTATTTACTCATTCTGACAATTCAGAATAAAGAACATATTTCCCCAAAAGAGGTTTTTGCTATTTTTGGAAGTGAAAGTGTAAGGAAGATTCAGAAATTTAAAAATACAGTGTGCCCTTGAGGATAAAAATGAACTAGCTAGAAAAGAAGTGCAAAACCTCAGCTCTAAAATAGATGGATAAGGGAGAAAATATCTTGCAGAAAAAGACCTGTGAAACTCTTTAGAGAATGTGAAATTAAATTCTCTATGATCTAATCTATACATTCTGAAGGTTTCTAACACAGTTAGTCTCTTCCTTTTGTTACACTTACACTGTGATACTTGTAAAATTCTCAAGCACTGTGAAAGCCAATTTGAGATAATAATTTCATTAATTAATGATACAAATGCTCCCTGGTGAGATAATAAAAGGAATTGGAAATATGCAATTTTGACTTCATTGTTAATTAAATCTTTTCACTAGATCTTGGCTGATATGAAGAATCACAAACTCTAATTAAGCAAGATATTTGAATGTGTATGCCTAACCTGGAGATATGAATAGCTCTATTAGCTTCAAAGAAGCAACGTGACTGAGGAAAAGTTATTAATTGGCACAAAGTTAGGCATATGATTAGGTGGATGAGGGCCATGGCAGATCAGAGGTGTCTCCAGGGTAATTTCACCTGCAGTATCAGCCTTAAGCATGAGTTAGCTCCAGACTAAGCTCCATACTATTCCAGCATATTTTCTGAAGCTCCCAGATTGGGAACCACCACCTATTTCAGTACATGGAACAAAGCTGCCCCTCCAAGATTCGAGGAACTCCAAGAAAATTCATATTCTGCATTTCTTGTGCCATCCTGTACATTCTTTGAACTTCTAAAACTCTTATGTCACAAAGCATGGTGGCCAATGCTTGTAGGAGTAATAGACTTTGAATCCCACTAGGGTGGAGAATGTGGCCTGAGGTGGGGAGGCAAAGGGCCTTGTACAAACACACACCTTCTGTCCAGGATTAGCTGGTCTAAAAGGCAGCAACCACTCTAAGGTTCAAAATGCTTCTTATCTGGATGGGGACAAAAATTATCAAATTCTGCCTCTGAAAATCCTGTAGTAAAGATCTAGGCCTAGGCCAGTGTATGTGGGGAAAAAATAAACTAAAACAACCCCAAACCCAGCCCACAGATCAGCTGATATCTGTGGAAATAAGCCTATTTGTTTCCCTTCAGGGTCTGACCTCTCCTCTCCAAGAATGCAGGTAAGCAGGGCTAGCCAAGCAGATGAAATAGATGCTTTGCCACGAGCAGCCCTCTTTCCTGGACTACAGTCTGAAATGATGCTGTCATCTTTGACAAATTGCTTTATTTTTATCTAAATGAATCTGCTTTTATGACAGAAATATCTGTAAATGCCAAAGCTGAATCTAATTCTCTTTAAAAATAGGTCATTTATCTCCATTTTATCTTCTAGTTAATGGCATAAGTCTTCAAATGTCACTTTCCTACCAGAAAACATCAGAAGCTGTTCTGCAGTGCCAATTAGCCCTAGAAGGCCTCACCCTTGATCCAGAAGAATGACAAACCATACAGGGCAACCCTTCTCTCAGTGAAGAAATTCAGATTGGATCTTGAAACATCATGGCATCTGCAGATGATTGCAGAGTGATTTGCATGACTCACTGAGGTTTCAGGAAACAGATCAAGCTCTTTGTTGTCATGTAGCTGTAATATCTGTCAGGAGAAAAGCTAGCAGTGGTGGGAGAAGAGCAATGATACACAGCAGTCAGAAACCAAAACCAAATTCTGATGTTTAACCCCAGCAGCCAAAGAGAAAGAAGTATTGTCAGTGCCCAAAAACAACTGCCTTCCTATCCCTGGTGGTCTTAAAGAGAAGGAAGAATTATCCATCTGTTGCTAATGCTAAAGACAATCCTAGCTATGCCATGTTTCAACAACCATATAAGACAAATGCTATTCCTTTGTCACAACTGAGTGGTAAAAACCTCTTTTTAACAAAAGGATGTTAAATAAACTTCAATCAGAATAAAAGAAACATTTAGTAGCATGAGCAAAGCACAGATAAATAATGGGACATCACAACCCTGAAATGATTTTCAGTAAATCTACAGCATGACAAGGAACAAGGTCCCCAGATCTGCCTCCCTCAGCACATATTTTACTCCAAGTGGCATTGATGCCACAAACAGATATTCTCTGGAACATTGGATGTGGAGTTTCTCAACAGTCATGTAACCTCCTTGTTCATTTTATTTTTGATCCTTACAAGAGATGAGATGCAAACATGAGGCAAGCACAGCTATGATTTAGTGCCAGGAGAGATACTCAGAAAGCAGGGAGAAAGAAGGAGACAATTGGAAGGTTACAATGAAGAGTCATGAAAACTACGGAGAAAGAGAAACAAAGGGCAGAAATCTGAGCAGTATTTGAGAGAAAATATTTTTCTAATTGGATGTGGAAAGAAGTCATAAGTAATCATAACAAGGGAGATTTTCAAACATACATTGGCAGCTTGCTTTGGCTGTTATATCTGTGATTCAGGGAGAGGAGAGGGAGGCTGAGAGAAGACCATCCCTATACTCTAGGTGGGCATAGGAACACTGCTCCAAGAGGATTTGTTAACGCTGTGGGTGGCTGCACTAATGAAAAGCTTGGCTGACAGTAGGAAAAGGAGTGATGCTCCACGCCTCTCCAGGATAGAAGAAGGTGGTAATTACTAGAGCTAATGAGTCTTGGCTCTGATTTCAATGGCATGTCATTATGTTGGCAAAAACCCCAAAAATGGGATGCAAACAGGAGAGAAAAACATGATGCAAGAATATCAGATGCAAGAAAATGGTTGTTGCATATAAAAACTAAGAAATGTAAGATTCCATTACCATTAACATAATTAACAGCAGCACAGCCATAAACTAAGACAAATCATCTAATCTAAACCTGTATCTTTACAAGTGTGTCATGGAAGCAGGAGCAGCTGAGAGAAGTGAACAGTAAAGACAGTTTCCTAATGGAACTAACTGTGTGATTCACTGGAAGACCCAACCACTGCACATGAGATTATCTTCTCTGCTGGATCTAAAGCACCAGTTTGCCCAGAATTCATCTTTCAAAGGGAAATACAGTTTATTCCTCCAAACTGAGAGGGAAAAATGATAATTTGGTTGATCAGGTTATCAGCCAAGTGGAAAAGGTCTTTAGAGAGTTATAAAAGCCCAAACAAGCAGTGATCCAGAAAAGACCAGGTACATGCAAGATTTATTCACTCAGTGCTCTGTCCAGGCATTGCTGCAGCATGGTATCCCACTCTACTTGCTCACATGAAGACTTTCACAACCATTTGGAATAATATCTGACTTAAAGACAGAATTAGCTCTTTCCATGCATCTTGGACAAGGTTGAATGGGGCTCTAGGAACTTGTTCTCATGAGAGATGTCCCTGCCCATGGCAGGAGAGTTGAAACTAAATGACTTTTAAGGACTCTTCCAACCTAAATCATTCTATAATTCTATAATTTTATGATTCAACCTGATGCCCGACTTCTAAAGACACTGCAGTATGTACTTGGAGAAATATTTGGGCTTCAGGTTTTAGGAAAAAGAAAGACAGAAAATATAATTTTCAGTAGTCCCACAACATTCTTCCTTAAAGAAATTTAGAACAGAAAGAACAGTTTGGAGATACTGATGCTCCACCCAAAAGGTATTCCCTTCACAATGGATACATTTAGAAAGGTGCCAGATGAGGCTGAGTTCAGTTAGCCTAATCTGCCAAACCTGTAAAATGAACTCTTTCACATAATGCAATTTTTACTTCAATGCATGATTCTGAATTGATGCAAAATGGGCCTTCAAAACTGCCAGCAGAAATATTTTGATTATTTTTTGTTGTGGTTTGAAATCTACATCTGCTTTATTTACTTCAGCTTGTATTTGAAGATTTTTAGGGTTTGAGTTTGTTTGTTTTATGTTTTCTAAAATTTACAAACAAATCTGAGTGCTCTTGTTCTTTTCTTTCTGCTAACTGCCAGGAGGAAAAAGAAAAGCATGTTAAGGAAAACTATTTTTTTTTTGCCAGTGGTACTGGGAAATAACTGAGTTTACTGGTGGGCTGTTGTGAAGAGAATACCTTAGTCCTGCACTGATCATTGTTACTTCATTCAGCAGTTAGAGAATGGTGGAAATCCACAGGGTTAAAACCCATGAAAACCACATAGACATGTTCAATCCAGTGTTTACACTCCAGGCTTTTATTTAGCGCCTTGCCAGCTACTCTAGGAGCATTCATTAGTGGAGAGAGTCTTGTTCTGAGAGTAGTGCCTTTCAAAGGGAGCTCTGTGGGGCTGGTACAAAGGGTCCAGTCAGGATAGGTCTTCATGTTATACTTTTCTAAACACAGCTGATCAAATGGAACTTACAGATACCCTTGGGAGGTTTGGCCAATTGTGGTCTGTCCCATGGGCACAGAGGGGAGCCATGCACAGAGCCCAGGTCACCAGCAAAGCCAAGAAAGCTCCTCGCAGCTGTCACAGAGACATTTTACTGATGAAAAATGAAGGATGAAATTAAAGTCTTACAAAAGCAGCCAGCTTACCAGGCAAACCCAGGCAGCCCAGGTTCAAACAGCAGCCCAGTCTCTGGAAGCAAGAGTGCTTGTGACAGCCCATACCCCACCATGGTTTCTCTGAGTCCCCATGAGTCCCCTGTGCTGCCATCACTGGGATGTGAGCGGGCTGGTTTAAGGCTGAAGAAAGTTACCTGAAGCAGATACAGTCACAAGTTTTCTTCATGAAGTCTCAGAGAGAAAGGGCAATTCTGAGGTAAAGAATTTTACCTATTTTATCTTTTTCCTAATGTAGCCAGATTTATGCTTAATCTGGACTGTGTACTTAGACGTGGAGCTATTCAGTAACTCCCTTCAAAAAGACAGATGCAGGCAATCTTGCTAACTAATTTCTTTTTATCAAGCAAGTGGTTCTTAGGAGTAAGAAATTACCCACAAGGATGTCAAATTGAGACAGAGGTAGTCAGAAAACAGAAATAGAGAGGCTTTTATGATATATTGGACATTTTTGTCCACCATCCTTGGTAAAATCTGTATTTCAACTTTGTAACCTCCCTTTGCAGGCTGTTCACAGTTTGCTTCTGTTTTACTGTTGCTCTGTTGGGGGATGTTTAAAAGTTCCTGCCAAGAGGGAAGACCCCTACGAAACACAGTGAGGTACAAGCACTAGGGAAGGTTTGGATAGATGAGAGTCAGTAGTTAAAGGGTATCTCATGTGGGAATAGAGGACCAGGGCACAAAAATTTAATGTTCTTGATGTTGCAAATGAAGTCTCCTGCAGAACTGAAACAGAGTCCAAGGTCTTAAGCCAAAGCTTACCAGCTTAATCACAACAATGTCTTCTCTCTCACTGACAAATCCATCCTTTGAAACAGAGAAAATATGATGCTGCTACTGTGGCATATCCTGGGGCTTTATCCTCAGATCCCTTTCCAAAACAACTGCTGGAGTTGAAAGATCATGTCTAAAGGGTTGTAAAGAAACCTAGGCAGTTTATCAAATATTCAGATCATCCTCTGAGAGCCAAAGTTACATGTTTTTCTCTGTTTAAATCTGCCATTTCAAGATATTGTCAGGTGTAGGTTAAATAATATAACCTAAACAGCACTAAGTGACCAGGTGCAAACCATCAGCTGAAGCTGCATGCTCAGAGCAAGCTGCCCTCATTCCCCTTAGTGTGGAAAAAAGGAAGAAGTACCTAATCCAAGAAGGCCAATGGCATCCTGGCCTGTATCAGCAATGGTGTGGCCAGCAGGAGCAGGGCAGGGATTGTGCCCCTGTACTTGGCACTGGTGAGGCCACACCTCAAATCCGGTGTTCAACCCTGGGCCCCTCCCTACAAGGGCACTGAGGGCCTGGAGTGTGTCCAGAGAAGGGCAATGGAGCTGGGAAGGGTCTGGAGCACAAGTCTGGTGAGGAGAAGTTGAGGGAGCTGGGGGTGTTTAGCCTGGAGAAGAGGAGGCTGAGGGGAGATCTTGTCACTCTCTACAAGTGCCTGAAAGTTGTAGCGGTGGCTGGAGCCAGGTGGGGGTTGGTCTCCCAAGTAACAAGCAACAGGACAAAAGGAAAGGGTCAGAGGAGGTTTAGATTGGACATTAGGAAAATTTCCTCAGGGAAGAGCGGTCAGGCATTAGAACAGGCTGACCAGGGAAATTGAGTCACCATTTGTGGAGGTATTTAAAAGATGTGTAAATGTGGCACTTACAGACATGAATTAGTGGTGGACTTGGCACTGTTGGGTTAATGATTAGACAGATAAGCTTGGACATCTTTTCCAACCTAAACAATTTCATGATTGCATGATAATCCCAAGTAGTAGTCCTTCTGCTCCTGTTTCATAAGGATCATATTATGCTGCTCCAACCTTAGCTTGTCCTTCAAATGGTAACAACACTGCTCCAAAAACCATAAAACCAAAGAATTGTGGAATGATTTGGGTCAGAAGGGACCTTAAGGACAATCTAGTTCCAGCCCCTCCCTGCTGTGGACAGGGATATCTTCACTAGACCATGTTGCTCAGAGATCCATCCAACCTGTCCTCCAACACTTCTAGGGATGGGGCATTCACAGCTTCTCTGAGCAACCTGTGCCAGTGCCCATATGGGGCTAAGTCACCAAAACAAGGTTTCCAGCCCTGAAGTACTGTAATTATGTATTTTTTTGTGTATGGTATATTTTATTGCATATTATATATTTGTACTTTAATTATGTATTCAGCTAGAGTAGTTCTGTACGTCTTTTGTAGTTTTGGGGAGTGGTTTTTATACTTATAGCTCCAGGACAGAGGCTTGTCAGCTGGGCAGGAAATAAATTTCTCTAGTTCTCCCATTAAGGATGAGCAGCTCTGTGCCAGGTCATGGCTGGCCTGGGTGCCAGCCAGCGCCACACATGGCTCCATCACATGGGCTCAGGGGTCACTGAGAAGCCTCAGCACTGTCTACAGACACCATCAGCAAAAGGCTTCTTCAGTCTGGGCATGAAGGACACATGGGTTTGGACTTGGGCATAAAAATATTGCCCAGGTTACACTTGGGGTGTCTAAGATCTTCAGAGAATTTTGTGCTTGGCAGGTTCAGTGCTGGGTTGAAGAAGCCTCTTCCTTCCTCTGCAGTTTGCTCAGCCTGTCCCAGTGCTGGCAGGGGGACTGTTCACTAACCACACAAGGTTACTGTGCTCTAAGCACTCTGGGGACATAGGACAGGGCAATGCACAGAGCCTATTGCTTTGGAAGTAGCAGTAGCTAGTTTTGGGCTTTTCCATCTTATATTTCTATTCATTTTCTGTCATTCTGAGCCCCAGGTGTTAAGTTACCTGAGCCATCACATGAAGGTGGTCATATGTGCTGGCAAGTCAGGTACTACTGATCCTCACAGCTGAAGGGTGCTGCCCAGGTGTGCCAGCCAGCACAGCTGTAGCTTAGCAACACTGCTTGCACCAAGGTGTGAACATACAAAGTCCTGCTTGTTTTTAACAAAGAGAAACAGCAGGTAGAAACACTCGTGGTGTAATTAATATCCATCTGTCATTCCCTACCATTAATATCAGCCCTTTCAACCAAAAAATGATGGGAAGTGATTAAAACTCATGTTTACAATTAAATAGAGAAAGCAGAAATGGCTTAGCTGGGTCAAAAGAAACCCATAAAGCATGCAGACACTGCCTACAGTAATGTAATTATAATTAATCAATAAAAACCCCGGTATAGACAAGGAGGCCCTTTATTAAACTATGGCACTTCACAGATCTTGCATTCCCAGCTCAAAAGCCTTCTCTAGTACCTGGCAGTATTTTACCATGGAATGTTGTTTATCTTGCAAGGCACTTGAAAGAACATACATTGTCAAAAAGCAGGCTGGGAAAATTACAGAGATAGCAAATTGCTTTACTGCATTAGCACTCCCCTGAACACTTTCCTTATTAAAGTAATTAGACATTTAAGACAAAGAAATGTAAAGCCCTTGAGGTGTGCAAATTTCAGATGCAGTTGACATCGTTTTGGTACACAACAGGATTTGATTAGTAATTGCCACACACAGACCCACTACAGAGCATGAACAACATTCATGATAATAAAACCCAAGAAAGGTAAGCTCTTGGCTTTAGTGGTGTTTTAAAATTCATAAGAAAAAAAGAAATTAAGTGGGAAATATTCTTCAGTGGATGCATCCTGGGAATTTAAACTGGAGTCATAATATATAACAGTAATTTTGATTGGTGCTTGACTTGTTGCAGTGCAGTGAATGCTGTTAGTGGAACTATAGCTGGAGAAGTGACCTACTTTGGAAATGTTTTCACCTGGAAATTTTCTCTCTGGAATTGCAACCAAAGGGCAAATCAAAAATAACCATCAAATCACCCCTGTCAGCTTTCTTGTTTACCTTGGATAAAGTTACAGTCTCCTAGGTACTAAGTGTAGCAACTGGAGTTGGAATTGGCCAAATTCTTGACAACATAACTTAAAATATTCAAATGTTTAGTGCAATATTCACTTGCTAGTAGCTGGTTATAAAGTGTGTAATTATTTCCCTCAGTTCAGTGAAGTGAGAGGCAGTCATTCCAAGAAGACATTAAAACTATTCACCCATGTAGCTGCTGCACACAAAACCACTCCATTACCCAAAATGGAGCAGCAGCTGAGAATCGATACAAATTGTTCTGAAAATGACCAGGTTCTTGCTAAAATTTATCTCCAATGCTTATCAGCAAAGTGAAAGGCAAGTGCGTTTACAACTCACACACCATTCCAACTGTGTGCTTTTTCCTTTAACATCCTTTGTTCTTCTATGCCTTTTTATGTTCTTATAATCAAGTTTCAGCAATAATTAAAACCAAGCAAGGACTTAGAAGGTTTCCTGCTTTAATTGTATTCCTGAAGCATATAAAATACTGCATTTCTTCTTTAGAAGATATAATAAACCCATAGTAATTGCTTACTGTATCATTTAACTATCTTAATTATTTGAATTTCTTAAAAAATAGTTTTCTTTCCTAGAAAATAATCAAGTAAACTGAAAATGCCAGGAATGAATTGGTGTTTAGATCCACACTGATGAATCAGCTGCAGTTGGAGTTTTGATGTTCAGGTGTGCTCCCATTGGGAGATGTGTGCATCTCCAAACTCCATTTTGGAAAGACAACCCATAATAATGTAAATACAATGACACCTGCCAGCTATGAATACACAGAGATTTCCAAAATTATGTATATATATAAAGGATCTAGAAGGAACTCTCTTAGCTTCACATTGAGCCTGCTGGAGACTTCAGTTCAGGAAAGCACATGAACTCACATGCTGAAGTATTGATTCAGCCACCTGGTACATAACCAGGAGCTGAGGTCAGTGCTGCTCAGGAAAATACCTGAAGTTCAACCCACACCTAAAACCTTGCCACAGCTGTGTTCTTAACTGCTGCCATCATAGTGATAGATTGTCTGGGCTCTGGCAGGGAACTGATGAACTGTGAAGCACAAACTGATCTCCAAAGGCTGGTGACTAGTTTACTTGAACAAGGAGCATGGGAGTGCCTGCTGGATGGGGATTTAAGAAACAAAGCTCATACACTGAAAGGCATAGAAAATGCTGGTGAATGCTTTTCTAAGTGTGATTTTTAAATACCTTTTAAAAAGAGGATATTCTTTTTGAAGTTAATTATATGTATAAAATACAGAAATAGAAGAAGAAATTTATCCTTTTCAATGGGATGAAGAAACACCGCATTTTAATGTAGTTAAAGTATTATCCTGTAAAAAGGAAGATTAATATTTTCCTGAATGTTAAGAAGTAGTAAAGACATTAAACATTCAGATCATTAAAAAGAAAAATAAAGATCAAAAGAGTTCAAAATTAAAAGCCTGAAAAATTGGTTTCTGCTTGTCCAGATTACTTTTTTTTTTGGTGCTTTGTTGAAAGCTGCAATTTTTGGAGCAACTAATTAGAATTGCTCCTCTCACATCAGCTGTGATATGAGCTCAGACAAAGCCCCTGGAACTCATGACTCTCCACATTGTGATGCATACTGCAGCAAAAGAAACCCCAGCTTCCTCCACCTACAAATGAGTTTGTCAAAGTCAGCCCAATTGGCTACCCCAGAATGCTTGTAATCATACTTGACTGCTTTCTATATCAAATTATATCCCATTTATAAAGCTATACATCATTATAACATTTTATCTGCTAGCAAGGCTGGGTGAAACATTTCTCCTTAAAGAGCATGCTTACCTTGAAACAAATTTTGAAGAAGGAGCCTTTCATAGCAGAAAACTATCAAGGATTTTAAAAGAGACATCCTATCTCACAGGCACAAAGAATAAAAATCGTTATATTATTACTGTTGTTTTCCCTCCTCCATAAGATTACTTAACACTTCTGCTGGACACTTTTATAGGAGAGGAGAGGATGCAGCTCTACATATGACTGAAATTATGTCATTACACTGAGATGGGTTTCTTAATACCTACCCACCCTCCAGGTTCTTTTCCTCTGTTTTCCTTCTGCCAACAAAGAAACAAGTCACCTATACCCTCTTTCAGGCTGTTTATCTCATTTATCCTGATCTTCCCACTATTCAAGTCCAGGCTGCCTCCAGTAAGGAAGTAAGGCAAAGCCAGGTGTTTTTCCAAGCATAGGACAATAAATTCAAATGAAGAAAGAGGCCATTACAACTGCTGCTTTCTAAAGTGCTTTCTTCTCCTTTTTCCCCTTGAAAATTTATGAACACAACATCCCCTAAGAATTACATTCACTGCTGGCTAACTCAAACCTGAAATGTGTTATTTTTAATGAAACTGGAATGTTTTTTCTAATCTGGCTTTGAAGCAAGCCCTCCTTTTGAGCAGGAAAATGGATTTGGTTCCTCCCAAAGTCACTTCCAACCTGAGGTATTCTGCAGTTCTGTTTGTTAGAACTCTGCCATTAGAAGCATCAGGAAATGTCAAGTTTAACCCACCAGGCAGCTAAACGCCACACAGCTGCTCACTCAATCAGTCTCCGCCTCAGTGGGATGTGGCAAGAACTGGGAAGAAGAAAAAGTAAAATTCATAGGTTAAGAAAAAGACAGTTTAATGGTACAGAGAAGGAAGAGATAATTCTAAAAATAATTATAAAATAAATAGGGTATACAAAACAAGTGATGCACAATGCAATTGCTCACCACTTGCTGACTGATGCCCAACCAGTTCCTGGGCAGGGGCCTTGGGCCAGATTTACTCCAGTCTCTATGCTGAGCATGGGCAGAGCTGGATGCAGCACTCCAGGTGGCATCTCACCAGAGCAGAGGAAAGGAGCAGAATCACCTCCCTCAACCTGCTGGCCACACTGCCTTTGATGCAGTTGGCTGTCTGTGCTGCAAGGACACATTGCTGGCTCATGTCCAGCTCTCCATCCACAAGAACATAGGAGAAAGCAAATTGTAACAGGATAATTAGGTGAAGGTTCATTTCTGGTTTGATCATTATAGCAAAGCATGTATTTTGGAGCACAAGGGAACAGTTCAGCAGCACTTAAAGCCAAACTACAACAAATACCTGCTCAGAAATGCATTAAGGATGATGAACAGAGGGACATTGCACAGAGCTGGGGAGGAAAGCTTTGTCCTGCCTATGGACTGGCCATGTCAGAGCCTTGGGTTAGTGCTGCTCTTGCTGAAGCCAGTGACAGCACTGTATTTCAGATATGCCTTTTTGTTGGATCAATTACATGAAGAGAGGTGCTTATCCTAAGCAGGTCTGCATTAAGAAGAGCTGGGAAGAAGACAGCATTGAACAGCTGCAGCAACTTGCAAGTGTTTGTGCTAAACCTGCGTCAAGAAAGATAACATGCAATGTCCAAAGCAGGACTGTTATGAAATCTTTTCCAACCCAGTTAGCCTCTGGTTTAAATTCTTTTTGTTATAGCACAACTACATTTCATCCATGGTGTTTTCCTTCTATGCTTTTCAGCCTTCATGAAAAATTCGAGATCAAGCTCAGACATAAACTTTCTGATGAAGCAAAGCACTTTCCTCTCAAATTGTTCACAATAAAATAACAATACAGATGTCAGAGCATATAATGAGATGGGAAACAAGATGATATGTGTCCCTTGTGTCTGGTCTCACTTCTTTTTAATAACTCTTGGCTGGGCTGCATGGTTTATGGTAGAAAGCACCATCCTGCCAGCTGGTGCTTTGCACTCCATTCACACACCCAGTCTCTCCTGTTAAACTAATACTGTTCCCTCATCTTTGTCTCCCCTGTCTCTCCACATTTGTCCCTACTCTAAATCTTTAGACAGTGCAATGCCCAGCACGCTTTGGCACAGCTGTCCTAAGGCAAAGAGAGAGGTGTTTTGTAATGTATGCAGGCAGCACTGTGAGAAATGTGACACAGTTCGTGTGTTCCCCTGCGGATGGACATCATCTGTCATTCAAAAAGCACCAGCGGGAGCTGGAAGGGGGAGAGCTGATGGAATGTACATGTTAGAAAGAGCATGCACCTGATGGTTCCTGCACTGAGCTCTTGCACAACTTGGAAAATCCCACTGACCCTGGAAATAGTGGACTGACAGTTTTTGAAGCCCTTTGTGCATACTTTTTCTTTCCTGATATGTCAGGATTCTTTCAAACCCAGACTTGAAAACTTAAATGAATAGTGCTGTTGTGTTGGAAACCCCCAATGTGATAAAGGGAAAGTTCATCAGACCCTCTTCCCTCTCTGCCTTAGTTACGCCCTTGGCTGTAGATGATGGCAGAGGAACACAGGATTTCAAAAGCAAAAAGGTTCAAATACAATTCTGCTGCTTTTCTTATCATCCAACTCTGCAAAAATATCAGATAGGAAGCAAGCCAGTAAATTGCTTTACTGCTGTAGGTACAAGGAAGAGGGGAGAGCAGATTGACAGCAACCATCACTATTTGTGTCACCAAACAACCTCTGCATGAGATGCA
Organism: Pycnonotus jocosus; assembly: GCA_013400435.1. NCBI lineage: Eukaryota > Metazoa > Chordata > Aves > Passeriformes > Pycnonotidae > Pycnonotus > Pycnonotus jocosus. Next base: position 1,874,718 of record VWYP01008227.1, read on the forward strand.
GCCTTGACCTCTGCTCCTACCCTGACAGTTCAGAACTTCTCCTGATTAGGAGGCACACAATTATTTTGTGATACAAAACCAGATCAGTGCATTGACACAGACTGACCATAATTAACAACTTCAGCATGTGCTGCTTTTGGCTGGGGTAGAGTTAATATTCTTCCTAGTAACCGGTATGGGGTTGGGGTTGGAATTTGTGACCGTCAGAGAGCTGATAGCACAGGGATGTGTTTGTTACAGCTGAGCAGGGCTGACACAGAGTCAGAGCCCTTTTTGCTTCTCATCCCACCCTGACAGTGAGAATGCTGGGAGTGTGCAAGGAGCTGGGAGGGGACACAGCCAGGACAGCTGATCCCAACCAGACAAAGGGCTATCATCATAGTCAGCATATAAAGCTGGGGGAAGGAGGAGAAAGAGGGAGGATATTTGGATTGATGGCATTTTATTTTCCCAAGTCACAGTTACACATCATGGAGCTCTGCTTTCCTAGAAATGGCAGAACACCTGCCTGCCCATGGGAAGTGGTGAATAAATTCCCTGTTTTGCTTTGCTTGTGGATTTTGCTTTACCTGATAAACTGCCTTTATTTTAACCTACAGGTTTCCAGGCTTTTACTCTTCCTCTTCTCTCTCCCAGTGACTGGGGGAGGTGTGAGCATGCAGCAGTGTGGTGCTTAGCTGCCAGCCAGGGTGAAATCATGGCAGGAGAACCAAAACCTTTCCCTCATTCCTCAGGATGTCATCTCCAGCAGCACCCACTGGCTCTGCTCTTCCGCAGTGCTAAGACACAAAGGTTGTCCAAAGACAGGGAGCTCTTGTTGTGCCCTTGGAGAGGCCACAGGGCTGTGAGAGGTTTTAAAGTGCAACATATATTATGTTCTGTTCACTCAAAACCAAATTATCCTCTTCTGTAAGGATGTAAACCTTTTGGGGAAAAACCCCAATCAAGCAAACAAAACCTTTTGCAGTCTAAAAACTTGTCCCAAACTCATATTTACATGTTTATAGACAAATTCAACTGTTCACAACATACAAGTAATTATAAACTTCAGGTGAAAACACAAAGTACAGGGTATCCAGTTGTATTAAATTCCTTCTGTACTCCTCCTGGAGGAATCACTATTCTGTGTGGTTTCAGAGTGGCATATACAATGCCATGGTGTTTCTGCTTTCCCCTTTCCAGTCCCCAGGGAATAACCTACAGTTTTAATACCTCCAAAATGCCTGGGAGAAGGCAAAACAGATGGGATGGGATCAGGATTGTTTATTAAATGAAGAGCTCAAAGATGAACCCTTGGCAGGGCAGAGCAATTCGTGCTATTTATTGCGTGAGTAAACTTGAAATAAAATGCTCTTTAGGTCCCAGTCCACAGAATGGTCTTTCACAGAAATGTCAGCAAATATATTCGTGCCAGGTTTTTAGCAGTCGGTTTAAACTACACCACAGAGCAAGGGACATTTTAAGAGTTGCTCTGAGTAATGTCATGCCTTGTACCTGCATACTTTCACCTAAGCTATCTCATTTGTGAGTTGATGACATGAGATAACAGGAAACATATACAATATAAATCCTGCAAGGTGTGCACTAGATGTCTTCTGAATGTGAATGCCACTGAAATTTGCAAAGTAGACAAATGCTCTAAATAGAAGTTTGAAGGTCAAAAAAGGCCAGAGAAGCAGAGCAACAACCTCAGTTGTTTCCCAAACCCTGAGACAGAAATGGCTAAGGTGGTAAAAATGCATTTGCAGTTACTGCTGATTATACAGTAGGACAAAAAATTATGTAGAATCTGTTTGTGCCAATAAAAAAGTGCCACTTCAGGGGAGGTCAGATCCTTGTGCTATTTCTGACACTGCCTATTGCTGAGTCATCTTCTCTGCTGTCCTGTCCTTCTCATTTTCCTTTACAAGCTCTTAATAGCTTTTCAGAATGCTTTTCTTTCATCCAGTCAGAGGCTCTGCTATGCCTACCTGGGCATCAGTGCTTGTTTCTGATGATTTTAGCAGTCCTCTCCCTTCCATTTTCTTCCTGCTTCCAGCTGCCTTGCTCCAGCCCATGGAGGCATGGGGTGAGGCTGAGCAATAGTCTAATGTGCTTCATTAGAGTCAGCCCTCCTACTTTTCTCCGTGTTCAGCAACTATCTGTCTGTATTACTTTAGGGCTTACATTCTAGATTTTAGTCACTTCTGTGATGTCTAGATAACAATACTTAAATTTATTCTCAATAGTATTTGAGTGAAAACCACTTTATCTCAAGTACAGCTGTCATTAGTTGCCTGTGCTATGCAACAGCTTCAAACTGTTTCAGTGAGCAGGAAGAAATAAATGGAGCTATCAAATCAATATAGCAGGCTGAATTTGAAGTACCTATCCTTTATTTAAGCTTCCTTGCTGACAGACAGTGTTTTATTAATCTTAATCCTAAGAACTGTGGTAAGTTGAAAAAAAGTAATTATTGACATTCCCTACATTTGGCCAGGAAAGTTTTTACCTATAAGGAGTTCTGCAGGAATACAGACACAATTTGAGGAACAAAGGGTCATCATCAAAAGGTGGTTTTGATTTGAAAAAAAGTAAAATATCATCAATGAAAACCAACATTAGGCTGCAAATAACCATGGAGAACATGGCCCATTTTGGTGACTGTGTACAGCCACATCGCTGTTTCCACCCATACACAGCTCTCCATCTGGGAAATAATCTGAGAATCACACCATGCAGGTGAAGAAAAACATGCCAGGTGCTCAGATGTGTGACTTTTAGCCAGGTGTTATGTCAGTGCAAGTTTCTCTGGAAAGGTATAAAACCACCACCCCCAGAGGTGGCCAACCCCCTAGGTTGTAAGTATTTGTGCAGCTGTAATTGCCACACTTATGTTTGAAATTAAGAAGGCATTGTATCATTTTTCTCCTTCTTCTCAACATTGCAAAAGCAGAATAAGATCCCTTTCCTGACATTTCAGCCCATAGAAACACAGCCCACTCTGTTGTGGCTCAGCCTTGAACACGATGTCTCTCATAACAACGAGTGGAGGAATTGCCGTGTGTGGGTACAGAACATAATAATTCTGCTAAGTATCTGTTTCCAGATCAAATCACACCATGATTTTTTCCCCTCCAGAACATTAATCTAGAATGGTGTAGCAGAAATGCTTCCAAAATAACCAGTTACCTGCCATAGTCATTTCCACATGTAGCTCAGACCCAGGGTTAGGGAAAAAGCTGAAGCATGCCTGACCAGAGGTACCTTTGCCATAAACAAATAAGATTAGGTTGTCTATGTAATAGTATCATAAACAGAGAACCACTGCTGTCATAGCACCCCACCTCTGGCACTGTCTGTTTGGGATAGTTGGCTTTTTTTCCTAGTGTTTCAGGGCACTGGTGCCAGACAAGACCTTTCCCATCTAAGTGCAGGCTGAGCTTGCACTGGTTATGAACATATGGGGGTGGAATGTAAACCAAATGCCTTGAAAACTGCTTGAACTGCCTTCAGTTGTGTTTGTCTCATGCCTTTACAAATGATCTTTTTTACTTTCATATCACTGATTTTCCAGAGAAGCTGGAAGTCAGGTGGGAGAGGAAGGAAGGGCCCATCTTTGCACATCTATGAGCACAAAGAAGCACTGGTGCCCATTCCTCTTCATAGCAAAGCCTGTGGTATTCCACTAAACTGTGAGTGATGACAGCCTGAACAGAAAAGGTACTGGATGACTCACATCCCAAAAGGATCTTGAAAGCTTCCTTTTTGTGTGGATGTGTGACAACAAGCTGTTATCCAAGTGCTTGCTTCTCTGATAGTACCAAAGGCCACAGCTTGTTGATCACCTAGATATCTGGGACTGGGAAGGAGCTGATTTTGCAGAATTCAGTCCTAGCACTGTGGCTGTCTCTGCAATATGGACAAGGCTGGGAATAAGATCATCAAAACTTAGACAAGCTCGCCTTTACTTCATTTCACTCAGGAATTCATATTTATGCATCTGAATCTAATGGATCACTTATTCCAGTCCCTTTGTCCAGACCATTGTTTCAGTGATCCAGCAGCACCTTGAATGACTAAGAAAGATTGGAAAGATTTCCACCACACTGCAGCCAGCATGATTCATAGAATCATAGCATAATTTGGGTTGGAAAAGACCTTTAAGAACATCAAGTTAATCTAACACTGCCAAGTCTACCACTAAACCATGCCTCCACATCTTTATCCATCTAGAATGTAGGGGTCCAGTCATCCACATTTATCTAGACACCAGGTTCTCATCTCATATCCCAAGACAGGTGAGATGTCTTCTCTCTGACACTGCTCATCCCTGCCTTGGATTATGGAGGAGACTGAGAAAACTGGTAGAATGCAGTTGCCTGACCCTTATATAGAGCTGGCCATCCAGCTCTGGTCTTTACTTGCCATTAAGTAGCTGAATGTTTCCCCAGGTGAATGTTCCACTCTTCCTGGCCATGCTATTTATTGCCAGCTGTATACAGGGGCACAGCTTGACCTGCTGCAAACTGAGAAATATCTACTCATGTGGGGTAGGACGGGGAGAGAGGAGGTTTGCTGCTGTATTGGAAATACAGTTATGAATGTTGAATATTATCTTTGGCAGAAAGGTCTTATTTAGTGTCCTGCTTCTCCTGCCAAAGGCTGATAAATAAACCTGAGGGCTGTGTTGAAGGCAGACTCACAAAGCCATGCCCACAAAGAGCTCAGTCCTGCAGTAAAGTGCCATACAACTCTGTTTGGGGAAAGCCGAATTCCTACCTTGTCTGTCTGCATACAGGGCTAGAAAAATCCCTCCTCCATGGGATGCTGAAGACAGAATTTTCTTCCTCTCCCTGCTCCAGCCCTCCACATGCTCCCACTCACATTTCACACGTTGTCTCACCATCTCTTCTCCATCTCTCTGCCGCTGGCTCTCTCAGACCAGTTCTAATTTGCTGCCTGGTCACACCTGTAGGAAGAAAGAGTTAGGCTCTGCATTGGCACTTCCTGGGGCCAGATCTATGTGTTACCAGGGGTGTGAAGTGCCTCTCAGTTAGGGTAGCACCTCTGTGATCCTGGAAGGATGAGAACAGCAGCAAAAACAATTGCCAGGCCTGCAACCCCATCCTTATGTCTGCAGCCTTCTGGACACCAGAAACTCAACTCGGGAGCTGATCAGTATTCCCTTCACCCATTGCCTAATCCCACAAGCTTCAAAGAGTAACAAGCCTCTCTCTCACTTTTGCTGTGTTAATAATTCTGTTTCTCCATATGCTAAATGTTTCACACCCATTCTGGGATCCAGGAAGTAAGAAATGTTACATATATATAAAGTTTCACCCAAAAAAATTGGCATGCCATGGAAGCCAGAGCACAAAAGTGCCCTACTTTGACTGTTGTGGAAGCCAGGAAGGAAATATGAAATTAATATTAAACTTTCCAAAGTCACACATGGCACAATGTGAGCCATTTGCCCTACAGGGCAGCAAAGCTAAATTTAATTGCAAAGTACATGACTTTCTGGAGGAGAATGCAATAATACTTTACAGTATCCAGTGAATAAAACTGCCTGAAACACCCAACCTGATGCTCCATTCCAGCATCAAATGTTGCAGCTGAACTCGATTCCAAGTAGCAAAACATCCTATATCCTAAGTCACAGGATTTATCAACTTCAATCTTATTTTCTTTATTTTAGTGAGAGTGCAAGGTGCAAATTCATTCCAGCAAGTCTAAGTCTTCTCAATTAGGAGGCTAATGGAAAGGCACGAGGCTTTGTAGAGGGCAATTCAGACCTCCACTGAAGTGAACTGAAGTCTCTAGAGGAGCAGAAATAGGACAAGCTTCCATAAAAACTCCTGCAACAGATTAGGAGCTACTGTCTGGAAATCATCAAGCAAATTCACCAAGAATTGTTGTCAGTATGAAATAGAAATGTGATAATAAGAAAAGCTACAATAACATGTTTATGTTTATTTCTTACATCCCCACTTTCTGATTTTGTTTTGTATTCTAAGTTTCTCTTCTTTCCCTCAACCTCTTCCCCTCCTTTCTGGCACTCCTTTATTTCTGTCACCAGATGCCTCTTCAATTCCTCATGTTTCAGACACGCCTCTCTCCTTCCCTCCTTTTTCCTTTTGCTGTGAAAGCTGAGGGTCTCAGCCTGGTCTGGTGCACCTCTTCCTTAACAGTGGTTTTTGGAGCAGATTGTGGAATTGTGCACTGGAACCCCTTTCATAAAACCTTCCATGGAGAAGAAAACGAATCACAGGTAGAGTAGCAGGATGAGAGGTGAGAAAATTTTCTGCACAGCCATTGCCCCTAATGCACAGAAATTCCAGAGCTCATCTCCACAACAGTTCTTTTCAAAAGAATGAGGAACCTACACAGAGAATATCAAAAGAAATCCAGGGAAATTCAAGTTTTCTGTCATCCCATGAGGTCCAAGGTAGGGGACAAGACTCTTAGGAGTTTTTTCCCACATTCCTGCCATCATGTTAAAACCAACAGCCCTCCTCATGGACAGCAACAGGGGCCATTGTCCTATCCACTCACTGCCATTCACTCTCAAGCGTGACCCCTCCATAGTGCAGGATGAGTCAGCTTCTACATCTTTCTCTCATTCATGCACCACTTTTCTCATCTTCCTTCTCAGACCATCACACTCAAAGACTGAGTGTGACATGGCACAGACTCAGGACTGCAAAGCCTTACCATTGTATTTGCTGAGGCTAAAAGTCATCATGGAAATGATCAAAACAGAAAAGTTGGTGGAGCTAGCAGGGAATCATCTATCAGTACACATTAAACATTAATGTCAGCAAAAAAGCTTCTCTCTTCCAATGAGAAAATAATGATGGAGGGTCAGATGAAAAACGAGTTAAAAGACAGAAAAGAAATTTTCAGTCCCTCCTGCAGCTCAGCAGTCATAAGTCTTCCATTAATTTTAGTTACAGAGAGATGATGTATTAATTAGGTTTTGCCCAAGGCATGTCACTTTAATTAAATATCTATTCAAACTAGGAAAACAGGAAAATGGTTTATTTTCTTTCCTAATTCCTCATCAAGAGCTTAATATTTTCTTACATAATTTCAAAGAATAACAAGCAACTTTTATTAGAAGCAAAGTCTGAAATCCTTAATGAGGCACAGAAATTAAATCAAAGCACAGAGTTGTAGAATACACGGTTTACAAAGATTGGTCACATATTTAATTGAGAAACTATCAGCTTGCTTAAATAGTTGTATATTTTATATTTGATGTGAGCTGAAATCCTCCACAGTATTTGAAATATCCCAGTGCTTTCTGTGAGCCTTCAATTGCAGGATTGCCTAAAGTCTGGTGCCATATAAGTGCTTCCAGGAGGGTCTGACCTGCTTCAGAATAACGAGACAGCCTGCCAGGTAGAAGCAGAGTTCAAATTGCCAGAATATGACTCAGCTCCTCCATTCCTACAGCCCTTGGCTGTAAAATGCAGCAATACAAAAGCAGTGGGATGAACCATTTCACATCTGAGTCCTGGGTGCTTGAAGCAAGCCCCAAAGCAGATGCCAGAGTTCCCTGCCCAGAGCACAGAGAAGGCGTGTGTCAGAGACAGGTGTCCTCAAAGGTCTTCAGAGGAGGAGGATTTCACCTGCACATGTCAGTCTTATCACTGACACCAGGCAGAGGTAATATCCCTCTGGAGATCCTCAAATTAAAATATTATTTGACCTTTGAGGCTTCCCCAATCACTTTACAGGAGTACTTTGCTATCATCTCCGTTCAGCAGAGAGGAGTGTGTCTGCAAAAGTGGCCTGCCCAAAAAGGCTGTTCCTGCCTCCCTTGCCTATACACCATGAAATACTGTTAATCATCCAGAAATTATCCATAAGAGGAGAGGAAGGCTCCTGTAGAGGAATATAATTGCACCTGAGGTAATATGTGTACATGGTGCCCAAAAGCCAGACTGCTTTATTCATTTGGGAGGCGGGGGGAGAGAGGAGGGCTGTAAACTAATAAAACTATTTTCCATAGAACCTTGTGTAATGGAGCCAGGAATCCCACAAAGACATCTACACAGAGCAAGTGATGCAGTCCTGAACCTGAACTTTCACAGAAACCTTCAGTTCACTTTTAAGAGATTCCCACCAGCAGAAATATGCAAAAAAAAAAAAAATTAAATAGAAAATAAATGTGCTTTCTAGCTGTTCTGTTCTCATGGGGAGAAAGGGAGGGACAAAAAAAAAAAAAAAACCAAAACAACAAAAAAAAAACCCACACTATATGTAGAAAAATTACTGTCACTTGTGAGAATAAAACTCCTCAGAATGAAAGCTGAAGAGGGCCTATCCAAGGAGTCTGGTTACAATGTCTGTGATAAATTGCATCTTTTCATACTTTGCATTTTATTTTTGTAGTCCAACATCATTCATTTGGCCCTTGTCATTCATGCCTTTCAAAAAGCAGTTTAATTATTTGCGTTTATTTCTTAGTAGGGGGACTGCAGTAAAGTTCATGGAAAAGAAACTAATACAGTGATTTGATCTTTTGGATAACTTAATCAAATTTGTTCTTGAAAACTGTGTGTGAAAAAAACTGGCAGCTCAAGGCTTATGAAGAAGATGAATACATTTTCCATAACACATCAACCACTGACACTTTTCCTATGCATTTATCAGAAGAGAAGTTCCATAAAATCTTGTTATTTGTCAGTCTTATTGAACCAGCTAACAAAGAAAGTCACTTGCCAGCAAAGCAGTTGAGCTCTGAAACACTCCATGTCTTTCTCCAACCATTGCAGTGTTGTGAATTTGTGTGGGAAGTTTCCTCCTGAAGAATTTTATACATATATATATGTGTGTGTGTGTGTGTGTATATATATATATATTTGTTAAGAATAGGGCTAGCCATATGCTAATGAGAAAAGAGAAGAGCAAATCAAGCAATGCCTTTTCTCTCGTGATTTTATTGCATAAAGGCGCTATAGTGCACCTAGCCAGCAAGTCAGCCAGGGCTGCCCCTAGTCCTTCTTGCTTTTAGTTTTCTCCACTTTCCCTGAACCTCTAGATTTTCAGATTGATAAGCAAGAAATCCACCTCATCTCCCCAGCACTGCTTTCATCTCCCAAGACTGATTGATCTGACAGCAAAACCCTTCAGCTATTCTCCGTCCTTATTCTCTCAACTACACTGCAAAGCATCAGTGATGAAGAATAACATAAGACCTCAACAGTATTGCACATGAAGCTTCAAATGAAGGACAAGTAAGAGCAATGCCCATGTAGGATATTTTGTGGAGCTCTGACTAGACAGGGGCAGCCTGGAGATTTCTCAGAGAAGGTGTGGAATCTGCTGGAGGGACTTCTTAGGGAGCACCTGAGAGAAGAGGGCTTGTGGCCAGTCCTTCAGGCAGCAAGCCAGGGAGGATGCACGTGTATACAGTGACACTGAGGATATTCCAAAGCAGACAAGGTCAAGTACCTTGGACCTGCAGAGTTCCTCACAGAAAGCTGGTGAAGGGCTCTTGTGGTTAGGGGTGACATGGCTGCGTGACAAGTAGAAAATGAAGAGAGTTCTCAAATGGCCAAAGATGGCAGAACAAGGGATATTTGATCTCCTGTATGGTGCCCAGGTAAAATGACTGGCAGCAAAACATGGCCACCTACTAGCATAAAACCAGATACAAAGCACAGATGTAGAAAAATATTCAATAGCATTTATGTATGCATCCTGAAGTGTCACTTTCTAAAATCTCTCGGTAGCACACATGCATGCAGGTGCAGTAAGTCACTGGAGTTAGAAGAGATTGTGCCTACCTGGGGTCACAGTGGGAACTCATACCTGTGTGGCTTTGCCCAAAGCAGCACAGTTTAAAAAAACTGCTGTAAAACCACCATGGCTTTCCTGCAAGAGTGCTGTTTTGACCAGACATCCTTTCAGAAGCAGAAAGGACCTGGGCATCACGACAGGACATCAGCTAAATGCAAATCCAGAAGATCTGTTCTGCACAGCAAGGTCGACCCAGAGCCTGAAAATCAGCACCAACAGCTGCACTCAGGTTCAGAGAGAATTTACTCATAAAGTCATTTACTCATAAAGTCATTGTGTTTGTCCTCAGGTCTAATTGTGTAGGTGATCAATGCCACCGAAAACTCAAGATACCATGAGCACATGAATTAGAGCCATCTTTGAGTGAAAAAAAAAAATAAAAAGATTAAGCATCTTCATTTTAATCACTTTAATCTTTGAACCTCAGCAGATGTGGTGAGAAAAAGGTAAATTGAGTGTTGGGAGGTTTTCTTTTTCAAAGCTGATTGACAAAAAGTGTGGAATTGTCTGACATGGAGTTTCTAGCATTCTTTTTTGTTCTAAAAGAAGCATCCTTAGGAAACAACTCTCTTGATGATGATGATTTGGTGCAAGGAATCGCATAGTTAGAGATGTAATTGTGCTCTCTGAAAAAGTTACAGGAAAGAGGGAGAAAGATAACCCTTTTCCTCTGCTTAGAATATCTATTTATAAAATGATCTACTACCTATAATGAAAAATCCCTAATACAACTAGCACAAGAGTCCCAGATATAATAGTGCTTGCCTCTTAAGTTAATGAAAACAGGAATATTTCCTATTGAATGGAATATAGAATTATGTGAAGGATTTTGTCAGATATTTGTAGAATTGTTAGGGTCATATATTTGGACATGACCTCATTACATAAATGTCTGAGAGTTATGATAAGAAATAGATTCCTTGCTATAAACCACATAATGCTTCAAAACTTCTTTTTTTTACTGGGCACTGCTGATGACTATGTATAATCAAAGCTGCTTCTCCTCACCAGATGTAAAAGAATCCTCTGCTTCAGATGTATTGTTTGTTAAGCATTAGGGATCCAGAACTGGATCAGCTGTTCTTGAAACAGGTACCATCTATACCTTTACTGGTAAGACACAGTTTTCCCTCCATTTACCTTCCACCTTCTCAACACTCTGTATGGAAGTAAAACAAATTAAAGACCTGATACAGCCTGCTGCATTTTTTTCTCTAGTAACTCAGAGAAGTTTTACTGTAGAGAGGTGCAAAACTTTCAAGAGCATGTAATTATCAGGGCTATCTCAGCTCTTTGTGGCTGGCTTCAGATATTTCTCACAACTCTGATGCAAACATTTTGCCTTATAAGTCAGCCTCTCCAGTGGGTCACAGACAGAAAGCCTGACTCACTCAATGGAAATAGCTGCTGAATGGCAACTGCTGCTGCCCCATGTGCTTGCCCACACTTATGCAGGGGAGATGATCAGACTAGACCCTAACGAAAAATTCCTTTGGAAAAATAATCAGTGAGGGGAGAAAATCAAGAACAAACTAAATTGTGTCTAATATGAAAGTGTAGACCTGGCTTTGAGAAGCAGGTTGCACTGAAGAACTCCAGAAGTCCCTTCCAGCCTGCATCATCCATGATCCTGTGCATAGCTCCTAGTGATAGCTCTGCTCAACTCTCATGCATACCAGACACAAAATGAAGGAAATTCACCTCAAATCACCTCAGAACAACAACTCTTGCTAGGCACAGGGATTGCCAATGCAAATGAAGAACTGAAAGGAAATGGATGAGGCTAATAAAGCCAAGCCATTGCAAAGGACCTGGAGCTTTCTTCACTCGGAACACATTTCCAAGGGTTAGGTCAGCTTGCAGCACGAGTCCCCTGGCTGGCAAAAGGGTCAAGGGGGAGACAGAAGAAAGACTGCCCTAGACCTCAGGACTGCCCTAATGCTTCAAACTAACACTGGTTCGTGTTCAACTATAACATACAACTCTAGGTTTCCTAGTGAAGGCAGGTGCTTTGTCTTAATTTGGCACTGCTTAGTGATCTGCAGTGCTGACCTCAACGAAGAGGGAGCTGCATTTCAGCTACAACTAGTTTATAAGAGAGAAAATAATAAAGCTGCATTTATTTGAACACAAATAATCTTCCTGAACAACAACAACAAAAAATAAAATAAAAGATGATTCCACAGAACTGGCATGGCTTTACTTTCACAGTACTCTTCTACTTCAAGCTCTGTTGTACTTGTTAAAGTTTGATCCACTGGAGAGCAAATATGTGTTTTAAGTGAGGTGGAAATTAAAGTAATGATTCTTAAACAACAAACTACCTTCTGATTTGGTTCCAGACAATCTGGAGAAAGATGAACACCTCTGTGAACACTGTTGTTGGGAAAGCTTCTAAAATAAAATAACTGAAAACAACTGTTGTGATTTAATCCTGTCTGGCAATTAAGCACCAAGCAGCCGCTCATCATTCCCTCCACACCCTTCCCTCTGGTGGAGAGGAGAATCTGAAAGAAAATATAAACCCTGTGGGTTATGATGAGAACAATTTAATAACTGAAAAAAAATTTATAATAATAATTGTAATGATGAGGAGAAAGAGAGAGAGTAACAGAAGCAAAACAAGTAATGCACAGTACAATTGCTCACCACCCACAGACCAATGCACCAAACTGAGCCTCACTCCAAACAGTGATCAAAACCCTTCAGGTAACTCTCCCAGTTTGTATACTGGACATGATGTTCTGTGATGTGGAATATCCCTTTTGTCAACTCAGCTCACCTGTTTCTTTTGCAGTTCCTCACTGGCAGAACATGAGACGCTGAAAAGCCCTTGACTTAGGATAAGCACTACTTAGAAACAGCCAAAACATCAGTGTTATTAACATTATTCTCCTACTGAATCAAAATCACAGCACTGCAGCAGGTCCTAAGAAGAAATTGAACTCTGGTCAATCCAAAAACAGGATAACAATCTAGCTGGTCTTGCTCACATATGTCAGAGGTGGCCTGAGAAAAACTGTTCTATTCTTTTCTTGGAAATATTTTTATCGGAACTAGAATAGCTTTTTTAAAAATCCAAGTTTTAATTACTCCTCTTGTTTTAGTAAATCCATCTTTGTGCCTGTGCCTGTAAGAGACAGATGCTTTATGCTCTGCTGTGCCAGGGAATGCAGAAATGACACATGAGCAGGTTTCAGAAGGATGAAAACAAACACCCAAGGCTGGTGCCCACCAAGCAGTGCAGGTGCCATGTGTCTGCAAAGTGAGGAACTGATTTGCAATTCTGTAAGCCTTCACAAAAATATGTTAAAAGGGCAGAACAGAAGATTAGAAAAACTTTAAGAAAAACTGAGATGTCATAAGAATATATGCACATTGGATTTCTCTTCTTTTCGTAATTCTCTTCCCAATCCCACCTCACTCGAGGAACAGAGCAGCTGCCAACAACTAAAAGTTAAAGGTGTACACTAAAAGGTTATCTCAAGAACACAGCTGCAGTGGAAAGTGTTACACTTGTGAAATGTTTGAGGAATACTAGTTTAGACCATCAAACTCATTTGGATGCACACTTAGAAGTAGTCAACCTACATGCTGTGTCACCACAGGCAACAGAGAGAAAGTTGGAAAAAAGTTTAGATCTTGTATTTTCTTAGCTGCCTTGATTACTGTTCTTCTTCTGGGTTATTATTAGAGTTACGCTAGGAAAGTCCAATTCAAGTGTGGGTTGCCTAGACAGTCCAATCTGCCCTTGAATTGCTGGCAGCAATCACAGTTCACCTGTTACTAGTGAAGTGGACACCCCATGAAGAGACTCTTCTGACATGTTTTTCCAGCATCTTTCTGAAAAGGTGCTGATTTCAGAATGGCACCTGGGATTCCAGGATGTGCCTGACAGGTCAGGCACTGGTAGTGACATGTCCCAATCTGCTGGTGATGTGAAGGATGACTCAAAGTCTCATCCCTCCACTCACCCATGGAACATGATTGCTTAGAGCCAGCTTGTTTCTTTCCTAGAACAAATTGAAACATATTCTTAAAGAGTTCCTTTGTTATTAATAGTAGTATTCACTGTTCTGAACACTCTAGTAACAATTGAAAAAAAGCAATAAAAGTAGAAAGAAAACCTGTAATTTCTAAACTAGTCAAACTATGTCAGCATGTACTGTGGAGCATCATTCTAAAATTACAACAGTCTGTAAGGGCAGGCCATAGGGCCTTGTGGACTCTTCCACTCCATCCCTACTCAGGGACAAATCTTTATAACTGCAATGTCCTTTTTATTCAACTTTTGCTAAAGACACTCTGTAAAAGAATTTAATTTCCTTTTCCTCTCTTTTGCAGTGTTTCAGAGCAAATTGTAGCATAGTGCAGCTTTATAGGACAGCAACTTCAGTGAAGAGTTTACAACAGATGGAAACCACGAGCTTCTTCCCCATTTAATATCCTTATTCGGAGACTCAAGAGTCTTGTTTAAAACACAAAGAAAACAATAATCCAGAAGAAAGTAGTCTTGGTGACTGGGAAAATGAAAGAGTAGCAAAATTCACCAAGGTGAAGACATATAAAGTGGTTTTATTAAAAATAAAGAAAGAAACAAGCGAACAAAACCCACCAAACAAACCCTTCTGAACAGTTTTAAGGGAAAAAGACTTCAGATGTAGATAGTCCAAAAAACCCACAAGACAAATATACAGCCATTTTCCAGTCTGTTTGAAGCCATAAGAACCTAGATGAAGTCAACACAAAGTAAATAAATCCGTAAACTAACTTCAGGACACACTTCACTTCCCCAAGCACATGTTGCTGCCCTAAGGGAGAACAGCTAGGGAACACACAACAGCATCCTGGAAAAGATGCAACAGATAACAGAGGAAAGTGCAGGATGCATTTTACACCTCCTGTTTGTCTTTGTCGTGTCAGTATTTCAGCACAAAATTTTATGGGGTTTTTTTCACCTTAGGACACTCACCTCCCTCATCACACACACTGGAAGGTGCTCAGTTTGTGAACAGCAAGTCAACATGTTGATCTCTTCCTGTTGTGCAGAGCTCAGCCCCTGACACAAGATATTTCTGCTGTGGCCACTAAGATATTTGTATGGATCCATCACTATTACATTCATTCATTCACACAAAGCCCCTTTGTGTCAAGGGAGTATTTTCCCATTTCAAAGGTGAGAGGAAAAGCCACAAGACATGAAACCAAGGGAAAATTGCAAATTTTGGCTCCCTGTTTTGCCAATTGCACACCAGCCAACGTTTCTCACAAAATGCAGTCTATAATCCCAACCTTGTGGGCTTTTCAGAAAGTATTGCAGAGATTTTGTCTTCAAGGTTTTGTATGAGAAATCCTAGAAAGTATGTATAAACCATTCCCTGCTGACTTCCAGTGAATGCAAATACAGAGTTCCCTGGTAGAATTAAACTCTTAAAGCACAGATAAAATGAAAATGGGGAAAGGCTTCTCCTAATATTTGGAGAATATGGGAATAACTTGGAATAATTCTACCTGGGTCCCTCACAGAGCATTAGTCTCCAGCACTGTTAGGAACACAGGTGGTTTTAGAATACATCTGTATTTTTTTTTCTGTGCCAGACAAATATAAACATCTTCAGTCTTTCAGTGGTTGCTGCTCAGTTCTCACCATGAGATGATGTTTCCTGTTTAGAGGTGGAAAGGCTTCTAATGTCCATCCTGAAGACACTTCAAAGGCCTCTCAGCAAACAGACATTTGGCACGTCTGTGTCCAGCATCTACCAGTGCTATAAAAGCAAAATGGCAGGTGATCACACTTCTGCAATAACCCAGAGTTTTACTCTTGCCTTTGCAACTCCAGGAGAAGGGAGGCTTTGCCTGGACCTTGGTGCATTTTTAAATTGTGCAGATATCCTGGGATTTCTGTGCTGTAGTAGATGGCTTCTTTGTTCATCCATTTGTATGAATAATCCATGAGTGAAGGACACTTGAGGCTCCTTGTGCCATAATGAAAATATGTCCATTATAGCTTGCTGATTGATTCTTGAACTTCAGCCTGACAACCCAAACAAACGGGATAAACACTGCAAAAACAAAACCAAAGCTGATCACTGGCACTCCTCCACTGCCAGCCTCCCCAAAAGAGCGCTGACATGTATTATTGCTGCAAGTGTTTCTCCAAGCCCAAATCCAAAGTTATTATGTGGACTTTGGAATGCTTTCAGCGATGCCTTATTATTCACAGAATTAACTACTGAATAGCATCCTCAACTGCCATTGTGTGAACTTTGCATCCAAAAGGGTCTAATTAATTATTCAGTCCAACGGCCCACTCAAGCACATGGCAGTGCCTCTCTTCCAGTGTTTGCAATGAGACACGGGAGAGTCACTTTGAACTGTCAGCCTTGGATTTCCACTGCTGCTTCAAAGTCCTAATGTGAAAGAAGGGAACTGTATAATGCATGGCCATGAGCTGTCTCCATTTGGAATTTTCTCCCGAGGACAAGTACTCTCCTCAGACAACAATGAAAAAGGCAAAGCAGTTGCTGTTGCAAAAATTCATCTCCAGGCTGGATGAAGAAGGTGCTGATCTCCCTCACCCTCCCACTAAGGAATGAACACAAAGGACCTGGGAGTGCTCAGTTCCTTCGATGAGCCACTGCACCATGGGTCTTTGTCAAAAAAAAGAAGACCCACTTACTAGTTTTTTCCAACTACTCCACACTGATTGTGTTCTTTGGCATGGTTGGTATCCAAAGCTGCAAGTTGTAAATCAAGGTATGCTACATGGCTAGTAAGTCAAAAATGTGACTCTGATTAATGGGTCAGTGAGCCCACACAGCATGCTCTAATCTAAACTTAGGTTTAGAATCCTTTTCAATTGCAATTGTGTCTTATGTCTCTGTCATGAAGGTATGGTCATGAAAACCTTGATCTTCATGTGTAGGAGAATGGAACACAGGTGACCTTGCCCCTGATAAGTAACAGCTGTGTTAATCACCCAACTCAGCCTCACCACTCAGGAGTCACAGCCATATCCAAAAAGGCTAAGTGTGATAAAAGGGAGGGGGTTAGCTGGTGAGGGGAGGATCATGAATGGGGGAATTTCAAAGAAGAAGGATCCTGGGAAGACAGAATCACTGCTGTGAGGTCTGTCTGGGTCTGCAGTTAGAGCCTGTTGCTGGAACCTGCAGTCACAGTCTAGCTGGGTAAAAGCCTGCATCCAGAGTCTGCAAACTGATATCTGCAACCATAGTTCAGTAGGAAAGAGAAACCTACAGTAGGAGCTTGATGCAGCCAGAATCAGTGAATAGTTGGAGTCAAGATGGCTAAGTTGTAAAGAGGAATAAACCAGGACCCTTTTCATGCTGTGTTAAGAAGCCTGTGTCTTAGCTCATTTCTACCCTCTAACAAGAGGGCTGCTGCAACATTCATGCAAACTTTGATGGTCAAGCAAAGGATGCTGATAAGCCATCCTCCCTACAGAAGTGAGTCATTAACTACACTCACCTTCCAATGTTAAATTTTCTGCCTGTGACAATCACACCAGGGTATGACTGTGTGATGTAGCACTCATTCCCTGTATTTCCCACATCCAGATTGCTGCTTTTCAGTCAAACATTCTTGCCACAGGATATTCATGGGTGCCTTGAGCAACCGGCAAAGGCCACAGGAGCTAAAAACATGGGAGAATCTCCCAGTTCCTCCTTCTTCCTGACCCCACCAGGCACTTGTGTCAGAATCAATGCTTCCAAGCAGCTGTCAGCAGCATCTCCCTTCTTTGGGAGTGTCCAGCTTACAGTCAGTCAAGGCAACAGCTCCTGCTCAGGCCCACAGCAGCTCCTGAGCCAAGCCCTCATTCCAGCAGTGCAGCCTATATCATATTCTGTGGCTTAGTCATCCTGTTCTACCCCCTTAGAACTGAGAGCTGTCTGGTTTGGGGTTAAATATCCTAATGGATGTAGATATTGAAGAAGGTCTGCTCTTGGATAGCACAGTAGATCTCCTGAAGGCATCTTCTGTCTCCTGCTGTCACAAGTTTCCATCTCTTGAAATCTCTTTATAGTTGCAGCATTATCAAAGTGCAGCCTTTGGAGCCAGCTTTTCCATGGGGTAAATGGATAGCTGTAAGTGGATGGGGTTCTCAGTTATTGTTGTCTGAAAGTTTCAGCAAAAATTAGAAAGGTGCAATATAGGTTCAAGTCTTTACAGGTTGAAGAGGATGTAGAAGACATGTCTCCTATTTTCTGACCAAGAACTCAAATAAATTTTAATATTATAATCTTTTCTCACACCCTCTCTTCTAAAGAGCAGAAGAGAAGGCCCCAGTTTGTGCACATCAAAGAGCAGGTATAAATACCACAATACCAGGTAGAGAGTTATTTCAGAAATAGCTCCAGTTCTATCTCATTTCCCCACTCAGACTGATGAAGGATGCTAATCCCACTTTGAGGCACTCAGCTCTCCCTCCTTCAGGGTTTAGGAGCTCTCCTTCCATCAATAATGTTGTCTCTGTTGAATTCCCCTCCTGGAGACATCAGTTCTGTTCTGGGCACTGCAGCACTTGAATATCACACTATGAAAGTCTGCTTTTTCACGCCTTTCTGCAGAGAGCCACAGGAAGAGATTTTTATTTTTGATGCTAAAGATGCTCTAAAGTCTTCTGGCTTGAAGCATGTTGGCAAGGTCTACCAACCTTCATGCTAGAGAGACACCAGAATAGAATATAAAAATTCATGAAGTGGCTGAGAAGTATAAAAAACTGCTTTAAAGGAAATAAAGAAGCTGGTGTGAAAGAATAGCCTGAGCTCTTCTGGGTGAGTAGGTTCTTGATGAATTTTTTTGAAAAATGAACATTTTAAACATTATTTCCAGCTATCAGGAAAATAATCTTGTAAATGCTAAGATTTTCCCAGACAAGAACAGGGCAGGTGGCCAAAGGAGGCAGACAAAAGAAACAATAATCTTTGTATCAACAATAAACTTCGTATCAAGAATAACCTCTAATAAACATAGAAATTACGCAAGAGAACTTCTAATATGCTTATATGAGCTCCCTTTTTCCCTTGTGCTGTGTCACAGCAATAGCTGCACATTTCTTGATGATGCCTTCTTAATAATGTTGTCTCTGTGCCATGGTTTCAGTTTTCATTAATTTCCTTCCTTTCTCCAAGGGAAGTTACATTCCCACTGCCTCTTTTCAAAGCATGCATTAGGTTATTGTGCCCATAATTTCATTTTGCACTAGTTCTTTTGGACTGTGATCCACAGTCCCCTTGGAATGGAAGAACTCTTTGAACCATGTTATTTAGCTCTTGCTTGGCTGCACTTAAATGAAAAAAAACCTGAAGGAGCACACAACCCCTCAGTCCTAACCTCATATCTCATGTAGTGCTTCACTGCATTATTCATAAATAATGACCTCCTGCAGTGTGGTTGGGAGCAGGGCTGTACAGATAATGCTGGGATGTGCCACGGTGGAACAATGAGGCTTCGGCACCAAAACCTTTAGAAAAACCTTTAAGAGGTGAACTGGAACTTTGCTGATGGGCAAAACTGATGGAGGGGAGAACAGCAGGAGTGCAAGAAAATAAGAGGAAAGGTAATGAATTAAAATTAATTAATTTAAATATACAGGAATTTAATCCTCCATGTTTGACTATTTCCTTCCAAGAAACTAGAGATGCGGGATTTCTCATTTCTTTTACTGATTTGGGATCTTTTAAGACTTCAGTGAAAATTGCATTGACTTTATATACAGAACCTGAGAAACCCTGTGTGCCATGTAACTCTAGCAGAGCAGAGTAGAAATCCTCCAGTAATACTAAAAGCATTAAAAATTGAGTTTTTACTGAATAAAACATGACAATGAATAATGTAGTCTGCACAATATTTCTTGTGTTATTAATTTGATGGTAAGTTTAATTAACTTAATGCTGCCCTAAATTTTAATTTTCCTTCTGCTGCAAAATCTCAAGCTGGAAATGCCAAAGGGCTTTACAGAAGTTTTAGACGAAACACTGAATATTGGTGAGAGTGAAAAGAGGACAGCTGGAATTGCTGGGGATGTAAGGCATGGGCAACTATGCAGAAAAGTGGAGCACAAACTTTGGTACCTGGGTCTTCCAAAATTACCAGGAATTAAACAAAATGCAAGGCTAATGTTGGGAAGGCAGGTGGATGGACAGCACAGAATTTATTTCTTATGGCAGCTGTAGCAAGCTGAGGTAGACTAGGAGGATGTGGAGTGCCTCGTGAGCCTATGCCTAAGGAGGGTTGCCAAATGCGATATATGTTTTTGGAGTCACATGATGATTAATGTTTGAAGGAAAATTTACATTTCCCACCCCAGGTCAACTCATCATGAATGCCAAAAAGATGACATGTGTCAGCAGGCAGCATGGAAGGCCTTTTTTTATGAGGAGAATCTCCAAAGGAAGCATGCTCTAGCAGCAGGGACTACCATTAATAAAATGGTCCCTTCCCTGTTGCTTGGATGTGAGTGCCCTGCTGATGCAGCACTGAGCTCTTGGCAGTGCTGTGATCTGACAGGTTTTATACCCCAGAGGATTTACTCACAGGGCTGAAATTGTCCTCCTGTAGCTCACACTGGTGTCTTTGGGTACCTACATCCAGGCACTAAAGGTCTGCCGTGGGGAAGATTTTTTCACTGGCTCTCTAGGCACTGAGATGCATCCCAGGAAGGAACATCCAGAAAATTACTTTTTATGTCTATGTTTGTCTGACAGGGCTCCAGCTATGTCAGGCTAGAGACAGTATACCCTTACACAAAGGACGAGAGGCTGACTGCCTTAAATCCAAGGAGGCCCAAGGTGGTCCAAGAGCTGGCATTCAGAGGAGGACCCTCAGGGACCGAGGTAAACGCAGAGTTACTCTATGTACTCTATTCTAGCCACTAAATTTTATATGGTTCAGTAAATCTGAGTACACAAAATGATTTATGTGATCCTTCAAATCTTTCTTGGATTTTCTGTTGCAAGGAGAAACACAGCCTGCTGTATTGCAGACCTGCTTTCTAGCAAACTTCCCCCATTTCTTCCAAGTTTTCATTGGTAAATTAAGTAGCTGTGCTGCTGGCTGGCTGCCAAGCAGCTTTTTGCATTCACAGTTACAAAACAGGATTCTTCTAAAAAGGAGCTGTCACTGACAGCCAAGAAATTACTTTTGTCTAGAAAACGGTAGTTTAGCTTTTTGAAGAACCAACCCTTTTGCCCTGGTTTTCCAAGCCAGTGGAGCACAATTCCAGCATTCTCCTGTACATGTGTCTTGCTAGGTTTTGATTCCCAGCCTTCATCTTTCCAGCATCACATCAAAAGTGCTTGGACCCCATCTTCAGCCAGTTGGTGAGTGTCTCTCTTCCAGGTCCTCCCAAAACTGGAGTTTTACTGTGAGGGAGAAAAGCCACCACAGTTGTCTCCCTGTCCCTCTCTGTCATGGCACATATCCCTCTGTGACAGACATAGTCTGGTTGCTACTCCCATGAGCAAGGGGATAATCAACGTGCCTGCTCTCAGCCAGAAAATAGTGAAAAACCTCTCATATGAATTCCTTGTATCACATATGGCTTATAGCTTGTACAGTAATAGGAAATATAAGGCTAAGAGCTTAAAAAAGTTTCATTTTGCTATTTCTACTTTGCCTTTTCAGGGACAGAAGAACATTTCAGCTCTCGGTGGATTAATGATTTGTTTGTGATCTCATCAAGAACTTAAGAGATCTGCCACAGCAGTGTGAGCATTTTCCGTATGGACGAGGCATGACCTTCCCCATGCTTAGAGATCCTTCAGGAGTGGGGGTGAAAGAGGGACCTGGGGAAGATTAAAATCCAAAGGGGAACCCACAAAGACCTTGAAGACAAGTTTGAATACTAGCCTATTTAATCTGTATTGGAATGCAAAGTGTGAGCTAGACAAGCAAGCATGGCCAAGTACAGAGCAAGAAGGAGATGTGTTTTTTTAATAAATCAGCAAAATTTAGTTTTCTCCTGTTTTAAATGTATTTTTATAAACTGATACGACAGATTTTTCTAGGTTAAGTCCATTAACTAACTGCTTTTATTTACTTTAACTGTAACCTGTCTTCGCTTTTAGGGAATTTCATTTTCCACCACAGAAGGATTGATGTTTTGAGGGTGTTAATGCAAAGTTCCTGAGGTCTCTCCCAGGCATCCAAGGGCACCACATTACATCTCCACCTGGCCAGATGATCTGCAGGGTTTACCTCTGCTCCAGGTATTTGGTTTTCCCTGCTCCCAGTCAGTACCAGAGACGTCTCCAGTAAATGGGTGGAGTTCACAGCAAAACCAAGAAAGAGTAGAGGGCCTCCCTGTTAAAGATACTCAGCAAATAAGCTGCCTGGCACTGGTGGTTGCTGAAATCAAAGAGAAGCACTAAGTCTAATGCTGACAGTCTCTCGTATCATCAACAGAGACAGGCTGCTCTTAAGCACAGATCAAGAACAGGGGTTTTTTGGAAAACCCCACAACGAGGCTGCTGCTCCCCTTGGTCAAGCTCAAATTTACCTGCTGATTATCAGAACCAAGCACTGGCCTCCTGCTGCTGAAATCAGCTTTTTGTCTCTTGCTCCTCCCAGTATGGCACCTTGCGGGTACAGATCTGTGCCTACAGCTGCTCTGCGCAAACAGCCCTCACAACTTGAAAGCAAACTTTCAAAATCTGTAATGAATGTGTTTTAACTCAATAAGTTAAATTGATCCTCTTCATTAAGGGTCACTCTAATACTAACTCCAGTGTAAGCAGGTTCCTTCCAGAGGAGATCTACCCATAGCAGTGCTTTGCTTTGTGTATTTCAAGCCATTCTGTTTGCAGGGTTATCATAGCACTGGCTTTCCCTAAAACTAATGACTGCTACTTCTTTTAAAATTTATAATTTTCGTTTAGTTCCTCTTTCATGAAGTTAGTGGGTATTCCTTCTCCTCACCACTTCCACAGGAAGGTGAATAGCTCCCTCAAGTGCTCCATTCAGTCCCTGATCTGATGGAAAACTAGAGCTGACACTTTCCTTGGGAATCCTTTTCTCTGTTCTGCAATTCAAACGGCTTCTTCTACTGCATCAGATAGAATATGAATCAAAAACAGCCCAGGAGAGCAATTACCATCCAAGCTGCAGCCTTTCCTTCTCTCCTGTTTACATGCAACAAAAATGGGGGAAATGCTCTTCCAAAACCCTGGAATTTTGAAGAAGGAGAGTTGGCTCCAAAGTAGGAAAAAAAAAATCCGAAACAAACCACTAAGGTAATATTTTAAATCATTTTTTCACAGCAAAGTGGTTTTTCTGCATCTCATTTTGTAAGCTTTCATCTTGTGAAAGTGACATTACAGACAAAAGTGGTGTGCAAATCCCACACTTAAGGCTAAATACTCTTGGTTCAGTAAGAAATACTGGTAAAAGAGATATGACAAATAACAAATACTTAAAAAAAATTTAAAGCAAATTTTCTCATTGGAAAAGTATTATTCATTTCAAGATGAATTTACCAGGGTGCCAATAACTCTTTTACACAAAGATTCCTTTCACCCAACAATTTCAGAGGTTGCTCAGCATGTATCCTGGCAGGTTTTTGCTACCTCCAAGACTGAACCTCTCTGGGCAATCTGTGACAGTGTTTGACCACTCACTCTCACAGCAAAAAAGTCTTCTGTTTAAACAGAATTTGCTGTGTTTTAAATAGAATTTGTGTCCCTTGTCTCTTGTTCTTTACCTAAGCACTAATTAGAACGGCCTGACTTTGCCTTCTTTATTCCTCCAATCAGGCATTCATTCATTAGGATAAGACCCCTTGAGCCTTCTCTTCTCCAAGATGATGTGCCAGCTCTCCAAACTTCTTCTTAAACCAGAGATGTTCCAGTCCCTTTATCATCTTTGTGGCTCTGCACTGGCCTGGCTCTAGCATGTCCATGTCCCTCCTGTACTGGAGAGCCCAGCACTAAACCCAGCACTCCAGATGTGCCTCAGCAGTGCTGAAGAGAAGGGAAGGATCAGCTCCCTGAACCGGCTGGTGACCCTGCCTGTTGCAGCCCTGGAGTCTCTGTTTCAAGGGACAATGCTTGCTCACTGCCAGTTTGTCACCCAACAGGAGGCCCAAAGCCTTTTCTGCAGAGCTGATTTCCACTCATCATCACTTCTAGGGTGTACTGGAGACTGGGGCTGTTCCACAGCTGTGGGACTTTGCATTTCAGATCACTGAACTTCCAGGGGGTCCTCTCAGCCCATTTCTCCAGCACACAGAGATCCTCCTGGATGGCAGCACCTCAGCTATCAACTGCTCCTCCCAGTTTTGTGTCAGCAGCAGATTTTAGAGTGTAAGAAATATAAATGTATGGGCACAGGCAGTCCCATACCAGCTCAACTCAGAGAGAGAGAGAGAGGTGCCATGATTTCCTTGACTGATGTATATGGAGCCACAGAGATTAGTGTGCTGTAGGGGAGTTTTCCTGGAGCAGGCACAGCTCTGTGCTGTTCAGATACCCCAAATAAGGAGATGAGGTATGTCTCTGCTTTCTCAATTGCTGCCTAGCTTCTGTGTGAACTTGGGGCTTTTGGTTTATTTTCATTATCACTTCCAAATTTACTCCATTTGCTCAGCATGTGCATGTGAACATCTCTATGGATCAGACTTGGTACAATACCAAGAAAGGCAGTTGCTGGCAAAAATCTGACTGTGGAATGTGATCAGAAGCACAGTCTTGAATGCAGTCAGGATTTCAGTTATTTGAACAAGACAAAAAATGCAAAGGCGCAAGTGTCAAAATTTCCTTCCGGCCTTAGTCAGTTTGAACACTTATGTTTGCAAACCTATTAAAAATTCATGTGAGCAATTCTGTGTTTTGAGTCACTCAGCATCATGTAATCTCAACTCCTGTCTTGGGGTCAGAGTCTCTCTCTTTACAGCTCTCATGTTTTCACCCCAGCTGGCAACAAAGCACCACACAACTGCTCGTTCATGTCAGGATGGGGGAGAGAACTGGAAGAGTAAAAGTGAGAAAACTCATGAGTTGAGATCAAGGCAGTTTAATGGCAATAGTTTAAAGCAAGAGCAATGCATGCAAGCAAAGCAAAACAAGGAATCCATTCACCACCTCCCAAGGGTTGGCAGGTGTTCAGCCATCTCTAGCAAAGCAAGGCTCCATCATGTGTAATGGTGACATTGGAAGACAAACACCATTAGTCCAAATGTCCCATCTTCTTTCCCCAGCTTTATGTGCTGAGCATGATGGGATACCCCTGTGGTCAGTTGGGATCAGCTGTCCAGACTGTGTCCCCTCCCAGCTCCTTGTGCACCCCCAGCCCTGCTGCCAGGCATGCTACTGGAACAAGGGAAACCTGAGCCCAGCAGCTGCTCTATGCAGAGGGCTCCATGGACAGAGAGAAAAGGGGGCAGAGGCAGAGCCCTCAGGAAGAGCCAGCTGCCCTCAGACACAGTCACAGGTCCCCACACCGAAGGACAAGATGAGCTGGGAAAGCAGGAAAAAAACTTCGGTAAAACATTTGGATAATACAACCCGAATATGATGCAGTTAAATCCAAGGGTCATCCAGCTGTAGTTCCAGCATGCTCACCTCAATTTTTTCTGCATTATTTCCTTTTTACATCACAGTGATTCTCTCTCCCTTTAAATCCTCTGTGATTAGGGAGTGCAGACTGGGTTTTTAAGGGCAGCAGTCTCAGTGGACTTGAAGGAATTTAATTTCAGCTGTCAAAGATGCTGAAAATTTGAGGGAGAAAATGAGATTTTCTGCCTGCTAGAAACAAGAAAGCAGAATCATTTTTGAAGAAAGAGGCATGTGTGTTAGGGAAGAAGCAAGACCTATACTAATATACATTAGTATATTAGGCTCTGTTAAACCAAATCAAGTTGAGGACCTTTCATTGCCCACCCTGATTACTTTTTAGATCACTGCTTTTCTGTTTTGGACTGCTCTGACCAGGTTTCTCCAAGATGTATCTGCTCTGGAGGAAAGTAGCCCTAAGAAATGTCAGAGCAAAACTATCCCTGACTTTTAATAATAAGCATAGACATAAACATGGAGGCCAAGCTGACTTCAGCGAGGCCCACTCTGGAAAACAAAGATAGTCTTGGATGAAATAAAGTTTCATGAGGAGGTTGCTCAGAACCTCTCAGCACGGAGGTACAGGCTCATTGGGAGGACGGAGATAAATCCACCCCCACAGTTAAGAACATTCCATACATCCCATTAAAAAATGGGATGGGGTTGTCCTATCAGCACCAGAAAGAAAACTGTACCTCACTGCAGTTAAACACAGAAAAACAGGGTTAAAGGAAATTTGGCAAGGTCTAATCCACCTCCTCTCTACTTGTTTCTATAGGTCTCTGCAGGAAAGACCCAGCAATGTCCCAGTCAAGCTGTCCTTACCAGGAAAAGTTCTTCCCAGTATCTACTCACAACCTGAGAGGTTATGCTTTAAGCCTTGTGCTCCTCATGCCATCTACCACAAACATGGAGGACAGATTATTCCTTAACCCTCTAACAGCCTCCATAAACTTTGTTTGCTCTCAGACACTTCTTCTCTAGCCTAAATAATTTCAGTGTTCTTTTCCCTTTCTTCCCAGGTCAGGTTTGCCAGACCTTAGATCACTCATGTTGGACTCCTCTTCACTCTCCCACTGAGCTACTTTCCAGATAAGTTGAAAATTGCCTGTGTTACCCCACTGAAGATACTGAGTAGAGCAATACTTCTCTTTATTCATTCCTTTAAAATGTATTTCTTTTCCACAATAATACACTTCAGCTGTCTAGCTCTCCTCCTTTCTGCAACTGCCCTCTGGCCACTTGTTCCCTGGTGTTTGTTGCCACTGTTCAGCTGAAACAGCTCGTTTTGTCTCTAATTTCACTCCTTATATTAATTTTGAATTTTGCTCTCATCTTCAAGTGCACATGTAGCCCTTCCCAGCTTTATGCCATCTATACATTTAATGTGAACATCTTCTCTTCACAAATGCAACTTAAGTTAGATCCAGGACAGACCAGGGCATGACCTTGCTCCCTCTTCAGCAGGATCTTCTGTAAAGAGAATACACATCACAACTACTTGGAGCAGTTACCCACCACCAAGGGAGGCCAGGTGGGATTTTGGGTGAGACAGCACTTCAGAAAGGTGAGTGACCTATCTGGCTTTAGCTTTACTTTTAAGAAAGGACAAGGAAGTGGTTGATAAACAAACAGAGAGTGGCTGGGAGATGCCTTGACTTATGAAGATGAATGTTAAAAATTGAAGAAAAGTTATCTACAATGAAATGTGAACAGAGCAGGAACAGCTAGAAAAGAGCTGGAAAGAAGGCACTGTGTTCCTGTTATTGTCCCCCATTACTCCATGGCATATGTATCTTTTGCTCCCCCACTATTCCAGTTGAATTGGAAATAAATGAGCAGGAACTATGCATTCCCATCTGTGTGCTATGGTTAAGTAATACAGAGCCCTGATTCCAACTAGGACACCCAAGCACCTTCATCACAAAGATATGAAAGAAATGAATAGTGAAGTGATGGTGAGGTCAAGCATACGAAACAGTAGAGAGAAAACACTCCTGCCACCACACCATCTAGCACAAAACTCAAGCACACACTGAGATGGACAGGTCATGTTCAAGTGTGGGTCAATTGCTATAAAAATAAGCAATTCAGATCTCAATGGTCCAGTCTGTGCCAAGTCTTAAGTCAGGGGAGTTAAGCAATCATTTTCCCTTTGAAACACAGCCTGTGACTTCAAAACAAATAGCACTAGTGTCTAGCAGCTTAACCACTTACAAAAAGCTAGGTGGGAAACAGGCGTCTTTCTTTTGACCTGAGGATCACACCAACAACTGCTGTGTAACCTAACAACTATTAAAAAAACGAAAAAAGCCAAACTAGGAACCTTTTCTTTAAGGCACGGCTGTATGTATTTAGGAGAAAGCCTTTTTAAACTTAAATGGGTCTTCACAACATGCCTATTCCAAGTGAGCTTTGAATAAACAGTCTTTGTGATGGGTAGAGCAACACATTTCAAGCAGGATTTTCCACAGCTACACAAGCATTCACACCGCCACTCAAGCCCCCTCCTCAGTGGGAGGGGAGAAAGAGCAGGGTGAACAAAAGCAAAATATTTCATGAGTCAACATAGAGATAGTTTAATAAGTGCTGCAAAGGCAGCCACTCACCACCTCCCACAAGCAGACTGATGCCCAGTCATGGAACAACAGTCGGCTTGGAAGACAGAATCTTGAGAGACAGATGTGGGGGGAAAACAATCAGTCGACAAAGCAACACAGAGGACGCACAGAGGCACGCTGCCAGAAAGCAGCAGGGAAGTCAAAGGAAAAGGACAAGCAAAGGAGAGTAGTGTGCTTTAGAACACTACTTCTACAAATGCAAGGAACTAACACCAGAAAACAATAATATGGGAGGGGTTGTGGCTAGAGAGGTTTTTCCTGTTTTTCTTTTTTAAAGTAGAATAGTATCAAGCTGTCACAGTGTCTGACAGAGAGTTGTGCTGTAGTGGCATTAGTTTCCTTACAAGAGCACCAAGAACAGGAACTGCTTTAAGCCCATTTTCTTTGAAATGGATTTTCTCCAAGTGATTTTCTTTCAAAGACCCAGCCTGATAAGAGGTCATGGCTGCAATTCTCTTGGAGGAAAAGAAGTGGCAGGTGTCAGAGGTAATCATGTGTGATCTGCAGACACTGCTCATGGGGCTGCTCCAAACTACAATAGACCTGTCATGACAATGATAGGCTGAGGTCATGCCAGGGAGACCCAGGAGGGCAAAGGGTACATCAGTACCCTTGTGACAGTAATGAGGGCCCCATTTAGTATCTCACAGTTGCCTGTTCCAGTAGATATAGCTCCTTTTATTTTTTTTCTCATTTTTCTTGCTTCTATTCCAAGGACAACCCTGCAGCTCGCTTATCTTTGGAATCACAGTAAATTAAGGGAATATAAGGAAAACATTAGAAGCACACATGCTATTTTCCTGAATAAGTTACATGATTAGTTCAGAGAAAAGGGATAAGCAGCTACCAAATGCTGAAAATCACTGCTGGAGTTTGCTCACCAGGAAGCAGCTTTAGGCCTTCCATCATCAGCCAACTTTGCAAGGACCACAAATGCTGCCCACCTGCCCAGCCACAGTGGGTAGATCCAGCCAAGCCAAGCAATCAGGTCACACCCCACACCCGGTATGACTTTTAGTGAAAAGATTTGATGTTGCCTAGTTCAGAAAATGTCAAAAGTGTAGAAAAAGGAGAGCTCTCTTACTGCTAACTCATGGGACTGAGGACCCTCAAATCTGGCTTTGTCTTTCATGAATGATGTTATTTTCCGGTGAACTCTATTCCCGCTACAGCCTGAGTTTCCCAAGTGCTGAGCACACTCAAAGCTACCGACAGCTCTGCCAACCCACACCTGCTACAAGCAGCATTAATTGGGTAACAAAGTTAGTAGGAGCAGAGAGATACGGCATGCAAACAGATAAACTGTCCACAAATTTGTATGTATTAATGTCAGCATGTTTATACATACACATGCATAGACACCTATGCACATATATGCACACAAACACACACAGTTATGAAACTAAGGGCATGTTCTCGCTCTAAGAATCTGGGTGAATGATAAAAACAACAGTACAAACAGTAGTTTCATGTTATTTGCAGTGAAGTCTTTTATTCAGCCTGTACCCACTCAGATCCCTTCTCATTTCCCTCAAATGTTGCAGAAACTGGACACCATTGCAAAGAAAAGGACAGACTGGTGAAGATTTCTATCAGCAGCAGCAGAAGCTACAGCAGGAGAGAAACTGCAGGCAAACAGGAACACAGATAAGGCCCCTCAGTGTTTTTGAACTTGGGTGCAGATGGAGACCAAACAA
This sequence comes from Pycnonotus jocosus, assembly GCA_013400435.1. NCBI lineage: Eukaryota > Metazoa > Chordata > Aves > Passeriformes > Pycnonotidae > Pycnonotus > Pycnonotus jocosus. Next base: position 1,904,397 of record VWYP01008227.1, read on the forward strand.
GATCATTTAAGCCCAGAGCATGATACAAGTTCAGAAGAAAGTGAGAGTAAGAGGGGGAAAAGACCTTAAAACAAAACAAAAACCCCAAAAAATCCAGTGCTGTGAATTTCCCTTAAGGAAACTGAGTTATCAGAAATGTTGGAAAGTCCAGCACACATGCCTTAGGCTCTCTTCCTGCACGCTGAATTTCTGCTTTCCTAGAGCCAAGGAGCTAATTACTGCCTGTGAAACCCAAGACACCATCTCGAAATAACTTGCCCTGCAGACACATAAGACCACAACTCTTTATCAGGGAAAAACTATCCCCGTTGCTGTCTATCAATTGCTTGCACACTTGCTCTGTCTCTTAGACAGCTGTAAAGTTTCTTGTATTTTAACACATGAAATCTGGAGTCAGGTAAAAACAATTAAACCAAAAAACACTTTGTCAAAAGTAAATTCTCAGTAAGTTCCGTCCTTCAGATTTTATTCGAGTAAATTTTTTACTGACCTTGTATCAGCCACCAAAACTGAGCACCCTTACTCCTCTGTTCCCTGTTCCTTATGATAAAAAGCATACTTCACAACTGCTTCAGGATTTCTTGCTCATGAAAATAAGTTGCTCAGTTGTAAAAGGAAGAGGGGAAAAAAGTCGCAAACCAAGCAATAGAACTATGTGCATGGGCCCTTCACTAGGTTCTTGCACATCCTTGAAGAAAATCTTTCACATTTCAAGAATTGCTTAATTATGACATATCCTATCTTTCAAAATTAATGATCCCAGCTGTCTTTTAAAAATGTAATTTGGTTTGCAGGATGTTTCAGTGATTCACCTGAAATGAAAATAAATGTGCCTGACATGCTAAAGCTCACCTGCAGAATAAACTCCAAGGTGCAGCCACTGCCAGTTTTGAGTGGGTTTTGCCTCATTTATGTCTACCTCTGACTAACAATATTCCAAACCCCAAATCACTGCTGAACAGGAGAGTGTATTTGTGAGGCATCATTTTTACTTATCTAGATCTAACACCTTTCTGAGGCATCCCCTACTGTGTCAGCATTTCACCTGACCTTGAAGTCAGGCCCTGTGATGCAGAACAGCAGAACTGAATTTCAGTGATATTTACATTTCATTTTAAGTTTTGCAGTCAGTATGCACGAAGGCTGCCAATGTCTATCCAGACAGGCTGGAACAGCCAGGCTTCAAATTAGATCTAGAGATGATGAACTCTTCCTTTCTCAGGTGTTTGGTGCTTCAACTGCCAGGCAACTTGTTGGTGTCTCTTCTTCCTTCACCCCAGCCTCTGTTCACTAGGGAGGTCAAGCTGCAGCTTTTTCTCTTCCCTATCTGCCCTCACAAGATGAAAACTGTGTAACACATCTTTCTCAAAACACCGGCCAGTACAGACATTTTCATATGCTGCAGCTTCCCTCAGTTGGGGTACAGCATTTGAAGACACTTCCTGCAATGACAGCCTCTGTTAGACAAAGAGGCTCATCCAGCAGACTGAAATCAGGATTTAGAAGCCTTGGTAGACTGAGGCACAGGTTCCCCACTACAAAATAGCAGCAATTCACCACCTTCTGTCTGCAGCCCCCACACAGCTCAAAGGTGAGCTGCTGCACATCCTACATTGACTGTCTCCTTTGTTTGTAGCAGCTTGACACTTGAATTTAAGTATTTATTTTTCAATAGGGTACTTTTAGGTTGCAATTAAGCTTCCATTACATCCAGAGCTACACTTTCATCTGCACATGGTAAGAAAGCAGCTAGCTATTTGAAGTTTAGCAGTTTCATTTCCATGAAATTAGAGTTTTCCTCCTTGCTGCAGGGAGTATTGCTTCCAGGTGTTAATATACAGGCCTTTCCCCATAGTAAATGCATTAGACCCATTAGCAGTTTGAAATACAGCTTTATTCCCAACTCCTCCAGAGCTTCCATTTTTTTATACTTCACAGCTGCTCAAGAGTGGAATCTAGCATAAAAATTGTTTCAACCAAATTTGACTACATCCCCCAACAGTATCTATACTACCACTACTTAATATTCTACTGTGTTTTAAGTAGATTAATACAGTAAATAGAATTTGGTGGAGTAGACAATACATTAAAAAATATATATACACTTAATATTTTAGGAAGTAACTTAATATTTAGGATGTAAGTTTGACCCTTAACTTTCACCAGAGCTGTCTTCAAGCACATCAGCCACAAAGAACCCTGAATCCAACACTTGGGGTTGCCGTGGAACACAAGACCAGCTAATGTCTGAATTTCAAGACTGGTAGTGGTTACATTACTCTTATGAAAAGACATTTGCTTTCATGATATTTCAAAAACAGTTACAAAAGTCTGCACTGGTAACAACTGAATCAAAAGACAGCAAATCATCTAATATAAACTACTGTAATTAATCCTGCTCCTCTGAAGCTCTCATCTGTAAGAAGTTGTTCACACATTTTTCATGTTTTGATTACATTGTTAGGAATTTTGCTTCTGGCTGTACAGACTATTTTTAGCAAGTCTCCATCCCTACACACCTCTTGATTATTAACATTGCAATACAGCATAGGTAAGAAGGTTGTCTATAAGGCTTTAAATAGATTCCAATACATCAGCTTTGGGCCTTGAAATTATCAACTACACACCAAATGAACTAACGTTCCTTGGCTGCAACATGCTTTTAGGCAAAACAGTCTGAAGAATGTTTAAAACATACAGGTAATTAAAAGGTCCCATAGCACTCTTATATCTTAACTAAAGCAATCTCCATATGACTACTTCATTGCAAGATAGTTACCACAAATGAGTCAATCCCTAGTTCTGTTTATTCACCATGTGAAACAAAAAAGGATGTTTCCAGACCCATCATTGGAAAGGGGCATGCCTGACACCTACACACACCATCTATGCTGTTCTGGTCACAGCCTTCTCATACTACTGGTCACATACTTCCCATGACTCCCATCCTGTCTGTAACACCACCTGCAGCCCCTTACTACCAATTCCAAAGGGAAGTTCCACTTTTTTCAGTTAGGAAGTATTTGGGCTACAAACATCCCACATTTATTCCACATCCATTGTTAAAGGAATACTATGGGCTTTAGAAATACCCTAATGGCAAAACACTGCTTTGACAAATCTGCCACTTGTAAATACATTACTGAGAATGTCAGTATTTTATATTCCTCTCAAAGATGGACATGACTTGGCCGTGGCCCTCTATCCCCTACTCAACTACATTTAACAAATCAAACAGGGTATAAGCAAATTCTGGATCAACAGCAGGATCTAGTTTTGCCTCTATTCCACTACAGATTTGTGTGAAAAGATCATTTCCATTTAACATTAGCAATTCACAAAGATGTCAAAATAAATAAAAAAACAGCTAGAAGCAAACACACATGCTAAAATTTAATTATATTCTCTAAATTATTCAATGCTTAACAGATGTATTCAAACTAGTCATCTCTGCAATTCAATTCAAGGCTACTGAATAAAAGCAATTCCAAGAACATGCACAAGCCCAATTTAGCATGCTGGATCAACAGCACACAGTATTCAGTTGTGAGAGAACAGCTAGGATCAAAAATAATCCAGTTTAAATTTGGAGAGAGTTTAACTTCTGCTGGTTTTACTACTGCCAAAAAGATTACTGAAGTACACTATGCTAGTATAAAGTTTTTTTCATTTAATATCTCACTTCTTCATCAGCACACTATTGATTTTCTCCCATTTCATATAATCCTTTTAAGTCTTTAATTCATAACTGTGTTATTTCCCATTCTGAATTCCCACCACAGAGGCAGCTTCATTATTTCCAGATAAAACTACACTCTCATTAGCCAAGAAAATAACATTTCAAACAAAAAAGCCTACAAAATACAAATAAAAAATGAGTGCTCATTTGGAAACTAAACAGTAAATGGATCATCATCCAAGTACTAAGTTCAGTGTAATGTGAAAATCAAATAAAGTGACAAAAATTAATGGTTTTTTGTTAGTAGAAGCAGTATTTCCCCAAGAAACAAGATTTTCCTGTGTATTTATTTGTGCAGAGATGAGGTATATTTTAGCAAGATGTTATATGCAGGATATCTGTCCAAGCTTTTCAACAAGAGTTCACGTGGTTTAATCACACTGTGCATTTCAGGGAAGAAAATAATTAACATATGTGGCACTACAGCTTTACTCCTAAAAAGGTTTTAGTTTGCTGTCTTAAATTACGGCTGTATCCCTGACTACATGCAATTTATCAAAATGGTAACACATAAAAGAAAGACAGTAGAAGTTTGGGGAGATATTTTATTAATGTACAATTTTATTAGCGATGTACAATAGACATTTTAATTCTCTATTTATCCTGTCTCCTTGAAGCTTGGTAAACACTTGTTTGTATATAAAACTACACAATGCTCTTTCGTGAGGACCAGAAATTGTGAAAATCTAAGTGCTACAGTATATTTTGTAGTGATTTAACACGTTGTCCAGAAGAGTTACCAGCCACTTCAATGAAGGACTTCTAAAAATATTTCTGATCAAGTTCAAATGCATCTGTTCATAAATAATGATTGGCTTGCTCATGTCCATTATACTGCTAAGTACAAATGTCTCCAACATAAAATACCGTTTCAATACATTCTTCCACATGGACAACTAGATAATCCAGTCATATTTACTTTTAACCAAGGCTAATACAAATTTACAAGTAAAATAACTTCAAAATTTATTCAGAATAATTATTTTTTTCAACCAGAAGCTTTACTTTGGACAACGCAGAAATATATTGCAAGTGACATTCTGCAGCAGAAGCTGGAGGCTTGAGAATAACAACTAAGAAAGACTAAATATCAGCAATACACACTTTTACAAGAATTCTGACCATTCTGAATGTTAACATTAGAGACCAGATAGTTCAGTTTGTGCGCCTGTCAATCAAAACCTCCACACAAAAGAAAAATTAAAAATTTCCCACAGAACACAGTATTTCAGAGAACTTGTTAGACACTGGCATGACATTTCCCAGATCAAATTGGCAACTGAAATTTAACATCCACCTGAGCTTGTTTTGCTAAGCTCACAATTTCAGACAGCTTCACCACCTGAAAAACAGAAAATAAAAACTTAATTTCAAAACAATCCTAACTTGACTGAGCTGGATCAATCTTTTTCAACAAAATTACTACCAGGGAATCATCAGTAAGGTATTATAGGGGATTACAAGTGGGGTTACTATTTAGCTCAGGGCTTCTTAATCAGTTTTAAATGAAAGATAATCAAGTCTTCTAGAAAACATTTCATGGAGTTTAAAAAGTCTGCTTCTCATTCATAATGAAGTATCTTGATTAAATGCTAAGTTTTAAATTTTATGTGCCACCTTGTTATTTTGTGAGGTATTGAGTTGCCACTCACAAGAAATTCTACGTATCTAGAAGATATTTCTCCTCTGAGTTTCTGTTGCAAGCATTTCTGGATCTTATTTTGATACCTTAAGGAGCCTTATCTTCTCCTGCATAATGACTCTAAATCTCTCTGAATTATTTCCTGCTTAGAATGAAATGTTATAACTGAGTAAGTGGTTCTTGGGGAAAAAAAAA
>VWYP01008227.1:1910020-1948675 GCA_013400435.1 Pycnonotus jocosus
AAAACACAAAAACACCCTAAGTTTTCCCATGACAAAATCCACCAGGTATCTTCTAATTTTTTTGCTATACATTCCTAGTATAAATTTCTTTTCCACAAACAAAGAAAAGCAACACACATACAAATCAGTGTATCTGAACATCTGAATATCTAATTTTTTTTATGAGGCCACAGGATGATCAACCATAGTTTTAATCATGCACACTGAAATACAGTGGTTGATAAAAGGCAGTAGTACATTGCATTTTTCAGCCACCTCAATTTAAGTATTTTTTCCCAATTAATAAAGCTAAGCTCTTAGCCATTCTGCCACCAAGGGGAGTAGCTGACCTGATCATTGATCCAGTTTTGGTTTGTGTGGTTTAATAGCTTCTGACTGCATAGTTGTTCCCCTGACAAATCATGCACTTACTAGCTTGTAAAATATTCTCTTCAGGCACTGGTGGCAACTGGCACTGGGATTTATCCTAAACTGTCTAGTTGATCAAATGGAGTTTTCACTTTTCAATACTATGCAACAGGTGCTATGTTCTGAAATGAATAATCATAACCAACTATCTTACCATTTTTGCAGCTTCATCCAAGTCATCACACGCAAGGATTTTGAGGCCACTAGCTGTTATTAAAGCTTTGGCATCATCAACTCGTGTACCTTCAGAAACAAACAGAATGCCACTCTTACTGAACAGGAGATTACTATTACTACTACCTACTAGTCTCATATTTTAGGAAGCCTCTTCCAAAAGTTAGTGAATAAATCTAGAAAACAACATCAGTAGTTAAAAAGCAGGAAGTCTCTTTTTATTAACTTGCCAATCCTCACCATCTAAATGCAAGGTTTACTTTATTTCTCCATTGACTTCAACTCACAGGCAGCTTGCTGCACAGTATACAAGCTCAATAAGACCTCTCAGTTGGAGAGAAATATATCCAAATATGGATGAAGCACACTCACCTTGCAACCGTACCACAATAGGGATTTTTAGCTCCAAATCCTTTACTGCCATAACGATGCCTTGTGCTATAACATCACATCTCATGATGCCACCAAAAATATTTACCAGAATAGCCAGTACCTACAGAATCAATGACAACATTCACATTAAAAATGGCCAGAGACACACATCAGATTAAATCAACACACAGCCTTCAGCCTAAGGATAATTCAAGCTATTTAATTGTATTAAAGGGACCCTGCAAAAGACAGGACATTTCTGTTCTATAGAACAGCAGCAAACAAAATACAGTTCTATAGAGTCACATACCGCAGAGCAGTTACTTCAGGAAACTATTTGTCAACTATTTATCTTTCCATTACTAACAGTACTCCAGCAGAGGTACCCCCACACCAGTAACTTCACATACTGAAGATAGGAAATTTTAAAAACTCATACATACACAAGACTCTGTTTACACAGTTTACTTAAAAGACAGCATGCTTAGAGATAAGCTATTTGAAATACATTTTATTCAGGAGGATTAAGCCAGCAGTCAAGAGAACTCAAGTGGTAGAAAGGAAGGGTAGAAAGAACCATGGTCAGAGGTGAAAGATGAAACAAAGCAGGAATCAAAATGGGTAGACAGCCTGAGATGACAAAACAAACTCGGCAAGATAAAACACTCCTGTGCAACTCATTCCTAAAGAGTAACTTGGTTCCCATTATCTTGCAATTAGATTAGCTCATCTGTGTGGCACTGTTCTTGCTCCTGCTACTAATGGGCAACTTAGACTGGCACCTCAGAAGGCTGTTCCAAACAAGCCCTGAACTGATCCCTGAGTGCAGTCCATGACACCAGTGGGCTGCATTGCTCTTTGAGTTTCAGCACCAGGAATTTCAGCTATAGTCATTGTTTTTTGATAAAATAGTGAGCAACTGAAAGAAAGCAGAAAGGAAAAGTTGTCTTAAAAAGTCTGTTTGGACACCCTCTGTCCACACATCAGCAGAGAATTTGTATTGCAAAAACTTTTCCCCAATCAGCAACCCTCAGATTCTTCCTTGTTCCTTCCCTTCTCTCTGTAATTCAAGCGCTCTGTGACTGTGTCCCTCACTGTTCCCTCAATTTGTGTGAAGAAAGAACAAGTCTTATGAGGATGGGCTGATGGAGCTGGGGATGTTTAGCCTGGAGAAAAAGAGGCTATGGGGGGACCTTATCACTCTCTACAACTGCCTGAAACGATGTAAGAAGGTGGGGTTCTCTCTCCTCCCAAGTAAAATGCAGTAAAAGGAAATTGCTTCGAGTTGCACTACGGGAGTTTTAGATTGGATATTGGGAAAAATTTCTTCCCCAGAAGGGTTGTTAATCTTCAGCACAGGCTGCCAAGGAAGAGGTTGAGTCACCAACCCTGAAGGTATTTAAGACTTGTAGATGTGGTGCTTAGAGATATGGTTTAGTGCAGCACTGGGCAGTGTTAGATTTATGGCTGGACTCAATTTTAAAGGTCTTTTCCAATCTAAATGATTAAATGACTCTGTAACACTTTTGGAGTGTGTTACAGACCATGCATTTCATAATAAATGTTTCCAATAAGAAAGAGACTAAGCTCCTCTGGAATATCACTCACTTGTATCTGGCTCTTTCCAAAGATGAGCAAGTGGTACACAAAATTGTGGTGCAAAAGTAGCATACCATTAGCAGGTCTCACAAGTCGTTCCCACTTTTGCAGTCACCCCTTTTAAAATATTTTTCTTTATTTTTAAAAAGCTCCAAACTGCCAAGTTCTGCCTGGGATAAGCATCTCTATGCAGACTATCAATCCAGCTTTCACATTATTTTTGTGGAAAAGCTCTTCCTCTAGTTTCAACCAATTTATTATTTTAATAATAATAAAGCACTTCTGATAAAATTTTAATATGATAAACATTAAAGCCCTTCCAAGCCCCTTAAAAAGTTATTTTATCTTACATTACATATAATCAGTACCTTAGAAACTTGTTTGTGCACAGCACAGCAAATATTCACCTCTACAACTCTATGCAAAACACAGACCCAGTTGCAAAACTGGTCCAAAAGAAAAAGAAAAAAGTGGAAAACCAACTAAATACTGCTTTCTATTTAAACAGCAGACAGTGGGAGTTTCTGACTCCAAGATTTCTGGAAAGATTCAAATCAGTTACAGTTGTAACTTCAACCAACCACTAAACTGTCTACTCAGTACACAGCCAAAAATCGTATTATTTAAAAAGGTAACAAAATTCAGTAAGAGCTCTAGGCCTCCTTCATCTGCATCAAGATTAAGCTAAGATTTCCATCTTCTTTCTTTCCAGTTGTGTGCTTATAAAAAACCATGTTTTCTGGAGAACACGCACTAAGCATTGTCTTCCAAATCATAGGCTGTTTTACCGCTGTGTAGGACCTTGATATGCCAAGTCTTCCCTCACCTTTTTATCAGAGGTAATAAGCTTAAAGGCTTCTGTCACTTGCTGCACTGTAGCACCACCACCAACATCAAGGAAGTTTGCTGGAGTTCCGCCGTGAAGTTTAATTATATCCATTGTGGCCATAGCTAAACCAGCACCATTGACTATATGAGAATAAAGATAACATTTAGGAATTCAGTTTATAAATCCATTAGATCATTTAAAATTCTTTAAACAGTACATACCTAAGCAGCCTATGTTTCCATCCAACCCTATATAGTTGAGATCTGCTTTTGCAGCATCCTTGTCTCTTTCGTCTTCCTGTGTCCAATCCTGCATATCAAAGATCTTCTTCTGACGATAGGCTGAATTGCTGTCAAAGTTTATCTTTGCATCCATACACATCACTGAAAGGGAAAAACCCCACCATTACCAACCATCATTTAATAGAATAACAACTCAACTGCTACATGAGGGTGTTAAAAGTATGTTAAGTCAAATTTGGCAGCTAGGTCACGCAGTCCAAACAAAAAGTTTTGCTAAAAAGACACATGTACCACTGTCAAAAAATACAAGATTCTCTCCAGTTTCCCCGTATAATCAGTTATGCACAAAAAGGAAAGACAACTATTTCCTGAGACACTCTAAACCCAAAAAAAGCTAACAACAAGCTGTTTGATAAATCTGGGCAAATTATGTTTTCTCAAACCACACTGCAGCCTGGAAAAGAAGGGGCGGGGGGAAGCACCACCAAAAGTACTTAGCATAAAACTAATCCTTACAGAAGGTCTCTGATTTGAGTTTTTTAAATCCATCATAGTTTTTGCTTTTAGAATAAACATATATAATATGTACATGACTATAAGCACACAAAAACACTATGAAAAAGTGTCTGAGTTGGAAGAAAAAGTGTTAGGAAAAAACACATAGAAGTAAATTACTTAAGATGTAGCAAGCAGAAAACATACAGTATTCTTTACATCAGAACTAAGTTTCTGTCTGTACAAGTGTATCACTTCATTTCTACCCCTCAGTGAAAATTATATAAAAATAACTAGGCACAAGAAACAGATGGAAAAGACTGCTCTATACTGATCATTTAAGCATTATTAAAAAAAAAAAAAACCCACCCCAGTAACAGTAATTACACACTTTGATGAAAGAGCTACATTCGTATTTAAATTTCAAACTGTTGTATTGAGTTCAAGTACAAATACTCTCAGCAGACATTTTTTGTAGAGTGGAATTGGCTGTGATTGAACATTAAATGACGATTCTGCAACTGGATATGCTAAAAACCTGATAAAAACCAAGATATTACCTAAACTGCTACAGTCTTTCAATACACTATCAGTTTTCTAATGCCTGAGTCATAAAGGCAGATTTCTGGTTACTGTCACAGTACCAATTTTGCCTACATGAGATGGCTCAAGTTTCAATTTATGAATTTTGAAAAAACCTGATTTCCAGGGATCCCTTATCCTGGGCAGATGTGCTCTTTATTTAAAAATTTAAAAATTAAAAAAGAAAGTTACTTACACGTAAGATCACACATAGCAAATAAGAGCAAATTCCTACTATATTTAGATTCTCAAATTTATCTGCTTTATTAAATTTGTTTTTCAACACACCATGGTAATACTAACTCCTCTTGGTGTATACAGCTGTAGTTTAATTAGTGCTAAGCAACCAAGATTTACAAAAATGTCAAGGTGTTACATGAAGAGTATGAATAAGAAACATTACCAACTCCTGATGCATCTTCCACCATAGGATTTATTTCTATCATGGTAGCATCATATTTCAGAAAGAGATTATACAATTTGATCATATTTTCAGCTGCTTCATCCACCAGATTAGGAGGAAATCCCATTTTCTGGGCAAGCTGAAAGTAAAGGAATGGTTATTGTTAACTCATGGTAGAGTGTCTCAGTTTAGCTATTATTTCAATGTCATTTGAATTTGTAGATGTAGAACCTGGCCTGTCTACTAGGGGAAAAAAACAAATTCACTCTTCAGTTTGAACAGACTATTTTCCATACAGAATACTGCATTCATCCTAAAAAAGAGCTAATAAAAATTTATCATGATATGTCTTCTTTGCAGTTGTATAAAAACTAAAGTACTGCCATGCAGTTTGATTTACACTTATTTACCTGAAAATACTTAAATATCCAGTTCAAAGCTGTTTCAAAGAGAGATTTAAGACAACTCAGCAGGTTGAATGCAAACACTCTTTACAAAAATCAGAAGCAACCCTCCCATTTTCAGTAATGTGTACCTTCCCACATTAACAATTACCCTAACAGCTTGCTCCTTTTTTATGCCTTCTACTATATCGATGGGTTCCTTAATTATCGCCTCAGGATTCTCTGCAGCAACATCTTCAATATTAACACCACCATGAGAACTGCCTATCAGCACAGGACCCTAGAAAGAAAAAAAAAAGTACTTTTATACCACACAATTGAAACTTAGTTCTTCCTATAAGATATTTCACAGCAATAAAACCTTTTTTGTTGGAAAATTTTTATTTCTTGTATGCTCTCAAGAGAGTGTTACTATCTACTCAATACATCCATATAAAACCTTTTAATAATACTTTCCAAACATTGAAGTCTATGTCTTTCTAACTTTCTTTTAACAAGGAAAAATTTCCTTTATAAAGCAGCAGCACAACAATCAACACACACATATTATTTTTACATTTTGATAGAAAGATTCAACTTCATAATCACACACATTTTATCTTTTAGGTGTCACCAGACAAAGTGTCACTACCTTCTCACCTCTACCTTCTCCACTCACTCCTACACAAACACAGATCAAATGCCAGGCACTTATTTGTTCATTTTGCTGTGCTCCAACTCCAAAGACAAATGGAGGTCTGCAGAACTTAGTGATAAATTACTGCAAAGTATACCTGTTCAGTAGGAGCACAATGTTCAGTAACTAAAGCCTTCACTGAAAGTAAGTCATAGCAAAACAAAACAGCATTCAATTATCCATTAATAAAAGAAATTAAGAAACCAGAATCGACAGCATTTGCAGCTGAGTTTTTTTTTAAAAAAAGCCAAATCTCAACAAAAACATGAAGGACTCACTACCATGGAACCTGAATATCTCTCCTCCAGTTCACAGTAAAGACATACTTGGATCCCTTCAACCAACCTTGCCTTATCACCACCTATGCATGGATTATAAATATGGTGTACTAAAGCAGCATTTCCTATCAGCAGAACTCAAAGATGAAACAGCCTTATAACTGTTGACAGTTAATTATAGAAAATGTGACCCTGGTTCAGAGAGCCTGGTTCAGGCTTAATAACCACACTACTTCCCTCCCATTACCATCCTTCCAGATGGAAGTACATAGCTGGCAAATTATGCTGCTTCTAACAGTAAGGTTCAACTCAATGAACATTTTTGGATACTCTTATCTTGAACTGTCAGTAAGCTACAAACTGATCATAAAATAACTCATCACTCCATAGATTTGACTGAAGTGAACAGTTTTGCTTGAAACACAAACCCCTGCTGGTGAATATCCAAGTCATAAAGTTCCAGTTTCGGCTGACTATTTTCATAATTTTTCCCCTCCTTAAAGGAAGAGGTTTGCAACACCAGGAATAAACACTGTGTGCTATTCAACCTTCACACTTCCCTCTTTTGAAAGGCATTTCCTCATCATAAGCATCCTATACAAGTTACAGTAATTACAAGCACATCTAAAAACACAACTTATAAAGTCAGCAAAAAAACCAAAGCACATCTCTATCAAAAGGCAACAACCCACACAATATGACCAATATATGCTAATAAGATTTATCTTTTATACAAGAGAAAGAACAAGTCATGAAAACATGTTTCCCTTCTTCATCTAATTTGCTCCAATCAGTTAGAGGAAGTTTTATTTCCATAAGCATCCTTGCTTATTGCTTACACAATTTTAAGTCTAAAATCTGTTCATTTACAGCATTTTGACGCCACCTTGTGGTACTAAGGTAACATTTGAATCTTCCCTGCTCTATCCCAGCACACATCACAATGGAGGTGCCCAAGTCACATAATTCAACACAACTGATACTTTCCTATCAAAAAGAACACTACAACACTACAGAGGAAGAAAAAGGAACAAATATTTAATTCCTAATACGGCTACCAAAAAAAAAAAAATACTAGTTTTCTCATTCCTCCACAGAAAATTATTTCATTCATACTTAAATATCCCCTAATTACCAAAGCCAGTGCCTCTGCAAATTCTTAAGCATCTGAAAAGACCAAACCCAGTTTTTCTGAGCTTCAGCAAATAAAGTTCCAAGATCTGTTCCAAATTCTGGCTTCATTAAAGTTACTTAGCAATTCATGTTCTATGCTCCAAATAGAACAGTTGTCTGTCAGAAAACACTGACACGTTTCAGCAACCACATTTGAATTGTAACCTAAAAAACTACATACCCACACATACTGCCCATACATGAAGAAAAGACTGGCTTTCATTTTCCTGAAAGCTCTGAAGATAGACCTCTAGGCCCAAATCTTCCCACCCATTTTCTGGAGAGCATTAGTATAAGAAAGCTGCTAGCACTCTCAAAATCAAGGGACACACCACTGCACCTCTAGAAACCATCACATATAGGAGAAAAAGGATGTCGGATTATGCAGGACCATTTGCTCTTCCACAACACTGTCACTTATCTTGTTCCTGACACTCAAAAAATAGGGTGTACATTTACATGCACACATATAGCTTTTTTTTAAACTAAATTGCATAATCTGGTAGGCAAATGCAAATTAAAACCAAAATGAAAATTACCCCCTTATTCTACTCATCGCCCATTTGGCCATGTGACTCTGAACTTCAGCTGAGGCTACCAATACTCATTTATTATTCTGTAAATTCAAATTGTAGCATTACATCTTTACAGCATTTAAAAACAAAGTCAATCATATAGTCAGATGTACCGGAGAAAACAAAATTTAGTTTGTATACTTCTGATTTTCAAAAACAACTGAACAGTACAGTAAACAGTTTCATTGATTTTTTAAAAATTCAGTTGTAACAAGTTAATTAGCTTACTTCTATTTCTAATATTACTCACTTGAAAAGATCTCTCCATTGTTATTGCAAAATAGTATTCTCTCCTGGGATATCTGCGCTCACAGACAAATACTTGATTGCATATCCTGCCCTTCTCTCCTGTCTGCTTGGTAAACAACTTCTTTCCAATCATTTGGGAGGAGACAGCTTTTGCTTCTTCTGGACTAGAATAAAAGAAGCTCAGAATGTGATAAAGAAACCACTGTAAAAACAGAAGTAGCATTAAGAAAGTCTTATCTAATTTTTGTTATTTTAAGGTTAATAATTAAAGCACTGGTTTTAAAGAAAGCAATTGGTACAACCCATAATGTGAAATGTTGGAGCTTTTTCACATGGTTGGATAATTTAGAAAGAACTTACGAAAAAACTATTTTCACTCCTCCTTTCAGGCCACCTTCAAATGTTCCTTTTCCTCTACCACCAGCTAAAACCTGTGCTTTTATCACAATATCCTTTGAACCTAGAACAAAAGAAAACCCAAAAATTTGTCATTTGTGACTACTAAAACAAATTGCTTCAGGTAGAATAACAAAGGCTGCTTTAATTTTATTACCCCTCTTCCACGCCCACCATTCAAGACACACACATGTGAATCGAAGACTATATTGTAATTCACACAGATTGTTCCAAGAATCTCAATCTACAGTTTGCAGCTTTAGGCTGTTCTGTGAACAAACTTTGGTAAGTTAGTATCCAAAAATGTTGGTGTTCTGATCATCTTCAATATGTGTTGGAGTCACAGATGATTAAGCACCCAGTAAGAAAGAGCACCTCACAGATTATTAACAAGATGAAACTGAATATCTGACACACTATATGCAAGGTTTTCCTCGAACAACTACAAATATCCTGTACCTGTAAACCATTACCTTCTCAGCACTTACCCAAAGTCAGCTTGCCAGGTCCACTCTGGCTTCCATCCAGCAGAGCACTAACACGTAAACTTGAGTGCTTTGCAGAAGTCAGAGGTCTAAACAAACCCATTATTCTTCCCAGAGCAGGCAAAGTAAGTCCTTTAGTTGGCTTTAACTGTTCAAAACTCCTTTACAAGATATTCTTCTAGGTATGGGAAACTGGGCACTTGAGTTTAAAAAGTAAAGTGTGAGAATATAACAAAAATCAACTGGGATATTCTCATTGAACATACTGGGAATTGTCATTGAAAGACAAAAAAATCAAAGAAAGAGAGCTTGTCGAGTCATTTAGGGTGATAAAAGAAAAAAACCCAGAAATTCTGAGTTATTATTCAAGTTCACTTACACAGAGTACAGACAGCACCTAGACTGCAAGATGTTAAGAACTGCCCCATTGACATTTATCCAGCACATTCCATTTTTTCTAATGCCACCATCAGCTGAGCCACTCTGATCTTCCCAAGCCAAAAATGAACTTGCTGTTCCTTTGGATGTTAAAAGGGAACCATGGAAATGCCTAAGAAAAAATACAGTACTCAAGCAAAACTAGCCACTGCATAAACTGAGGAAGGTTTTGACAGACACAAAAGTTGCACTGGTTCCTATTTTGACCTGTGTCCTGCCTGGACAGGTGAAACTAAATTCAAACCATATCCCAAGCTAGGGTGGCTATAAGCAGAAGACTCAAGCCACTCCTCCCAATTAGCTATCTGTTGATTTTACTTCTTGAAAGTCTATCTAACAACAGATCTCTGAATTCACACATGATTTTAAAGCTCTTTTGCTAAAGAGGCATGAAGGTTAAAAACACACAAGTGTATACTGATTTACTACAGTCTACCATCCTAATATTTAATTCAATTCCTAAAGAGAACTACTTTTTTTACTGGCAATCAAGTCAAGATACTTTACAGAAGTCACAGAAGACAACTTTTATGCAATTACTTTAAGTACTTGTTTTCCATTTCCTACAATAAGTCCAGAAAATAAAAAGCTGCAACTACAGAGAAGTTTTCAGAAAAGCCATGAAGTTCACCCACAGGCACCTTCTTTGTAGCAATTATTCCCCCTAGCAACAAAGAGCAGAACCTGAACAAGTCAAATGAGATCCCAACTAAAGCTCTAGTAAGACCTCAGCTGGAACATATTTAGCTCTGGGCATAAAAGTAAACTGGTAACTAAGATGATCACTGAAATTAAGAGATTCTCTTACAAGTAATGAGCTTAGCATATCCTTAAATCAATCAAAGGAGAAGAAAGCAAGAATGTGATTACGGTCTTCAGCCATACCTGTGATGGACAGAGAAAGAACACAAAATTACATGTACATCATTCACTCTGGTTTCTGCTCTACACCAGCCAAAAGCAAAGGCCATCTACCAAGGAAGTCAGTTTTTTAAAAGTGCAAGAAAAAAAGACGCTTCTTTACACAAAATGCATGGAAGCCTGCCAGGAGATATGAAGGAAGAATAGAAGAGCCAAAAGGAACTGGGCAGAGGTATTCTCTCTGATATTCTTAAGACAAAAAATATGAATCCTGGGAGGAAATGAAGAGTAATGGACTGCAGAAAATAGTCAGGCTAAGAATTGCCCTAGATAGTATGTTCTTTTGTTCTTAGGCAGAGTAGTGGGCTAAATGCGACACTGCCCGGATCCTGGAAGATATTTCTTTTAAAAGTTGTTATTATTATGCATTATAATATTTTGTCAACATACAGACATCCAAAAGAGTGTGAGAAAAACAACTTTTCATTTTTCACAATCAGTTTTGGCCGTAACATCATTGGACTAATCCTTATGCAACAACTGAGTCATTAAATGAGCAGATTACTAATGAGCTGTAAATTGTTTTCCTCTAGCACTGCAAACTAGGTGCTTGATTGCATAAACAAGTTCAAGGTTTATTTGAGCAGCTATGCTTACAAGCAATTAAGCTGCACAGATGTACCTGAAACAAATTTAAGATAGTACATCCCAGGAAAACCATAACCCATCATGCAGAAACTTCGTTGGTCAATAAACATTTTTTTCCCACAGCTCCTATTGAAAATGACTCTAAAACTAAAGGAAGTGTTTGGTCACACACCTCATCTGCAGTGTTCCAGCAGCAGCACTGTCACACAATCTGACACAACAAAGAACTGCTGATACACAGTAACCCAAGAAATAAATTTGGAAACCAGCAGCTACCATAGCTTTCTACTCAGTATCAACAGTTGTGCACTTCCTTGTTTTTTGCTTATGTGGCTTTGAAATACTGCTAGGCTTGTGTTTCAATGAAAAATAGTTTCTGTCCTAGAGCAGATACCCACACACAGTTTATGCCAAAAAACACACCACCACAGAAGCGTCATCCTGCCTCCAGCCCTCAGCTTTTCACTCCAGCCTCGTTTCTTGTGCCAGTAGAAGCACTTGTGCTATCATGCCTTGAAGCATGCAAGAACAGTGATTCCCTGAAGGCAAAAGCTCATCCAGCAGACTGACAGTGCTTCTGCAGACTTGTGCACCAGGTGACAGGCACTTGCACACAGGAACTTCAGTGAGCAGGACTTCAGCTTTCAGCAGCAGTAACAAATTGTAAAGCCTTAACACAGGGCACTAGAACACCACTACAACTCATGTGGGCAAGCAAGCTAAAGGCCAATGCACAAATCTCAGAACAAGAATTTGATAAGAATCACAATTCCATGTTAATGGCAGTCAGCCCTATAAGCACATTTAAGTACAACAACCTGAAAAAAACCAGGAAATGCTTAAACAATTAAGAGAAGATACCAATGAGAACAGGTATCTGAAATCAGAACACTGACTTAGCATTTATCTGTTCAGGACAACAAAAATCTATACCATTACTAACACCACAGGTTTCACCTTTAACAATCATTTATTAACCAGACAGTGAAAGTTACACAGTCAGCAAACAAAACCATCTTCACTTCCATCAATACTAGTATCTATTTTTCAGAAGGAATGATTTCTGATTCTATAACTTAATCTTTCAAACTGGGAGAAAGATCAATGTATGCAGGGAAGCAGAAAGACAGCCATATAAAATACAATCTTTAAATAAGCTTATTAAGAGGTAAGAAGGGTCATTGTTCCACTGTATCTCTGAAGTCTTCTGTGCAAGTGGAAAGTCCAACGATTACAGCAGGCAGGCACGATTAAAATGTTCTGCTTTACAAGCTTCCATTTTGACTTTTGTCAAACCACATTAATTGCCACTTCTCTGCCCAATACTATCTGTAGAAGAGGTACTGCCTTCCATGTATTGCAGACCCCTTCTGAACAACCACGCACGCCTAATCTATTCCAACAAGAGAGACAACAGAAAAGGGCAGTGACAGGTTAGTAACACAAGTGTCAATCAAGTTCTCAACTACCATTCAACTACAACTTACCCCAGGAGAGACAGAGACCTGCTTCAGTCTGTATTTCAAAGTTCTTGTACCAGAAAAAGTAACCCTCCATTTATAACACAAGCTGATTTTTTCTTGTTGCACAGATAGGAAAAAATTAAGTTTAAACAATACAGGTGTATTTATTGACATTAGGAAAAGATGAGTTTGTAACTAACAAGAGTGTTAGCATAAATAATATGCTGACTCTAATTCTGTCAAGAGAGCAGAGAATCTCTTCAGAGTACACTGTCTGCATTTCCTTAGAAAGTATAGCTATTGGGAATTTTAACTTCAAAATCATGTTTTTTCAGCATTTGAAATTTTTGAGTGTTAGAAGACTCATTGAATGCAAATCATAAGTATAACTATGGAAATAATTATGTGCCAGGAATCATTATACTCTCACTGAAAGGACCATACCAGTCAGGAGACTGAATCTGATGTTTTGCTATTACGAAATATCTTCTACACAAATACTTCCTGACATTAATCAACTGCATCAAGTTCATCATCAGCTCACAAGACAGGTTTGATTTTGACAACAGCTTAAGTCGAGCAATTAAAATACAGAGGTCAAAATTTGAATGTGCTGGTTATACAGGTTTATTTTAATTAGTGAATTATCATCAACAATATGGTTTGATATTTTAACTATAAAGGAGTGAAGTGCTACAGGAGAAAGCAAATGCTGAAGCAAAAAGATTCAGATGCCAAACAAAATAACATTTGTTTGGTTTCTTAACTACTATTGCTGTTTCTCTAGAGATTTTGACTAGGTAACTAGGAACATAATTGCATGATTTCTTTAACACCTGGGGCATTTCTGCTTAAGTTTGCCACCTCAGATCATCATCTATGTCCCAGAGCAACTGAATAAACGCTCTGGAGTTTCAGACAACCTAAAAGACATCAGGAACATAGATAACTGCCCAACAAGGAAAACTGATTATAGCAAAACAACCAAAAAATGCTATAAATTAAAGTATGACAGACATGAGTTTTCACTATGACATAGACTAGAAAACCCCCAAAAACTTAAATCAGAGAGCCAAGGTGGGTGTGGTACACACCAAGGAGAAAAGCCTCCCAGCTTTTTGCCACAGTGCCTGGAATATATCATTTGAAGAGCTAATAAAGAAAAAGCTAGCACTTTACCTAGAAAATAATTGCACATATGGTACTAAGCTTTGATTTCTGACTAAATCAAGCCTAGGATCAAAAATTCTATTTATAAATCTACCGATGTTTACACATTACTTTTTAAAGTTTTTTAACAGATGTAAGTTGTATGTTTAAGTAACAGACAGAAAAATAAATAACACTGAAAAGTACTTCAAAGATTTAAGTAACATTGAAAAAAATCTAAAAGGTCTGAAAAAACCATCTATTAATCGCATAACTGTCAGCAGGAATACAGTCAAACCAATCACTGGAGCTATTCTGTAGAAGGCATACCAAAACAGAACATTCTTTATAAACCACACAGACATGGAGCTGCACTGGACCTCTTAAACTGCAACAGCAAAAGTAGCAGACTCTATTCCAGGAGCTTTCAGTCTCCTTTCAAGAACTTTGATCTAGAAAGGTGCAATGTTTTGCACTCACTCCCTCAACACTTCCTATTTCATACAGCTTTATACTTTACTAAATTTTGAGTCTGCCATGCACATAAAGCTGTGGGATTCATTACCTAAAAACCCAACAAAACCACAAGCACACAAAAATGGCTTCAAGATATTAACGTCTTAAAAAGTCTTACTTCTCAAATCATCATAAATAGAAATATATGCTACTAAAAAATCCCCAGACAAGCACACAATATGTCACTGCCTCCCACTCAACTGTTACCAGAGAAAGGTATCAGGAAGCATCAAAACTTGAGTTACAATACACTGCCCCTATGGAAGTGTCTCTTGACAAACAGCAATGTTCATTTCAAACAGTGTGCTCTGCCGAGCTATCTGCCATCACGCTGATCAAGCACCTGTTCACTAAACAGTCTTTAGGTTCATTATTCTTGTTCTCGATAACACACACGTACCAGCTTCTCCACCAGAACTAGTCACAGTGCTAGCTGGAATGCACACACGGCTAAGAGCAAACCATAAACCTGAAGGCAATCAAGTCATGCTGCAGTCTCTTATCAAAGCTTTGGAACACAACTTACTCAGCTCATTTTTTTCAAAATTTAAGCAAGATACTTATATATCACTGATTTAGCTACAGCCACAGCTAACCCAGGATAGTCTCTGTTAGTGAGAAGTTTGCATTTGCTATACATTGGGACAAAAATTTACCCATTTCTAAGTGAAGTATTTGCAAAAGGGAAGAAATCCAATGTCAAACTCAACCTTTAGTCAGAAAATCTGGTCTGTGTAAATTTACCAGGAACATGTGGATTGGCACTAGGGAAACAGAGCAAAGAGTATTACCAACTGTCTTTGTAATGGTCTAGACAAACGTTTGATGAAGTAGTTTAGCATATAAAAAGAAACAAAAAATAATTTCATATCTGCTAAGAACTACTCCCACTGAACAAAAATCAGCAATGAGTGGGCAGACCAAAAAAAGTGAATTTTTCACCCTGACAGAAATTTGTTTGGTTTAACTTGTGTTTTGATGATTCTTTTTTAAGTACGAAATAAAAGCTAGCACCTAAATGCCCACAAAAACAAAGAAATCCAAAACACTGGAGTAAAAAATAATATGTCACCACTCAATGAGTTCTGGACATTTTTGAGCAATGCCTCAAAACCTCAAGCTCCTTCAGTGTGTGTTCGCCTTTTGGGAATTTTTCCCTTTGTCATCTCAAGTACCAAAGAAAGCCACAGCATTGACTACACATCGATTCCAACGGAGTATTTGGTTGACAACCAGAAGCCCTGAATTCCTGTACTAAAGGATGCCAACTCACACACTTGACAACTTTATCCTTTTGATCTCCAAGAAACTGCCCAGAGTCCCATACTCCAGATAACAGGCATACCTATGATGTCACAGGGATGACAGAGAGCTATAAACCAGCAGCCAGACATACCCACACTGCTGCAAGAGCCCTCTCTGAGCAAGAACAAAACAAAGGAATCCTGACCTACGGGTTTCTGGGCTGTTGATTAAAGAGCCATAGACAAAGGTTCTCTTATTTTCCTCCAGCAATATCTGTGCAGATATGAAAGCAGAGAAAAGGGGTATGCCTGATTTGGGAGTTTTGATCATGCTATACACTCACCCTTAACAGAATGTAAGGTTCTGAAATTTAGACTATTCTCAGAAGTATTTTAGCAATTTCCTTTCATATTAATGAAATTACTGTAATTTTGTGTCACTTAGTCTCTAATGGAAACAAGCTAAAGAAGGTATCTGACAATACCTGAATTTCTGGGACATCATATCTGAAGGAAAAGCAGTTTTTCAATTATTTTGTACATTACCAAGCAGCATAACTTGCTCTAGAAGAAAAATAGTCATTTTTTTCAGATCTCATTTCTCACATTAAATCTACATACGAAACTGAAATGAATCCAACAAAACCTACAACCTCAGGAATCACTATGAATGGATCCATTTGGAGGTGAACAGAGATTTGAGCATTTGCATAGGGGAAGGGAATATGACAACCAAAGTCCTTCACTAAAAGTTTGTGACAAGCCTATGTTTGGGGAGAAAAAAAATCCCAGACTTTAAACTAAAAAACCCCCAAACAAACAAATCAATCAACCAAAAAATTCCCACCTTCTAATGCCTGACACAATAGAAGGTGACTTCCATATTAAATCCAAATTAAACAAGATTTTAATAGGACACGTCATGGGTAAAATGGCAAATTAATAGGCAAAGTCAAGTTGAAAATTAAAGCTGAATTCTAAATTAAGTATTTAAGCACCTGGCAAATGAGATTGGATACTTTTTCATCAACAAGTCAGGAATTTAGCATATAACAAGAAGCCATCAAAGTCCTCCTCTCCTGCATGAAGTAGCTGCATTCTGCCAGAAAAGCACACTCACAAAGAAATAGGATTTTACTTTTCTTTTGTAGCCTAAAGAGAAGTGTGGTTTGCATATTCTGTTCTACATGAGATCTTGTCACCACCACTGAAACTCTTCACACAAGACTTCCTCTAACCCTGCTGAAAGTAGAAAGAAATCCAGGATTTGCACAAAGTAGAGTCTAGGACTCATCTCAAAGATGTTTAAGTAGTTATATTAGTCTAAGCTAATAGAATGTATACCTGACCTACTCCTTCTTAACGACAAGGTTGCTTCACAGGGAAGACTCTCTTAAAGGGAAGGTATATGGAGAACTCCAACCAACATCTTACCAAGAAAGACAGAAAAAGCAAGTACACCTTGCCTATCTGTATATTTTTAATATCATGAATCTCAATCCCATGCCTATTTGTATATTTTCTCTTTAATATTATACCTATTTCTTTCGCTATTTTGTAAGCTTCATCTGGCGAATTGGCGACCACTCCACGTGGAACAGAAATGCCAGCCTCCTTCAACAGTCCCATGCTCAGGTATTCATGGAGTGACAGCCTCCTCTGTTGCTGTTGTTGCACTTGAAACCCATGATTATTGAGTATTCCTGGACTTCCTGTAAGTACCTGAAGGAAAAGGATAAAAAGAAAAAAAAAAGAAAACAAAAAAGAACATCGCTGGTGTGAAAAACTCCCCTCCTTTTTTAGGTTAAAAAAAGTCTACATATTAAACAAGGCCACTTCAGTGTACCAGTGCAAACACCTGAACATTTAATCTTACCCTTCCACATCAGTCATTCATATCAGGTTTGGTATTTGATTTTGTGAGGCTTTATTGGGCAGGAGGAAAGAGCTGGTGAAGCTGCTAGTACTGACAAGGAGTGTAGCACAAAAATTAACAACAACAAATGCAGAATCATTTGCTGCATTTTTTTGTATTTCACTGTATGCAAACAAGACCAAATACACACACAAAGCAGGAATCGTATGGAATTCAGCTAATCCATGAACATAAAAAAGCATCAAAAGGCTCATGGTAAAAAGATTACAAAAGATACCTACATACAAAACAAAGTTTTGCATTTGTTTTTATTTTTTTAGTATGTACCACTGGCACAAGCACTGCAAAAATCAGCCTGTATCAGGAAGTTTCTGACAAGCTGGATTTTTAAGGCTTCATTTCACTTCAAATACAGGAAACAAGCAGAGGACACATGAACTTTACTATAGCATTCCAAGCTAGCGGACCGACACGGCCTATGGAGCCTCCAAAGGATTCCTTCTCCAAGCAGGACGTCCTTTCCTTGGCACGACCCCAAGGGAGAGGCGCTGAGGGACGCGGCGGTCCCGGGAGGCTGCCTGTAACTCGAGCGGGGCACTCGCGGCGACCTTCCCCAGCAGGGGCAGGAGGAGAAAGCGGCAGCAGCGTCACACCGTGTCACACACTGCAGCCTCCCCAGCGCCTTCGTGTCAACGCTTCCCAGGGGCGCTGCAGCCAAAAACAAGCCCTCACCCTCGAATGGCATCCACAGGAACCAAGAGCAGAGGCTGGCGAGGTGCGAGCTGGAAGGAGAGTTTAACTGGCACAGCCCGACCCCTCCTAGGAGCAAGGTGACGGCGGAGATGCAAACACGGGGATTCCCAAACAAGATAGGGGACGAGGGCGCCGAAAAGGAAGGGAAAAAGAACCACGCAGGGAAGACTTGCGACAAGCAAGAACAGCAGCTGCGGGGGAGCGTACACCAAAGGCGAGCACAGGGCTGCCAGCGCCGCCGCACAGCAGGGCAGGACAGCGGCGGGACTGGGCTGAGACGGACGCTCCTCTCGCTGGCGCCCCGCACGGAGCGATCTCGACCTCCACCCCAGCCGGCCCGTCCCCGCTTCAGCCCCGGCCCAGCTCAGCCCACCCCCGCTCCCGAGCGGCCGCTACCTTCCCCGCGGTGGAACCCAGCGAGGAGCGGAGGCCGCTGCCCCTTAGCCCGGCCGCCACCCGGCTGCAGATCATGGAGGCCGCCATGGCCGAGCCCCTTCGCCCTCGGGTGCCCCTGGCAGCGCGCACGCGCCGCTCCCGCGCCGGGGCGGGGCCAGGAAGCGCCTCGCGCGGCCCCGCCCCCGCAGTGACGCCCGCCCGGCGCCGGGATGGGCGGCCCTGAGGGGTGCTTCCCGGCCTCTCGTTCTTCCGACCGTTTTGGTTTTAGTAAAGGTTATTTTTGCCTCGCAAGGATGCTAAATGGGTTGTAGTCCGCCCACAAGCTTCCGACCACGTCAGCCTCGGTTGGCATCACCTGTGTTAAAAGGGAGGAAAGGGGCACAGTTCCCTTATGCCACGCCCACTCTCCCTGCCGGTTCAGCTTCGGAATGGAAGAACTTTCTGTATCCTCACCCTTGAGGATTACTTTTTCTTGGTTTCGTACTTCAGGGTGTTTCCGTGCGACAACGCAAGCACACCCGTTCTTGCATAATACAAGGGGGAATGGTTTTTAAGTGAAACAGGGCAGTTTTAGATATAAGGAAGAAATTCTCTATTGCGAGGCGGGAGGCAGTGGAGCAGGTTTCTCAGAGAAATTGTGGATGCTCCACCCCTGAAAGTGTTCAAGGCCAGGCTGGATGGGGCTTTGAGCAACCTGGTCTGATAGAAGGTGTCCCTGCCCATTGCAGGAGGGTTGGAATTAGATAATCTTTAATGTCTTTCTCAACCCAAACCATTCAGTGGTTCCATGACTGAATTGAGAACTAGTATTTTTAGGTATTTTGCAGCTCCTTCCCCCCACTCATCCCAGGCCCCTTCCCCATGCCACAATTCCCATTTCTGCCTCACACAGCTCCACACTGCACCTCCCTCTCTCCAGTTCAGTGTCTGTACTTTTACTTCGGTGCCTTGATTCAGGTTACTAAGGAACTGAAGCAGGGGACAGATGTCCCTGCAGAAACTAGTGACCAGACCTTGTGATTCACAAGGAGGCAAAGCTTTTTTTCCTTTAAAACAAAACGGTAATTAGGAAAATAGCACTGGCCTAGGAAATTGGAACAAGAATATCCTCTACCAATAATAAGGGAAAATACAGTTACTTTCATACAGTATGAACAAGATCTGATGTGAAGAAAAACCATGTCAGAGCTGTGATTCTTCTTGGGTCTTGTAACTTGAATTATCCAATAAATACTTGGATGAGTTGCCTCTTTTTGTT
Source organism: Pycnonotus jocosus (assembly GCA_013400435.1). Lineage (NCBI taxonomy): Eukaryota > Metazoa > Chordata > Aves > Passeriformes > Pycnonotidae > Pycnonotus > Pycnonotus jocosus. The sequence goes on from VWYP01008227.1 coordinate 1,929,963, forward strand.
CTGAAACTGAAAATACATATTCTAACTTCTCCTTGGGGGTGAGTATTGCAAAAGATGGAGTCATTCTGGTTCAGTTATTTTGCTCCTGGTTCTCCACTGACCTAGTGTTATTGTCACCTGTTAGCACTCCCGTGAGCTCTGCAGAGTGCTTGGCTCTGCACCTCTGTGTTCAGACACACAAGGTAGAAGTATGGGTCACTGAACCTGTGAGAACACAGGATTTTTTGATAGACCATCCAAGATTTCCCACCACAGCTGATAAAATATTTCTTCCAGCAAGGGGGAGAGAAGAAAAAACACTTGAACTCTGTGCTCTTTCTGCCCTCTATACACACAGTGGCCCTTCACTAGTCACAGGACCTACTGCAGTTCTGTCACAAGACAGTACATGGATGCCATTTCCACATACAAAGAAATCTCCTAACTCCAGGAGACTCCCCAAAATGACCTCTGCCCTGGAAAGGATTTGCAACAACACTTACAAGAGGATGTAATGGATCTTGGCAAAACGTTCAACCTTAAAAGCCCAAAGCTACTGTTCAGATAAGTACTAGCTGGAGGTCAGGAAACCAGACTTATATCCTGGCTCATTTGCTTGCTGCTGGAAGTAAAATTGGACAACTCTCTCTGGGCTTATAATTAATTCTTGCCTTAGCAAATAGCTGTAACACATGCAGATTACAACTACTACTGTATCTTCTTCTCACTAGAAGTGACATATCCTTCCAGTTTCAAGATGAAGATGGTTTTTACCTTACACATCAAAAGAAGAAATGTCACAATATTGACAATAAAGAAGAAATGGCTGACAATATTGACTTCTAGACTTCTAGAAAGACTGAGGCAGCTGGTGCCATTATCTAGAGTTTGATACACAGCTGTATGAAGAACTTTAATTATCTGAATATTTTATTGTCTGATTTCCTCTTGGCTGTGAAAACTTATCTAACTGGGATGGACTGTAAAATTGCCTGGATTTCTGCCTGATCACCAGTGCCACTGCCTGGCTCTGACTGTCAGCACAAGGAGGTTGTCAGCCCAACTCAAAACCTTAACAACAGCAGTTCTTGGAAATGACATATTCACCTTTTCTTTACTTTGTTAGACACACCAGAAAAGATAACACTCTTCACTACAACCAGACAAATTCTTAGTGAATCCAATATAAGCTGACTCAGGTTTGTATAGGCTCAGCCTCGTTCAATATCTGACCTATAATTGCAGAGATTGCACAAGGAATGCATTGTAGGATTCCAGCAGATATCCAGAGTTTTTGATAAATCTCCAGAAACAGATTCCATCCTATTCAAAGTTTAAAATTCTGAGATTTCTTGCTAAAGTCAGAATAAGGTTTTTAACACAGGATTGAGGCCCTCTCTGAAAAGCTGTATTTAAAACTATACAGAAGTGGGGAAAAGGTACATTACAAATGAGATAGAAGCAGCCAAGTTTTAACAGTCAAGCAGGACAAATAAAGCATCCTGTTTGAGCCCAAATAAAGCATCCTGAAAGGCTCAGGCATTATGAATAGACATTAATTTGCTTTATTATGGATTTATCACATTCACATAGTGACAGTGTGCAATCTAAGTTATTTCCCAGATCTTGTAAGCTCCACTGCTCGATCCTTTATAGTTGAAAAACATCAGGAGAGAGGATCTTGCCAAGAACATCAGAGTGAGAAAGTGAAAGCCTCCACCAAGGCCATGAGCTCAGAGGAAATTTCCAAGAAGAGATTTATCAGAGGTTTAAAAGACATTCCAGTTCTGTGGGGAAAATCACGCTGAGCTTTCCAGAACACTTTTAGTTGAAGACAGGAGGGAAGACCACTTTTTTGGTATGGTAGATAAGTAAAAAAGTTTAGCTGAAGAATCAGCCAAGGTCAGAGCAAAAAACCTGATTTTGAAGCAAAGTGAGAAGAGTTCTTCAGTGGTGTCTACACTGCCTTACACTGCACGTCTTACAGATGGTGAATTCACTCTGCATCGCTTGTCTGCAGGAGTACCATCATGGTTGTCTCTGGACAAACTCTAGGTCACTAAGGGGACCCTCAGGCATATCTAACAACACTGCATCCATTTGCAATATAAACAGGTTATTCCATCTCTCCTCCCAGTCATACAGAAAAGACAATCCAGGCTCCTTTCCTGAAGATGCTCCAGTGTATCTCCTGCAAGGATTCTGACATCTATCCTAACAAACAGGCATTTAATGTGTGCACTCTCAGGTCTGCATAGGTGCGGTTTTCTACAGAATACAGTATGAACATTAATCACTAACTCACCATCTCTTCCCAACCATGGAAGGCTGGTAGGTGAAAGGCTCAGTGAAAGCAGAAGGATTTTCTTCGCAAAAATGATCTTTCACATAGCTAAGCTGTGGAGCACCTTGCCACAGATGCTGCAAATGATGAAAATTTACATGGGCTCAAGAGGAGTCTTGGTAGGTTAAAAAAGAGAAACATGAAGAGTGTTAGTAAATATACAGAAGCCACCTCTGCCTTGAGAAGTCACTGAGCAACAAATGGCTGTAGAATAGTAGTCAAAAACTCTGTCATGATTTCTTGCCTAATGTATTCCAGACATCCATTCTGGACCTCCAGGTACTATCCTAGATGGATAAGGAACAGACATTGTTATATTCTTCTGGTTCAGGGTCCCCTGGGATTGAGTACACCCAGAAGCTTCATCACAGCCGAAGCACAATCCATCTTCACTGACCTATGTGTTGCCCAAGGTCACTTAAAGAGTTAATGACAAAACTACAAATAAAACAGAATTGTCTCAGCACCTTCACTCATTGCAATGACTCAGTCCTATCTGTACATAGCAAAGAAATAATTAACAAGCAATGAAGACAGCACACCGGTAGTACGGCTGTAATTTGTCCTATTGCTCTTGCACACACCATTATTCTCTCCAAATGTAAATGTGATCAGAGGTTATTTACATTTCAACATAGAAACTACATAAGACACTTTGCCTAATTTCCACTAATAATGCTTATGAAGCCATAATATTACAGCAAGCAATGATTTATGGTAAAAGATAGCCATTTAATGGAAGCATGTGGTTTCATGCTAAAATAAAAGCAAGGAAACAGTTAACAATGTCACATTTTCAGTACCATCCTTCAGGATAACAACCAGCTGCTTGAATGCAAGAGAAGAAAAAATCTTTCAAGTCTCAGCCAGGTTGCTGGCAGGACTTGGTGTCACACACTGCTGTCACATTCCACCCAGCTTCTGAATGCCAGCTTTGCAATGAAAAATATTTAAATATAATCCTTACATCTTCCAGTTCATACTTCTGCTAAGCAAATGCAAATATATTGTAAATTCCACAGCCATGGAACCATGTGTATGAAATTCTCAGAAAGATGGATGTTTTCTGCTTGTGTAGCTGCTTTTCAATAAGCTGTTATACACTGTGTGCTTTTCTAACCTGCTTCCCCTATGTGAGCTTTTCTTAGGAACAGCTGTGTAGTTATTTAAATCTGACATAAATCTGGCCTGGCTCTAACATGGTTAGTCCCACCACTCTTGTTCCCAGCTGCTCTGACTCACTGCCTCCCCCACTTATGTACCTGAGCTGTAAATTTCATCAGGGAATACAGCTTGCTTGACAAAGTAATCTCTCTCCCAGTTTGCTGAGTCAGGTTTTGCTTTGTGCAGTGTTTAGTCTGATTGAACTCTGTCCCATCCCCTCCCCTATGCCACCCACAGCATGCTAGAAAACAGATTAATGAAAAAAACTGGGGCTTTTTGATCCAGATCAGCTCAAACATACAGTTCATTCAATAACAGTGTCATTCAATAACACTTCAATCAATAACAGTGTTAGCATAAAGAATGAGGGATTGGGCCTGAAAAATAGCTGCCTCTTTTCCAGTAGCTGCTGGATATGTGCTGGTTTAAATACACTGTTTTGGCTGTTTGTCTCATAGAAGTAATTTCTCAGATAAAATATTAATTTAAAAGTTTACAACAACTTTTAATTAATATTTTATTTGCTAATTAGTAGTAATAACTATTATTTAATAGAATAATTGCTAATAATATATATTTTATATATTTTTCTATAATATTATATAGTATTTAGATAATAAATAAGTTATTAAATATTCTCATTCAGTAATAATTAGTATTCAATATATAATTAAATTATCAGTATTTGAATATTAGTATGACAGTGGCTCACCCTCAAGTCTTGTTACTAAATGTTGTTTGGTAGAAGGTACAGGAAAATGGTGTACATAGAAAGTAAAATGTTTTCATTTTTCAGGTAAAAGACTTTGTGGTGTTTTAACATATTGAACCAAAATGAGCTTTGTGGGTGAGGAGGAGTCTTTGATATGGCTTTTCTAAGATCATCATCTTCTTAAAGTATCAACACAGAAGTGATATAACTGATATGTCTGGTGTTTCACCTGGAGATTAGGATATTCCAGCTGTACTGGGGAGACAGATACAAATGAATGAGCTTGGTTTATGAAAAAAATCTTGTTAGCTTGGCAATTTGCCTAAGATTATTAATTATTTTTATTATTGTTAGTATTTACTAACGTCAGTAATTCAGGACATGGGCTGGCATCACAGTTACTCAGCACAGCCAAATAGTGTCAAAGGGCAACCTTGCTTCTAGCACGCCCAGCCATTCGCTCCTGACGTGCCCTTCATGCCAACACTGGGACCCATTGAGCCACCTCAGGCAGTTAAAACCCCAGAAAACTGATCCCAGAAAATATGATTAAGCTTCAGCCAGTTTGACCCTGTGACCTTCATATGTGAATAAAACCATTTGTACATAGATATTTTAAAACTTTACCAAAAAACCCAAAAACCAGCCAACCAAAAACCAACCAACCAAACAAAAACCCAAAGCCAATTTGAAAGGTCTGCAAATAAAAAACAACTTTCCCTATTGTGATCAATAGCCTGAAGAGGGAAAATGTGACAAACTTTACAGCTGTTAATAAAGAAAATGAAAGCTTGTATCTTGTATTCTACATATCTCTGTAATTTATAAAAATGTGAGAATGAAGGTAAGTATTTTGCCAGCAGAAACTTGTATTTCTTCTTTATCAGTCAGGAACTGTTATTTCCACCTATAGAGCTCTGCTCAGCTAAGCTTGTACTTTCCTTTTTAAATAATTCCAACGTGACGCTTCAGAGTCAGACTTCACAGACCAGAAACAGTGGGCTAACCAAAAAAGGGCCGCTTTTTAAATTCCGAACAAGTCTGCAGAGACCGACTCATTCCCGGACCTTCAAAAATCGAGTCGTATCTTTCCTGTTTTCAGCTGCCCTTCATTTGCACAAACGCTTTTCCTGATCCTGGTGAAGTCCCACGTCCCTGCGCATTCGGAGGCGGGGAACCCCAGGCAAAGAGCAGGACAAGGCACCTCTCCTCGGGCCTGCCTCGGACCCTCGCCGCCTTCCTCACCAGCAGCGTCACCACCGCGCGCACAACCCGCGGCCAAGGGCCTCCCAAAACCCGGGATCCCAACCCCTGATTGGCGGATCCGCCCCGCCCGCCCACGGCGGGACGGAGCCTCGCCGAGCGCCCGGCGCTGCCATGGGCGAGGAGGCGGCTCAGCCCCGGCGGCCCGGGGTCGGCGTGGGGGTGGTGGTCACCAGCGCCGCGCACCCCGGCTGCGTCCTCCTGGGCAAGCGGAAAGGCGCGGTGGGCGCCGGCACCTACCAGCTCCCTGGAGGCCACCTGGAGTTCGGGTAGGAGCCCCGCGCCCTCCCTCCCCGCCCTGCCCTTCCCTTGCCCCGCCGTGCCCTGAGGCGGCCGTGCCTTCCCTTGCCGTGCCCGCCCGCAGGGAGAGCCTGGCGGAGTGCGCGGCGCGGGAGACGCTGGAGGAGGCGGCGCTGCGGCTGCGCCACGTGCGGTTCGCGTCGGCCGTGAACTCGGTGTGCGCGTCCCAGCGCTACCACTATGTCACCGTGCTCATGAAGGGAGAGGCCGAGCCGGGCGCCGAGCCGCGCAACCAGGAGCCCGACAAGAACGAGGGTGAGACATGATCTAGTTACAAGGCCCGTGCCAAGGGCAGGGACACCTCCCACTAGATCAGGTGGCTCCGAGCTCCTTCCAGCCCGGCCTTGAACACTCCCAGGGATGAGGCATCCACAGCTTCTCTGGGAAACAAAAAAGCTACTCAGACAAATGACTCTGTTTGCAGCAGAGAACTTGTCTTTGTATTGGTAGTTCCTATGTTGTCCATCGAGACTTGCAGAGGAACTGTTGTATCACAGAAAGAGAGAATATCCTGAGTTGGAAGGGACCCCCAAGCATCATTATATCCAATTCCTGGCCCTGCACAGGGCAACCCCAGCAATCCCACCTTGTGCTTGAGAAAGTTGTCCAAACATTCCTTGAGCTCTGTCAGGCTGTACTACGGAGGCTATTCCAGTGTCCCACCACCTCTTCCTAACATCCAGCCTAAACCTTCGCTGCCACAGCTTCATGCTGTTTCCTTAGGTCTTGTCTTAACTCTATACTCTATTTTTTTTCCCTACAGGCTGGGAATGGGTCAAATGGGATGAATTTCCTCCAGCAGATCAACTTTTCTGGGGATTACGCTGTTTAAGAGAGCAAGGTTACAATCCCTTTACAGAAGAGCTCGATCATCTAAAGGGGTACACGGGAAGTCACCAATTAGAGTAACAACTAATTGTGTGTCATGTAACAAACTAAAGGACAGACCCGCTTTTTTTGGCGTAGAAGAAACAAAGATATAAAGTGCTCACCCTGCTCATGTATCTTTCCCGAAGAAGAACATGCTAACTTTGCCATATTTCATATGACAGTTGTCTCTCTTTCCAGACCTATTTCTAGGTTTAGTAGTTAACAATTAACATTTGCTTTTACAGAAAACTCAGTGTTTCATCTAGCTAATCTTTATATTGATGAACAGCCATTTAGAAGTCAGCACTAGGCAGGGAAGCTTACTCACTTAATAGCAGTTGCAGCAAAACTTACTAATTTAAACGTGCTTTCCTGTAATTATTGGACCAATTTTAAAAGTTAGCCTTGTAAATTAGTTTCAGTTATGAAACTACTGTCATGAACAGAAGTTACATTTAATAGAAAATGCCTTTTTTTCTTGCAGACAGCAATATACACTTGAAAATCAAGAGTATTATAAATGTGAGAAGATTGTCATGACTTATTGCAGGGAATGAAAATTCCCTGATCCTTCTTGCCAGTTGCTTTCATAACAGAGTTCTGTTTAGAGCCTCAGTTACATTGAATTTACCTGCAGAAATGTCTCAGATCTCTGCAGTTGATCTGGATTTGTTACCAAACTCTTGGATGGAGAGGTGCCTGCTCTACTAGGCTGACACAAATCTAATTTATAGGTGTAGCTCCATGGCAAAAATCATACTTTGTGGCTAAAAAGAGTTGTCAGTATTAAACAGTACAGATAGGTGTAATTCTGTATGGCTGGCTACTGAGTTTGGTAAAATTGTGAATTTTCAGTTTGATAAAATGACCAAGTTGTTAGTGACTGAAATTACAGTACCCAACAGTACATACAAAACCAAGGAGTTCATATTTTTAATTTTTTTTTTAGAATCTGTAACCAATTTTGATTATTTTCCAGCTGTAGTCATTAAGGTATCAGTAATTAATTTTAGGATATAACTTTTAAAGAAATCACTAATTGGCTATTTTTTTGTCAGGGTTCTTTCAGAGTTCATCTCTTGTCTATTTCCTTTACATATACTCATTGTACAAAAATGTTGTAAGATATCTTTAATTTCTTTTTAATAAAACACAGGCACAATACTGAGAGATTAAAATCACCTGAAATTATGAATTGACTTCTCAGTTCTTAAAAGAAATCACCTTGAGAGGTTTAAAGCTCTTCCTTACTTTGTGCATACATTTTTTAAATGGAGATGGCTCTTCTTGCTGAGAAACAGACAGAGTGATGAGGCATAAGGATGCTACTGCCTAAGGATGCAACTGCCCCTGGCAAGCCTTCTGCTTAGAGTTTGAAGTATTAATTATGTGCGACTTCCCTTAGGACAGACACATATTCTCTGAAGTAAAGAAAAAAGTAACATTACACAGCAGTCTTGAAATGGGAAATATCACCAAAAATTCCTTTGCTACTGTACCTTTGTTAAAAAGCTTATTTTTCTATTCAAAAGTGGAGATTCACTTCCTGAAAGCAGCCTTATTTACACTGAAAATTATTCCGTTCAGCTGTCAACAAAGAAGCTGTAGGAAGAGTTGACAGATGTCCTGCCCATCTGTCACAAAGAATAATGAAGAAAAAAAATTAAATTATTTAGTACAATTTCAAATTTTAGGAAACATCTAGGTCCTGATGAGAGAACAGGGACCACTGTAAAATGGTCTGTCATGCAATAAATACTTTCTTGGCATATTTTGTTAATGGTTATATTCATTCTATCTCTTGTAAATACATAAGTAGACACCAAAATGAGGACACAAACAGTATTTCCATATGTCAGCATTTCTGTATCCTTTCTAAATGGACTGATTTACACTGCATTACTGCAACCAGCTGTCAGCAATCCCCAGCTTAAAAAACTTTGTATGTATCACACATTTATATTTCCCCCCCCTCCAGAAAATGTGGTTCTCAGGTGATTTTGGCTGCCAAGACTCAGTCCTTTCAACCATCTTTACTTTGATTTTTGGTACTTTTGCTAAATAGGAAAATCTTTTATGTACACATCTAAGCCACTGAATAGTTGAACACTGTTACCATATCACGGTTCACTAAACTGCTTGTAACTGACAGAATTCACCTGAAATGGCATTATAGTTAGCCAGCATTGAGAAACATACTCCTGAACTGTACAGTCTGCAGCACTCATGCAATGAAACTGATTAGGATGCATCTAATACCCAGGGTTTGATTTTATGCCAAGTGAACAGTGGGCAGAGCTGTTGCCTTACCTGTTTCTTAGATGTAACACATTGGTCCCATTTAATCCTATAACAGAGTAACTAGCAACCCATAAAAAGAAGTGGTCATTGCTTCAGTTCCCTCTTATGTCTGGAAACAATCACCCACCTCCACAGTATTTCAGTTGGTGGATTACATGACACAGCCATAGAAGAGCTTTGGGTAGACTGTAACACTACACTCCTGGTGAGTATTAATTATATATTTTTGTATTTTGTTTCAAGAATGTCCTGTTAAGTTAGAAGATAAAAGAGACTGGTGAACTGTGTCTGTGTGATGTGTTCAGAGAGGAGCATTTAGAAAGAAAATACCAATCCCATTATACAAATCATCAAGAAACTCCATTTTGCAATATTGTGTATGATTCTGATCATACGTTTTAAGACAAAAACTGAGCTAGAAAAGGGGTAGGCAAGGTTAACTAGGGTGACTGAGACAGGGCACATGTATTGGGATTAATGTNTGATGTGTTCAGAGAGGAGCATTTAGAAAGAAAATACCAATCCCATTATACAAATCATCAAGAAACTCCATTTTGCAATGTTGTGTATGATTCTGATCACACGTTTTAAGACAAAAACTGTGAGCTAGAAAAGGGGTAGGCAAGGTTAACAAGGGCGACTGAGACAGGAGGGCACATGTATTGGGATTAATGTGAATTAAGGAAGAAAGATGTTGGAGATAAGCATCCAAGAGGAAAACATGATGCTGAATAAAGGTTACAATATGTATGTATATGAATAGCTTTAGACTGTGAAAGAGGTGACAGTTTAATAACTCTGAAAATACTTCTAAAAGGAACAGCTGAGACAAAACCAAATTCCCCATTTCTCTGAAAACAAAACCCACTGCCCCATATTATGTGATTGAATGTGAGTGAAGTCCTTCTCCTTTCTACATCCTTATGGGATTTGTACATGTTGGTCACAGGTGGCAGCGTTACTGGCAGCAATGTTTGAAAGATTACTTGAGCGAAGGAGGAATTACGTGATGCATCAGATATTTCTTGTGAGGAATCTACAAAATGGGAAAGGGACGAGAATTGTGATCTGTGCTGCAGGAAGCCGTGCTGCAGGACAGAAACTGTAACTGCCAGGAGCAACGGTTCACATGAGTTTTGAAGTTTTATCAGAGGGTTACATAACAGAAAAGCAGCTCTCATAAAATGACTCCTTAAGCAAAACAGAACAAGGAAAAGAAAGCCAAGAGAAGTGCCTTTGGAAAGACAAAACATTGCAGCTGAGGCAGGAAATGCAACTGTTGAAGTAAACAAATTAGCAGGTTCAAAGAACTGAAGAAATTATAGATGACAAGAACAAAAAAATCCTTGAGCACTTTGATCTGAAAGGCGCTAAACCTGCAGCATGCCCCAAAGCATGTCACCTCCAGGGTCCCAGGACACTTAACCAAGTATTTGGGGCAGCCTTGTGGGTGAGCACTCGTTGCCTCAAAGTCTGCCCAGCTTTGTGTGTACCTGGAAGGGCTCACCTGTAAAAGTAAGGACAGGCTTTCCACTTCTGACTCCTCCTCAGCTGCTTCTAATGCTGACTGGGCATTTTGCATAGGGGAAAATGGAGTACAAACTTCTGAAACTCAATCAGAATTCAACCACCTACTGGGATAAAATGTGCTGAGTATTGCAGTTACATGACAACTCATCGTGGAAGATGAGATTCAAGTTTGGAAAACTGAAGTTAGATCAAAGCTGAGTTTATTTATGACAAATCATTCATTATATATTACAATAATTACAAACTCTTTTATTACACCTTATTGCCATATTTTTGTTCTTGATACACAGATGATCAAGAACACGGATTTAGGCAGTAACAAAAAAGATACTAAAATTACAAACTTCATGTTTCATTTCTGTGGCATAGAAAAGGCTATCATCAAAAGAGTAAAGTTACTAACAAACATACAAGGGGATTCCCCTTACACCTTTTTTTCCCAGGAACTTATGTCATCTAACATATAGTAAATACATATATATAAATATATATTTACACATCTCTTGCAAACATACATTTACACAATCATTGAAAATCTGACATCTCTCCCCCAGCAGACAGCTCCCAGATACTTCTCCCAGCTCCCAGAATATCTAATAGGAAAAAAACAAGTCTGTAGTCCATGGTTTTGAATTAGTCACCCTATTTCTGAGCCAGCTGTTAATCTTCTCCCTACACAGGGCTGCTGGTATAACAAAAGGATATTGCAGTTTGTGACAAACAGCATCTAACCTACCTTCACCACAGGAAAGGTCTACTAGGGATACCCCCTCGCACCTAGTCTGAGTCACTGCTGCTGCTCGAGGAGTCTGTTGACATAACTTCTACATCATCTTCATTCTCTTTATTGTGTCCTGGAGGCTCCAGCATGAAGTCATTACTATGATTAGGAGGTAGCATGTTCATTGACATGTCACTTGACTGCCAAGGATACTGAGGAGCAAGCACATCTGGAGAAAAAGAGGCATAATTAAGAAAACTTTCAGTTTTGTATATCGACAAATTCAACATGACAGCTCAACTGGAACTTCAATTTAAAATCAAAACAAATCTTGAAATCCTTTGGACAGATTAAGCTCTCCAGTAACAGCTGGAAAACATCTCGTGATGGAGCAATTCTGTAATTGTAGAAGTCTGCTCTGCCAGAGAAGCCCATTTATGTAGGTGACTCTTGATAACTCATATACTCAATACAGAGCTTTTAATCTTCAAAGCACAGTTTGAACTGATTTAGTATTCACAACTACTGGGAGTAATAAAATTATCACGGTCTGTCAGTATGCAAAAATAGATTGAAATATTAGATTAAAAAAAATCAGGCAGACCATAGAAATTCAGAGAAAAAGGCTTTATCCAAATATGCCTGAAAAGCCTTTATCTGAACAAGCTCTGAATGGAAGCCACTGTTTTACACTGTGTGGCCATGCTTCAGTGCTAGAACCAGTCTGCTATTGAACCAGGCTGAATGTGTGTGCTAAGCAGCCTCAAAGTTTGGAGGCTACCAAGCAGTCCAGCAACTGGTCTGCACATTCACTAAGAACTCAGTAACTGGACATCTCTGCAGGAATCTCCAAAAGGAGATCCCATAATTAGCATTCTCAGGACATGCCTCCAAGCACCAACAGATTCAGCATCCCTACACAAAATGCTCAGGCAGGTTCAGCTTTCTTGTAAATCAATGTTTCCCTCTTTCCTTGACAGTCTAGTTATGTGAGTGTTTAACCTGACAGAGGAGCCCAAGACTCAATTAAGAACTTTACTGGAGGAGTTTAAATCCCACATTCTCCAGCTTCTCAAGGAAAATTCCTGAAATTTCTGAAAATTCCTTTTAGTTCTTATAGAGACAGCACTCAAAAATAAATGGATCAAGTCTGCATCCCTAAGGCAAAGGGGCCAGCCAGAATGGGCTCTACCAAAACACACACAAATAAATACTCAAACTCCATTAGGAAGTCACAACCTTAACATTTCCTCTGACCATATTTCAAAAGAACAGAAAAGTTCCGTGAGCCAATCCTCAGCATTTCTCTGGTGGGATGCTATGGACAGATGTCAGGGTCCTAGTCCCATTCAGCTCACTGACCCATTTTATCCGAGGGCAGAGGTTTACAAAGTGAGATGATGCAGAATTTCAAGTCACTTCCTAAGAGGTGACAACAGGATTAGACAGATGATTGGAAACACAAACCCCAAATTTACTATTTCTCCAATGGAGTCGCAAGAGGGCTTTTTTTAACAAATTCAGCATGATTTTTGAAAATAAGCTTTCCATAATGCCTGATAGCGGCTTAACAGGTATGTAAGAACTGTTCCAGATCTTCTATGAAGCCAGACTAAGACTTTTTCCACCATTTAGTCTAACCAGGGTTGATCAATGCTGCACAGGTACAGAGCAACTGAACTCTTGATTCAATTACTGTAATTTACTACTAAATTCAATTTTTGCATGAAAGAATGAATCCCACTGAAGTCAATGCCCATTTCACGAAGCAATTAAGGGATTAAACCTTGATTCCTACACTCGGTGTACGATCTTGGCAGTTGTCTCCTGCCATGTCTTTTAAATCCAGAACGTCTAAGCATAGACTCAAAGAAAGGTAGGAAATGGCAATAAACCACCTTTCTTCCAAATACAGCTGTCACAATTCCATGCTTTGTCATCACCACTAAGCAAAAGCTGCTCTGAAAGTGCTTCTTTCTAATATGTCTGGAAATCACTTATTTATTTAAAATATATGAAGGTAACTGAGTTTTGTTTATATTGACTTAGCTGTAGTGTCTGCAGTTTAGCATGAAATAAAAAATAATGCAATTTCTAATTACCTTTCTTCACCAGGTCTTCACTGCTAGGGAACAACATTAACCATCATTTTCATTGCTTTATCTCTGATTTGCCTTTGCTAAGGGAAATGTATAACTGCTGTGCATCTATAAGCAATAAAGAAAAACAAAACAGAACTGAGTTTCACTTACCTGGCAGTCTGCCTGCTGCAAGTGCATCCCCTGGTAAGTGTCCATTGACTCCATTGGTGGATGGGTTGTTCATCTGACCCAAGAGACCACTTCTCATTTCCAGATCTGTAGGATATGGCCTACGTGGGTCCCCTTTAAGAAAAAAAAAAAGCTTTGAAATATTTAACAATTGTCTTGCAGACATTAGCTTTAGCCTCAGAGCCTAGTCTAAAGACCAAAAAACCCCATACTTCGGTTGCTTGGATGAGCAATGAGCATCACACCTGTTTTATTAAAATCCAAGTCTCTCTTTCACTTAGACTTTCTTTCTTCATTCAAACTTTGCAGTCAAAGCGTATTAAAAAACCCCCAAAGCAACTAAAATCAAAAAACCTAATCTGTTTAAAAGATATCTTTGCTCTTCCTGCTATTTCACAGCTAAACAGCAAGGACAGAAATTGAATCAAACACATTTTAATTTTGGACAAAGAGGGTGGTACCCAAAACTGAAACATGCCACAGTAAAAGTTCTTCTGACAGTAAAAGTGCTTCTGACTTCACTGTTTACTAACATTCTCTGAAAGAATATTGTAAGGGGCAAGAGGGAACACAACCAAACACATAAAAAAGCCTTTAGCATACTTCACTTTGGCTTACAATCAAGGTAAACATTAAGGGGAAAAAGGCAAACAAAGGAGAACAGAGCAGGCCAGTCTGCTAATAAAAGCAGACAGTTTCATAACCTTTTGGAGATGTATGTGAAGTCCACAGGACTTTGGGTATCCACTTTTATTGAAATATTAGATATAACAGCTGAAAACAATATTACTCTAATAAATCCCAGTGATTATCACCATATAAAAACACTGTAAGACCAGCTATTAACCATGATTTATTATTAAAAAAAAAAATCTACTGTCATAAACACAACCGTTACCTGTCACTATAGGACACAAAATGAACGACACGCACAAGGTCAACTTGTCGGGGCAAAAAGAGGGAAGTTTAATTTTCTATTTGGGTTTATATAGTTTTTTGACAATGACCATGGATTGGAGGATGAGGCTGCCACTCCTCCAACCACACTGGCCAAACTAGCAGTCCATCATTTGTCTCCTCCTTAGAGAGAGGAATGTAAACAAAAAGGACAATTACAATAACATTACTTGTTTACAAGAAAATCTGTGAGAAACTCCATTGCAAGAATGCAAACATCAGAAGGCTGAAAAGATCAGGGGACAGTTACCTGGTACCCATGTCAAAGGGGCACAAACAGCATTGCTAGCACTGATCCTATGTGCGTATTTAATTATTTCTTCAGAGGAAATGGCACCTGGAAGAACGGAAAAAAATGTTCCTGCATTCTCAAAAGATTGCATCATTTAAACATCTCAGAATACTGGCCACCAAAATCTAAAAGACTGGCAATGTGATTTTGCCAAACATTAAGAGCCTGATTCAAATACAATGATTGTTTAGCAGATTCTCAGACTATGCAAAGATGAGCTTTGCAGTGAACTGACTTTACATAGACAAGTGCAAAACACCTTCAATATCAATGGTTCTCCAACCTCATGAAAAACACAAACAGTCTCTTAAACAAGTGTACTTGGCAAGCACAAAAAAAATTTGTAAAACTTCAGCTCCTGCTTTATTAAAGAATTTTCTGTAGCAAAGAAGGGGTTTTTTTGTTCATTTAGTAATTATAGACTGTACCCAGAAGAGTCCTTCCAAATATGTGCCTGTACTACATTAATAGAAACTTTATTAAATTCTTTGACTTTCTAGGTGAAAGAGGCATACCAAAATGATAAAAGACCTGAGGAGGATGCCTCAACTCCCCCTCCCCAAAAAAACTTAGTTTAGCTTGGTAAGTGCCACAGAATGTCAGGAATTGCTACAACTACAATCTAGTATCACCAGCTACTCAGTCTTTGAAATATAGTGCATATACACACAAACGTTCTCTTCCTTTCCTTAGCAAACCTCCTGAGGCAATTTGGTATGGCACTTAAGTAATCAGATATACTACTATCAGTCCAAGAAGACTGCTGAGGCACTTCCATATTAAAATATGAAAACATTAAAATATGCCACAAAAAATTAAATCCTGCCGTTATTCTGAGGAAATCGTTACAGTTGCATAATTAAATGGAAATTTGTTTACATACAAAGCATCTGAAATCTGTGATAGCAGAATTTAAAAAGTAAAAAAGGCCCAATTTCAGTTCACTAACAACTTTCTTTAGAACTGCATTTATGTAGTGTGTACAATCATGGTTACTCACCTTTTCGTGCTTTTTCAATTGATTTCAGTTTTTCCTTTGCTTGATAAACAGCTGTTGCCTAGTTGTAAAAAATAAAAACCATAAAGTAAACCAAGCCTTCAATGTATCTTTAATTTATAAATGTCTACAAAAAGTCAGCTCTGTGAATAAACCTTTCCATTTCATTGCATTTAAAAAGAAACTTTGTGAACATTTTGAACATACACAGATATAAAGTAGGTTTAGAAGAATTAACATTACAAAATGAAGCTTAATACCATGATAACTAAACAGTGTTTGACTACTGAGAAAAAAACCAAACCACTAAGCTCTTATGATGTTTTAAATATTTAAATCTTCTCAAACTAACACAACACCACTTAGCACAAGAACCATCTTTTCTACAAGAAGATGCTCAAAAGGAAACACATCATTATGAACTTACCAATATGTGCTCTGCTTCTTTTAGCTGTTTCTGCAGCTGCTGAATATCATTATCCCGCTTTTCTACTACCTTTTCTAAAAGCTGCATTTCATGATGGATTTTTCCCTGATCAACTGCCAACTTCATTAGCTCTTGAAATTCTCCATCTCTCTGAATCAGCAGTTCCAGGATCTATTGAACAACAGTTTTGTAGAACTTTTAATTTGGCTAGAGTAACAACACACCCTCAGTCATGCTACACAGAAGAGCCAATGGCATCCACAGGAGTATTTCTGTTTGAATGAAAAATGAAACAAAATTTCTTCCTGTTTGCAGAAACAGCCTATGAAGCACATAAAAAATGAATAAACAGGAGAACTAATAATGACTTTTTAGCAGGGCCAAAGCCTCATCATAACCATTAGCTTGAATATAGGCAAGGACAAAGGGAGAAAGTAAGAACAAACAAAAGAATGGAAAAAAATAGAAGTAAAGCATTATGCTTACCCAAAGAACCATAATTCAGAAAGTCAGCTTACCTGGCTCTCCTCTCCTGGTTGTGGGAGCTTCTGGTTTCTTGAAATTGCCAAAATTTCAATTAGTTCCCTGAAAGGAGAACTCAGTTTGCAAAATTTTCTAAGACATTATTACATCAAGTCATCCTAAAATTACCAGAGTACTGATATAATTACAAAAGTATTCATGAGTATTTTATATTTTACAGTGCAGTATGGGCAGGGCTTTTTCAACCACAAAAGTGCATTTTTTTCTTTGTTATTTCAGCTCATGAAGCCCTCATGTATTTGAACTCAAGAAATGTGCTAAGTTCCTGTTAAACCATAAAATACATGAGGAGAAGCTGAGAAAAGAAACAGCATCATGAAGTACACTCATACCATTCTTCTACTACCTTTGTTTGCTGCAAGCGGGTCTTCCCTGTTTTACTTCTCTACTTTTCTCCATTTTCCCCCCAATATACTTTTAGTTTAGGACAATTAAGCCTACAAATACCTACAGAGTCTGTTATGGAACTACTTTTACAACAAGTATTTCAACAATGGTGTATTAGCTGTGCATCAAACATACACACACACACAAACCCTCAAAAAATGGTAATATTCTGGTGCTAGGCTAGAAGTGCTTCTCAAACAGACCTCTTGATCACTCTTCCAGGTATCCAGATACTCTGCCACTGTTCAGAAAAGCCAGCAAGAACCTCTGGGTACCACAATGCAAAAAGGCATTTTCTGTAAATTCAGCAAATTTATCTGGCTTATAAGGCTATGAATGGCAGTTTATGCACGAGTAACTGTCTCACTGGAGACACTATCCTTGGAAGTACTGATTCTTTCTTTGGTCCAGTGTAAGCAGATCAGTGGGATGTGTGAGTAATACAGAAGTGGGGCCAGAAATGTCTAAAAAAAACGCCAGTAAAGCTCTAATCGTGGTCTCTGTCTCTTGGTCACTCCCGAACACTACTATGATTTTAAACAATTATAAAATAAAGAAACTTGTCACTGTCACTAAAGCTTTATTCTACCTGACCAACACTCAGCAGTAGCAAATAAAATCCATTTTAAGTAGGTCAGCTAGCACCATCAAGGGTGATGTCATGGAATGCATGGAATTCTACCCTCTATCAGCCAGATAAGGCACAGATGTAGATTCAAAACTATAGAAAGGCTACAGATTAGACATGTGGCTTCATTTTTGCCCCTACTACCAAACCAGTATTGTGACTGAGAAAGGCCTAGCCCCAGGGTGCTCCAACACTTTGCTGATCAACAGGAAGATTCACTAAATGCTGCTGAGCCTTGCTCTGGGTTCATTGTGGTAGAACGCTAGTTCCAGCATCAAAAAATATATAGTAACTTAGATAAAGAACACGTTTGTTTTCATTTTCCCATAAACACACGTTCTCCAGCAACCCTTATGTCACAACAAAATCTGTGACTGAGGATAAAACTTAACCAAACACAAGAAGAGCAACACATCAATAGCTTATCCTACTCTTGGTAATCGTTGAGCGAGCGAGCAACATGGATAGCACAGGTTATTCCCTCTGAAAATGCCTTCCTAAGCTCCTGCTCTCCCTGAGGTGTGGAAATTAGGAACTATCTGAACTCCACTGCCAGCTGTGCCTCCACGACATGGTTGAAAACTTGGATGGGGATTACCAGCCTGGACTCCAGACCGTGGACTAAGTATCTGAGCATTTCTATTACTCTGAAGACGAGCTCTGCAGGCTACTTGGAGTGAATGTAGCACTACTACAGGCAGTGACCAGAACAGCTTATGTCATGCAACACCATCTACAGATTTCTGACTTAAGCATAATTTTTAGTGACTAATAAAATGCCTACAATCCGGGTGTGAGTGTGCACTTCACAGGAAAAGCAGGTGTCAACCAAGTGAGAAAGGAAAGTAGGAGAAAAAGGAAGCGTTCCTTCTCTCCGCAAATGGGAGGCGAAGCACGACCGATGCTTTCCCACTGGGATGAGCGCCGGGAGCATTGCGCAGGGCCGGGCCGAGCCCCGGCGCAGCACCAGCCCCTCTCCCGCAGAGCCGGCCTGGGGACGGCGAGAGGGCAGGAAAACGTGTACCCGA
>VWYP01008227.1:1962869-1982769 GCA_013400435.1 Pycnonotus jocosus
GAGAACTGACCAAACCCCCATTCCCTAACTACCTGCACAGTTGATGGGAAAGAGGGAAGGGTCAGGGCAGCTGTTTTTTTAAGAGCTTATTTTATCTCTCATTATCCTGCTCTGATTTTATTAGTAACAAATTCACCTTATATCTCTAAGTCAAATCTGTTATGCCCTTGATGGTGTTTGATGAGTGACCTCTCCCAGTCCTTATCTCAACTCATGAACCCTTGGTTAAATTTTCTCCCCTCTATCCAGCTGCAGAGGGCAGTAAGGGAGCAGCATCCAGCCAGTGAAAACTGGGTATTTAAATCATTGGCTATTTTTCCTTGGAAGCCACTTTTCAGCAGGACACATTTATTTCCAAGGGCAGAGCTAGTTACTTAAATTTAGAAACAAATGAAAGGAAGGAGAGACCAAAAAATGTTCCAATCTTACACACAGAAAAATCTAAATATGAGAAGAAAAATCTCAACTCTTCTCTGTCTTGTTTCAGCTCTTCTTGCCTCTGGCTGGTTTCAAAAGATGCTGCTCTCCCACATTCAGAGGTTTTGTTGCTAGACAAAGGATGCAGCACTACCTACCTTCCTCAGTTCCAGGAAGGAAAGGAAGATGCCTAAATTAATGTCATGAACTAAAGTCTTTGAGTGCCTGCCTAGAGATGAAATACTCCATCTTTAGCCCCTTGTGAATCTTCCCCTTTTGTTCTTAGTTCCTAAGTCTGAAAACCCACCTACCATGCATGTTAAAAAACTAACAGGCTATTAAAAGTGCAAAGTAGCTTTCTTCCTTTGTTTATACCACCAGCTAAATGTTCGTACCCCATCCCTTTAATGAGATGGACTTGTGCAGTGGTCTGATTCAGAAAACAGATTCCCAAGGGAAAAGCTCTCAGGACAGGTTAGATTTCAGTTAGGTCAGCTCCCTGGGCATGGTTCATCTTCTGGTTCCACTGGCACCAATGCTATGGAAAACGAGACCAAAACATGCAGGAAAAGAATTGTGTGAGTAAGAAGGGAGGGGAATCAGGAAGCAGTAGCCCAAATTTAGAGCAGCTTCTGCTGTGCTGGAATCGTATTCCAAAGTACAATTTGGCCTGTTATCTGCCCAGTTGGTTGCCATCATCCATACCTCCTATAAAATAAATCTGTTTGAAATGCACACTGAGTCCCAAAATAAATTAGATATCACCCACAGCAGGCTTTTGGAATTAAAAAAAAAAAGACTTGGCAATGAGCAAGGCCCAAAGGTGGGGGTTCATGTGATGCTGAATGCAATTTAACAGTTTGCTTGTGCTGGAAGGGGGCTGCTTATCTTTTTTTGTCCTGCGTTTCCTCCCACACAGGCACATGCCATTAATGCTTGCCTTGCACCAATGCCAGCATTCGTCTCGCACTTGGTTTTAAGAGTGGGTCAGTTTATCTTACTATTTGCATCAGAAAATAAAGCTAGCAAAAAAGTGGGTGGTCTCCTGAGCTTAAGAGCTGAGTCAGCTTTCTTGGTCACCTGGCATGTTCAGCTGAGTTCCACACCAAGCAATTCCATGGAAGGAGCAGGAGGCTCTGATGGGAGCAGAAGGGTGAGGGGGAAGATGAGAATAGGATCACACCCTGTTGGCAACACCAAGCTATTAGGTTGGTCCAGTTTTCTGCCAAATTGCAGCCCAGCTCTCCTTGGGCTCTGCTATCCAAAACTTATTATTAAATACATGCAACTCCTATGTCAGAGCCCTGCCAAATTCTTACTGCTATGCACTCTGGGCCAGCTGAGTTTGCAGATCCTTGTGGATTCAAGAACCAGCCTTCTCCTTGGCTCTTACTGGCAGCTTCGGCAAGTTGTGGAACAGTGCTGCAATGTGCTTCCCCTCCAGGAAATTCTGCTTACTAAGGGAGCAATCTAATTATGTGCTTGAAACTTCTGGAGAAGTATCACCAGCCCCTGGAGGGGAGCAGCAGGAATCCAGATGCTAGGCAACAATAGCAGGAAATGCTGCGATGAAGCCTGCATTCAGTAGAGAAGAGTGTCACTTAAATGACAAAATACCTACTTGAGAACTTCCTCTCTTTGAGCAGCAGTCTAGTGATTCCTTTGTTAAGAGGACTTGACATTTTGTTCACTGTCAGGTCACAGGTTTTACAGGCAGCTGTCATAAGGGGGCCAGCCTCTCTCTGCTGGGATTTATATAAACCGAGAGATTCACAGTTCTGCTGCATAGGTCACAGCTCTGGCCTTTTCCTGTTCCCCAAACCAAAGCGATTTCAGTTGGCCAATAGTCAAGCAGAGAGGAGAGCTCTTTCACCCCTAAGGAACAGCAGGATACGGTCTGAGTAATTATAATCTACAAAGTCATACACATTCGTTTGAGAGAAAAACAATTAACTCCGTCCCTGAACCCCAGATACCCAGTTAATTGTATCCACTCAGAGCAGCTGAGACCCACTGGGATTTTTGGAAGCTGTGGTGGAGGCATAGGAACCTTACTTCTCCTTCCACACATGAGCTTTCCAACATCCTTCACAGTGAAGTCGATTTGCTTCAGTGAAAATTCGTCTGTGCGGTACATACACTGAGTTCCTACCAACAGCATCTGTTGCTGAGCTATTGTGGAGTATGTAACGGAGCCATAGGAACCTGAGACCCCAGATTATTCTTCACAGAATCATTCAATTTATGCTGCCAAGATCTGGAAAGAGGATGTGTGCACTTTCTGATAGAATTTGGAAAGTGCAGGTATTTCAGTAACGTGGCCAGGGATTTCTGAAGAGGATTTGTCCTGAATTTCTTGGCAGGGGTGAAAGAAGCAGGTCTGAGTCACCGGTGGTGCAGTAGAGCTTCCATATTTTCATTTGTGAGGGTGGTTTTATTTTCTCCTTCCCACACTTATGCCACAGTGGGCATGGTCTCTTACACCCTGTTTCAGGATCTAGATGTGCAAAGGAAGATGATTTGTTGTGCCTTCATTCAATGCCTTGTGTGGAGCCTACTTTCTGAGAACACACTTGCCTTAGGCTTGCAGCATGAGTCTTCAGATATGCTTAGCATTAAAATGTGGTTAACTCGGTTTCTAGCCCAGCTGAACTTTGACAATTAAGAAAGACATTGTGCAACAACATCAGACTTCTGTGTTTATTTCCTTTTAAGATTCTATGGAAATTATGGTGATGCAGTCTTGCTCTGAGCATATGTGTGCTCTTGTGCGTCTGTCTGTCCTCCCTCTGCAAACAGCTTCTGGCCACTCCAAGCCCAGCTTTATTCAGAGACAGCAGTTTCAAACATACTGGGTCCATACACATATCAGGAAAACAGTTGAAGATAGCAGGGGGAACACCTTCTGTCTTATATGGAAGAGAAGTATACCATCAACCCAAGCCATCTTAGGTAAAAGGAATCTACAAAAGAGAGCAAGATTATGTATCCCAACCTCATAAAGAGTTTTAATCAGAGGTTGCATCATTATCAGATGGTGGAAGATCTACCATAGATGAAAATGAGTTGGAAACCAAGTTTCAATTCCTGCATGGCATATGGAAATACTTGATTACTTAGGTGAGTAAAAAATAAATACTATTTTTGTCTTCCACTCTTTCCTGCTCTGTTGCTTTGCTTCTTTTGCTGCAGGCCTGTAATCTAGAACTAGATCCTGTGTGACCAGGAAGTGGGGGCTGATAACTATGTATACAAGGCTTAATTTTCAGAATGTTCATGAAGGTTATAAATTTGAACAAGGAATATTTTACTTCCCATGGTCTTGCACATCTCATCTTTGATCCTACATTGGTTAGGTCTGAGCAAGTCACTACAGGTTTGGTATGTCCTTTACTGAAACGATAAGATGTATTATCCACATATTATTTCCTATAGGTCAATCCAAAGGCTCTGTTGGAGAAAAACACAATAAAACTCTCCTAGCTTTGAAATTCTGGTAGGATCCTAGCTACTTTCAACTATTCTTACATCTCCTGTCTTGTGGTGAGGGCCTTACCTTCCCCAAATCAAATCATTTACAATACTGATTTTCTGAATCAGGACATAGTGAAGAACTAGCAGAAGTATAATATAGATTTCAGTTGTCAAAAGAAATAAACTGAATGTTGTAAAGTGCATTCCCAGCAGGTTTTGCTGTCTGTCTGTGTCTTGAACAACCCTGAGGTATGCGAGTAACTCTGGGCATATAAACAGCCACCAGATCTTCAGAAGTCTGTGGCTTCACAGAATAAATGCATATGACTATGCAGAGACTGCTGTTGTAATAATTCCTAATCATATTGCAGTTTTACATCAATGGTACAACATACTAGATCTATGCCTTCATCAGTATGAATTACTCCGATGACTTCAGCACATTTATTCATGTTAATAGCCAAATGCACTGCTCTCCCTATACTGGTGAAGGACAGAGTAAATGTGCCTTGGAACTAGAATTTGAGCATCCAGACTATTTAAGCTGGAAGAAGGATCCCAGCAAGAGCTCCTGTGAGAAGGCTCTCCTGACACTTGTGCTAGGGTGTGCAGCCCTTCCCCAGACAGCCCCTGGATGCTGTGTGGCAATCAGTCACGGACCATTTGCAATGTGCAGTTTGGATGCAGCCAGCCTGTTTGGGGAGATAAGAGAGTTTAACAAAATGGGTAGTCACAGTGGCCCTCAGTGGGATCATAAGCTTATTTAATTTGCTAGCATAGGCATAGCCTTAACATCCTTCAATTGATAAAATGGATACAGCTAATGTAAATTAGTGAGTATAGAAAGAATCTCTTTTAAAGCCTCACTATTTGCTACCCTTGCTTATCCATTTTGTTCTTTGAAAGATGATTTTAACGTCAGTTCCTTCTTCACCTTTGAGGCCCAGCTGTCAGCATTTCCCATTTCTACAGCTCACCCTTAAATTAAGGTACACTCCTTATGTTCCCCTAAGTGGCAGTGGTGTCAGCAAGTACTGCAGAAGCAATGCAGAGCCAGAAAGAAAATTCTGAACTCATCTTTGGCAGATTTAAAACCCTGTCATCCTTCAGTGCAAGAACAAGCCTCTGTAAGTGAGGATTATCTCTGAATGCATTTTACATTAAAATTCAAACACTGTCATAGGAGGAATATGCTTTTCTTCCTTTTTTTTTTTTTTTCTGAGAGGAAAACATTCTAGTGCATATTTTGATTGCTGTTCATTCTGCTTCTGATAAAAATCTGTGGAGGAAGGCTCAAAATAAAATACTGTTTAAATGGGCCAAAACCTGAGTAATTAAGAAGACAAAATATGCTTTTTATTAGTCAAGGATGTATTAATCAACAGTTTTAAACATGTTAAAACCTGCTGTTTAGTCCTCAATTATTTTTCACTCCCTTTTCTTGTTGCTTTTGTTATATTGTCAAAGCCTAGAGACCCAGTCCTGACTGAGGACTAGGGTCCTCATTGGGCTCACACATAGAACTTATGCTTATTGGGTTTATCTTTCTTTCAAAATGTTTGCTCAACTATGGTTATTACTCAAATGATGCAAAACTATGACTATATACTTAGGATTATCCTGGACAGATGGTCTTGAATCAGTTTCACTGTGTTTTAATAAATTACATGTTTTAATTAACTAGAATCTCACACAGAGGTTTCCCTATCAATTTTCCAAAGGCTTCCTTAGCCTTTTTAACTGTAAAAGAATCACAGAATCACAGAATTTCTAGGTTGGAAGAGACCTTCAAGATCATAGAGTCCAACCCATGCTCTAACACCTCAAGTAGATCATGGCATCAAGTGCCACATCCAGTTTCCTTTTAAACACATACAGGGATGGTGACTCCACCACCTCCCCGGGCAGATCATTCCAGTACTCTATCACTCTTGCCATGAAAAACTTTTTCCTAATATCCAGCCTATATCTCCCTTGACACAGGTTGAGACTGTGTCCTCTTGTTCTGTCCATTATTGCCTGGAGAAAGAGACCAACCCCCAGCTGACTACAACCACCTTTCATGAAGTTATAGAGAGTGATAAGGTCACCTCTGAGTCTCCTTTTCTCCAGGCTAAACAACCCCAGCTCCCTCAGTCGTTCCTCACAGGGTTTGTGTTCCAGGCCCCTCACCAGCCTCATTGCCTCCTCTGGACGCACTCAAGCGTCTCAACGTCCCTCCTAAACTGAGGGGACAGAGCTGGACACAGCACTCAAGGTGTGGCCTGACCAGTGCCAAGTACAGGGGCAGAATGACCTCCCTGCTCCTGCTGGCCACACCATTCCTGATACAGGCCACGATGCCATTGGCTTTCTTGGCTGCCTGGACACACTGCTGGCTCATGTTCAGCTGCTGTCACCAGAACCCCCAGGTCGCTTTCCTCCTGGGCACTGTCCAGCCACACTGTCCCCAGTCTATAACGTTGCAGGGGGTTGTTGTGGCCAAAGTGCAGGACTCAGTACTTGGACTTAATGAACTTCATCCTTTTGGATTCTGCCTATCCATCCAACTGTTCCAGGTCTCTCTGCAAAGCCCTCCTACCTTCCAGCAGATCAACACACGCTCCCAGCTTAGTGTCATCTGCAAACTTACTTATGAAAGACTCAATACCCTTATCCATGTCATCAACAAAAATATTGAACAGAGCTGGCCCTAGCACAGACCTCTGAGGGACCAGCAGCCATTTCACATTCAGACATTCAGAATATATATATTAACAGCATCTTTCATGGATAATTTTGAAGCCACATGCAAATCAAGTGCTAATAGACAAATAATTATTCTCCTGGTGCAGTTATCTGATTATGAAAAAAAAAAAAAGCTGACTTTGTCAGCATTCCTTGCATTGCTGTAAAATATTACTACTGTTTACAGTGGAAGGCAGTAAGAAACACAGTTTAATCCCTAATTTTTGAAATCTGATATGAGGCAACTTGTACCTTCCAGGTGTGTCTAAAACTGTGGGACCAGAGACATCAGTTCTCAAAATGTATCCTGGCCACATTTTAAATACGAATGAGGATAAGGTTCAGATGTACAGTTTTCTCCCCCTTCCTGCATCCTGTTTTTCACTGGAAGAAAATTTAGATGTAAGAAAAGAAGGCTCTACAGTGTGCTCCAGTTGCTCTCCGTCTGAACAGGCACAAGAGGACAACAGCAGTGAGGACAGGGATGGGGAAGGATAGAGGAGGGACACACTCTGAAACCCTGCACATTGCCTTTTTCAAGTGACAGCGGATATCCAGAGTGAAAAATTTCCATTAGCACTGGGGTCTAGATAAAGGAATTTACTGGCAAGTATGGGACTAGGGAAATTTTCTTTTTTTTATTCAGCATTATGGTCTTACTCCAGCATCATTCTTTCCCTCATTACTGTTTGATTGCTGCTACAGAACCACTCTGGATACTATGATATTTATATTACAGTTGCAAAATAATATTCTGTGCAATTTCAACTTTCATTTTTAGAAAGCACCTTGTGATATTAAATGTGAGAAACCAACAAATTTCCTTCCTATGATCGGTTCATCTGTAACCTCTATCTACAGCCACATTTGCACTGTACCTGATACTCATCTATAGACAACTTTTCTTTTCAGATTTATGTTCATTATTAATCTTTCTTTATGAGAAATATTTCAGTTTCTCTGCAGCAGACTGGCATTTTTTCTGGGATGTTGCAATGCAAACTAATTTACATCAGGAAATTGCTTCAAGGTGATCTATCTGGGACAGTCAAAAAGTCTGCATACTCTGTATTTGCTTTGTAGACATATTTTCTACTTTAACACATCACCTCTGGCTCACAAGCATCTCACCTCCATGACCAGTCTTTGCCTTTTCCCTTGTGAGTGGGCAATGAATTTGTGATTTCCAATTGTGGCATCCAAGAAAATTGGGAGGGGAAAGCCTATGCAAACTTAACAGCTGGAGACCAAAGGGGAATGCCATGGGCCAAGGCTGGCTTACAGCTCTGAAAGAAAAAGTGCTAAGGGATAAAAACAAGCCCCTTCTTTGCCTGGAGATACTGCAAAAGGACTGCTCAGAATGTCCTTCCTTCCTGAACAAGGCCAGTCTTTTTCTAAGGAGAAAATCTGTTTATTATCTGCCATGTCCCAAGTTGGACATGCAAAATACTTCATTTACCACTGAAGTGCTCAGCATCAAGTCAAGGGACACCATGCAAAACCTGAAGTGGATTGAACAAAAGCAGTTCCAGCAAGGAATTTACTGACACATCCTACTGACACATCCTACTTTGTTGACTGACACTCAGATTCAGAGCTGCATATGTGCCTGGTCACAAGGCAGGCAAAACATTGCATTTCTGGAAAAGTCCACTTCTCTCTTCCCATCCAGAATTGATTTCAAGCAGAGATTTAAAAAACAAGATTGCATCAAAGCGGGAAATAGCATGTACTTGAAATGCTGCCACATTTCCACCACCCAGCCTATGGCATGGCTCTCCTTACACAGAGGATGTTGCTTTTCTTCTTTCTCTTTCCTCTCTCTTCTCTCTATCCAATGACTTTTTTTGATCATTTGGACAGATTAGGCCAACAAAAAGCCAGTTCAAGTGTTCTACAGAGTCACGTCAAACAGATGCACTGAATCTGCTAATGTAATCTCAGTTAGAGATCTCCAAACTTCCCACCCCTCACATCTCTCTAACAGGAAGGCTTTCTCCATAAACATCAGTAAGCTTGTCATTATACACTGTCCCTCAAGTACTTTGTTACTCCTCAAAACTATCCTTTTTGGAGAAGAGCTGACACAGTGAGGAGCTGCCATGCAGGTCTGTCAGGATGCCTGAGTTGTTGTTCTCTCTTGATTTGTCTGTTTTGGTCTGTTGTCTTTGATTTTAAACTTAACTGCTCAGTCCCAAGAGGTAGAGACCTTGTGTCCTGTGTCTGTACAGCACACAGCACTACGGTGTCCTGTGTCCACTGTTTCAGGTTTCTAAAAATGGATGCACTGATTGATCCTAATTGCTCTTCTCCACTTCTAATGGTTTATCATATTTTGTGTAATCCTACTCTCCCTGCCTGAGTATGAAATTATACTCAGAGCAGCAAAATCTGCAAGGATGGAGAACAAAAAACTATTGCCTTCACTTCTCATTAATTTTGGGGACTACAGTGTGTTTCCTCAAGGGCTCCTACAGAGGACTTTGGTGCCCTAGGTCTATGAAAGTGCTATACCCACGCTGTAACAGGCCACTCAAACTTACCACTCCCAAGGATTTCTGCTGCTTCACCCCAAAATGGCAGCCTCTGTCTGTAGCACATAGTGGCAGTACAAGTTCCCAGCCAGGTCTGCTTTTCCTGTACCTGTTCCCAAAAACAAGACAGACAGCTTGAGATGATACTGAGAGCATAGTCTTGCTCCAGTGCTGGTGCTTCCTGAGGCAGACATGAACCTGTCAGATGAAGTCAGCTATAACCACAGTGTTAAAAAAAGTTCCTGTGCTGCTATTTGTTAGCAGCTCTGTGGTGGAGAGAAAGCTGTCTGAAGCTGTGCAGTTCTGGATATGTTTTAGCAAGAATGCAAATATATACCCAAACTGAAAGTGTCAGATTAGAAAAATATACAAACTGTTATGTAACAATCATGCAAAAGAATCTTGGAAAGATACTAATGCCTCTGTTTCCAGAGAGAGAAAAATAGGACATACATGAGGTATGGATGGACAGGCAGTATGCTCCCTGTATACTGTCTCTCCAGCATCTGTTCATTCTGTTGTTGCATGAAGGCACTCCCAAAGTGCTGCATGGACTGAACACAACTTGCCATCACTCATTAAAAAAATTGCTGTCCAGGCCATGAAGCTGTTCTGCCCTAGCAGAGCATATCCTCAGTCACCCCTCTTCAAAGTGACACATGGCTCCCTGGAGGAGTTGGACAGCCAGGAGGCAAGTATACGTTCTTGGTGGCTGTAGAAGTGTCAAGGGTTAACATTCCCACATGAGAGCCTGCCTGGCAACTCTTTCCACCCCAGTGGCTGAAGAGTCCTTTGAGGACAGCAGGTTCCTGTCTCCAGTCTCCTTAAGGCAATGTGGGGGAATTTATGCAAAGGGGCTCCAGTGGAACTGATTCCTGAACACCCAGCTTAACTGGAATACTCATCTGTCTTGCCTCACTCTGTGAATCTTAAGATTTTTTCCTTTTAAAGTCACCTTTCATAGTGTATACAAAACACCCCCCTGTGTGACACCTCCTATTTCAGGGTTCCCTCAAGCCTCTATTTCATACCTAAGGCACCATATGGTCAATATTTTACTACTCTGCTGGTGGCTCAGTGTCCCTCTTCACCTGCTCCCCACTAAAAATATACTGTAAACACTCTCACCTTGAGACACACTGACCAGCGTACCCCAATTTTTCTGCCAGGATCTCAATTCTTTTCACATGCTAAATGCTCTCTGCCCATATAATTTTCCCTTGCCACCAACCCTGCTATGCAGTAGAAGGATTTTGTCTTCCTCTTATTTGTCCCACTCTTAAGGTTAGTTGACCCCAATTTCCTCATGCTAAGGACTTTATGCCCTTTCTATCTGTGCTAAAGACTTGATGCTATTTTTTTCTTTACAATTCAGGCTCCCCCCACTCCCTTCCCTCCCTACTTCCATGGCTGTGTTCACACTCATTCCTCCACTACTATTATGAAGTTTTATTTCTGTCTGAGAGAGAAATTATTCGAAGTGTGGATGTCTCCCAGCTGTGCTGACAGAACAAACAAAGAGGATGGATGGGCGCTGTTATCTAGGAAGGTGTTAATGGATTTTTGGTTCACTATATATTTAGAAAAGTGCCTGGGACCGTAGTTCTGATAAACATAAGGAAAAGGTCTTCTATGCTCTTAATTTTTTGTTTCTCCTTCATTATTAAATGTTTACTAAAATCAAGAGAGTCCTGTCCACTTGTGCCAAGAAACTTGAGAAACAAGTGGAAACTGTATTCAGAAGTTGTTGCTTTAGAGAAGACATGGGTACCTGACTGACTTGAGTGTAGTGCTCACAAACTCAGCCTGTGACTTGTACAAAACAGAGGAGAAAACACAGTCTAGCAAATATGATAATGTGACTTATTCAAAGATGTTTTCACATTGAAAAACATCTTTTAAAGTCTCTTAAACTAAAACAAGCTCATAGCCCCCATACATACTGAAAAAAGAATGATATACCAAAACATGCCTACACATTTTTTTTATAAAATACTTATCACCTTCTTCTTAATTTGGGTTTAAAACTAGCATGAAAATTGTCTTAATCTCCACACTCCCAGTCTCATTAAACTGTCTATTTTTCTTGCTCTTTTCCCCCTGCACATTTATTTTTGGCTCTTCTGTCATTCCTTGTTCATTTTTAGTTGTGTTTGTTCTTGTTTTTCAAATATGAGACCTTTACTCAGGCTATTTATTCTCGAAAGCAAATGGCAATCATATTGGGGGAAAGGCAATGGAAATGACCCATGGTTTTCATATTAGGATTGTTGTGGTTTCTGTGACAAGCTGTGACAAAGGATATTCACCAGTACACAAGTAGTCTCAGATTTCACCACAAATGACTGGTTAAATATTATGTTTCCATTAATAATATATGTAAAGAAACTATTGTTCATAAAATATACTACTTTTAATCTATTTTTAATGTTTTCTATTCAGAAAGGGCAGTATTATTTAGGAACATGATTCTTGTGCTATGCATTATTGAAGACTGAAGGAAAACTAACTGATTTGCTGGCATATGTTTTTACATATTTTACATATTTTTGTGTAAAAACTTCGACTGATGATATCTTCTTGTCAATCATTTGAGTGATGCAATTTCTGCAAAAAACTGTGTTCTACATTGTTGCTTCCAGAAATGGCCAGATGTTTCTTGGTATATACATCTTATTAATCCTGAAAGGGTATTGTAAACTCCTTTTTTAGCAGAGTGAAGATGGATGATTTACCTCTAAGGCAGCCAAGGCTCATAATTGCACACCTTCAGTCAATGGGAATATTGCTCTTGACTTCAATAACTACAGAACAAAGTCATAGGGAGGAACACAGAAATTTTTTGTGTGTGTCTAAGCTTCCCCAGAGAAGATAGTTGAGAATTCTTAGATTGAGACTAGAGTTTTCTTTTTGAGTCTTGATTTTTCCTTACAAATTACTATTACCTTTATCTTTCTTGCACAATCTTATCTCCCCAGGGCAGAGTCTGAGCCACCTTGCACAGGTAGGTAGTCACCTCGCCACAGCTTGTTCTACCCTGTGCTGGAGCCATCAGTGCTGTGTTATGGCAGATAGAGGAGATTTTCCTGAGAAACTAAGAAATATCTCTTTCATTTCTTTCAGTTCTCATCCTTGTAATCATATCACTACCCTGCTAATCAGCCTCAAAAATATAAAGGAAACTTGATTTGTTAGCTATATAGTTTTAAATAATTCTGAAAAGTGTTGGACAGAGATTGCATGTTATTTAATTTTTTGTCTCTGTAATAAGGCAAATGTTGAGTCTTTCTGGGGAGTAAATGTATTTTCTCAAATCCATCCAAGATTTGAGAAGGTGGTCCTTTAGGAAATTTTCCTGAAGGAAATTTTAAACCAGGTTTAAATTATTGACAGATATCTCTCTTTGGCCCAGGGACAACACTTAACAAGCAGTATGCTGCAGCCTGCTCCAAATTCTGCTGTCATTATAACCCACGGTTTTAAATTTCTCTTCTTCTCTTCTCTCTTCTCTTCTCTTCTCTTCTCTTCTCTTCTCTTCTCTTCTCTTCTCTTCTCTTCTCTTCTCTTTTTTATCTTCCTGAAACTGTGAGCAGTATTGAAAAGTCTGGGCTGCATGATGTGAATGAATCATAGTCTGGGGATGTATGCTTATTGCTCTGCTTTGCTAGAATTACAATATCATAAAGGAAACCTCCCTCATGCTGAGCATTCCTGGGGAAATCTTTCCTTGGTCATATTAAGCCAAGTGACCTTCTTGAACTTATAGTTGCTTTAAAAATATATATAAAATGGGGTGGGCTATTTTACAAGTTTGTAATCTGAGTAGAAAGGTATGTCCAAACATCCTAAAAACTTATCTCAAATGCTGAAGGAAAGATACATCTGATTACTGCCATGGGACAAGTGGTGGGTCCCATCCTCTGTTAACAGTATTCTCCTGCAGATTTTCATAATTCGTGTTACTGCTCCTTCTGTCTTACCAGAAAAAAAACCAAAAAAACAAAAAAACCAAACAAACAAAAAACCAAACCCCACAAAAACAAAACCCCCAAACTGCTGTACACAGAGATCCCAGCATTAGGGCCATTTTTGCACACACACACACATGCCCCCAGCATCTTCATTGCCAGACTGAGGATGTCAGTTGCAGTAATGAGGTTTTGTATTACATCCAAAGTGAAGTGACTGTGGCTGCTGCCTGCCAGGAGCCCTTCCACTGCTCCTTCCCTTCCTCCCCCACCAGCCAGCTCTGGCTGTGTCCCCGGAGGCAACTCCAGGGATGGTGCTGCTGAGCAGTGAGAAGCTCAGAGATCCAGTGAGAGATCATCCATCAAGCAAGGGCAGTAATAAAAAAAAAAAGCAGCATTTTGCTCTTGAATCTGGTTTATCTCTGATCACACCAGGGCCCAACTCATAGGAAGCAATGGGGCTGTCACTGTAGCAGATAGAGTTGCAGTTGTCCAAAATTTGGAGTAACATGAAGCTTCTCCTGAAGATACCAGGTGAGGTTTTAAGCAGGCACACCTGGGTGAAGCCTATGAGTCCTGCTATTTGAGAAGGTTTGTCTGAGATGTAGCAGGGAAGCCAGCAGAGAAATTAACCCTCCAACACAAGCCATGGTTTACTGTTCTCTGAGCAGCATCAAGAGCCAACCACATCAAAACCTATTTAAACAAGACAGAGCTGTTCATGCTTTGCAGTGTGCAACTTACTCAGCTTTGCAGAAGTTTATGCTAAAACCCACCAGTTGCAAGGTAGAATTAGTCTTACATCATCAGGCTGGAAAAGTCACTTCTTCCCTTCTTTGCAGAATGCTGGCACACAGAGAAGACTTTTGAATAACATCAAGGCCAGCAAAAGCTGGAGGGAACAAAAAACCCAAACCAAAAAACAATAACAAAATCCTCAAACCAATAAAAAATACTTTGGCTAATATAAATTTTGACAAAATTGGTAAATAAGAATTTTGTTCCAACCCCAAACCACTAACATTCCACCCCCATGCTTAATTTAAATGAACAGCAAAGATGCTATCAGAATGGTTTGTACTACAGGAATGCCTAGGGTGAGTTAGCTGGTGTCAGAAAGCACTGTGTGAATGTTCACAGGGTCTATGACAAGACAACCACAGGTCCAGAAAAGCCAGGGGAACATAGTGATATACAGCAAATGAGGAGAAAGGGATGAAAGCACGAGTGTAGTGCAATGATACGATCAGACTAGCCAAGTGAGCAGCCTATCACTTCACCTCAGCAGGGCTGTCATTTTACCTGCACATCTGTGCACAGGAGGCTGTATCCTGAGTCCTGGGACTGCAGAGGAATAGTAGCAGTAGAGTTTCACAGTGTGTGAGTCCTTCCAGCAGACTTGAGGCTTCAGGTGTAGCTTCATCTTCTCTCTTGTAAAGCTACTGTTTGCCCATGAGAGAGCAAGGCTGTATAGCATCAAATGCAAGTGTGTGAGATCCTGTTGATCTGGCTGGGAAGTATGAGACAAGGGCAACTTTACACATCTGTGGTGACCCAGCTGCCACAGATGTGGCTCTTCTGTTGGGCTGTGAACAGACAGTTTTAGCAGGGCTATGGGCTTTGATGGACGGGACAGCTCCTTCCTTGTATGGGTGAGCCAAGGTCAAAGAAAAGACAGGTTTGCACCCGTAGCAAAGTGTAGGACCTGCCACAGGGATTAACAGCCAATTTGAACAGGGCCATGTGCCAGCCAGGGAAGACCTGGAAGGCCAAGTGAGGAAGTTTGTGTTTGATGCAGCAGAAAAGGAGACAAAAAGACAGGTACAAAAAAATCCTCGAGGCTTAAAGAGAAATTTGAGACTATGACATTGTCTTCTAGGATATACTGTAATGGAGCAAGCTGGGTTTGTCTTTAATTTCCTAAAGCTGGTGTCGTAGGGTAAATTAGTGATGTGCTAGAGGTAAACTGGAAGTCTTGGGTGCTAATAGACGAAGCAAAAAGGAGAAATAGGATCAGCTCAGTAAAGCCTAAAAAACCAAATATATTTGCAACATATATTTAATGTATTAAAAAGGGGGAAATAGCACTTGCTGGGTTAGGAGAAGGAACCAGCTGCCAGAATACTAGAGGACAAGGGCTTGCACACATTTTTTATTTCTGTAAACGGAAACGAGAGAAGGAAAAGAGCTTAAGGGAAAAGAGAGTGAAGCCTTCAAAGTTATTCCATGTCCTTAGCTTCCCTGAGAATTTTTTCTTCCTGTATCTGATTTAGATTACAAGGTCCCTAGGGCAGCAATGGTCTTTAATTTGAGTCTTCTTCAGTATTGGCCAAATCATGATGCTTAATGAGCAAATAAAGTGTTGATAAATTCATACAAAGGTTTCTTGTCTGCAGTCTGGCATCGAATAGATGACACCAGTTAAGACTGACAGGACCAGCTTCAAGAGAAGAGCATGAGAGCCTTTGCACTGCCTTCAAACAAGGGAGGTTCCGGTTCACGCTGCAAACCTTTGAAATTAAGAGCTTGCAGTTGGATACTGTACACACAGGGACATTTCTGCATATTGCATATGGCAATTTCACACCAGACAAACTGCAGACACAGTCAGGCAAGCTGCTGCATCTTGGTGGATCCCAGGGCTCCACGTGGGTGCAGAAGCTGGCCATGCAAAGCAGCTTGCTGGATTAAGGCATAATTCATTGCTGTGGTACAGCTTACTCACTCTAAAGGGCTTTATTTACAGCAGGGATGATTGAGGTGCCGGGAGGCACAAGCCAAGTTGAAATAGATTTGTCAGGCTTATTTCATGCTTTGTTGTGGTGGCTGCATTTTAGATAGATTGTGAAAATTATGTTATTTCTAAGATTCAGATTACAGTATTGCCTAGAGATTAATAAAAATTGGAGATTTGGCTGCAAATGTCAGGTCCAAAATTCTGTGAAAACACCAACAGTCTGCAATCCCAATCATCTGCAAGCTAAAGAATGGCAAAGATTTATGCACCATTTGGTTTGCCAACTTCAGCAAGCTCTGGCATATTTAGAGGAATACAGAGGCTGAGAAACAGACTTGCTCATGTGGCTTTTGGTATGTTCTCTTTCTCATCCTATTCTGTTTAAAATAGTAAGTGCCATCTTTTCCTTTCTGCTTTAGCCTTCAGGAATTTAAGTTGTTCTTTTTGTTTTGAGTTGTTAAAGAAAAGGTAGACTTGTGGGTGGTAGCAGATTTACCTCATGACAAAGCCAAAAAAATACTGTTGTGGCCATATTTCCTCATCTAGCAAAAACAGTCTGGAAAAGAATTCCCATATCAACACATTAGGAAATGAAAAAAAAAAACCCAACTCATTTTGCTGATAAAAATGGCATTCCCATTTTGTCACTGAAATTATACAAATAAAACTAGTAGTCTTACCTGTGTTCCAATGTATTTAGGATTAAGTACAAGTCCTTGTGAATTAATTCAGGGATTGCACAAAAGAGACACTGTGACAGCACATTTGTTGTGGGCCATTTGGGTAAGTATCTGGTAGATGAGACTTCTCTCAGATGAAGCTGAGGGGGCTGTGCAGAGAAGATGGGGAGGTGGAAGGGAGAATAAGGCAGAGAGGAAGAGCCAGCCACGGTGTGAAAAGCCTTGAAACAGTGCAAATGGATCTGAACTTCTGGCTAAGAATGCAAGCTGAATAAATGTCTGTCACAGGACCAACTTCTGCTTGTCTCCTCCCCCCTCCCAAGAAATGAGAATGATATGCATATTTAGACAGAGACAGATAAATTGATGTATATAGAGAGATATAAAATTGGGGAGAGTGGTTGAGGGAAAAGTAAGACACACCATATCACAATGACATGCAGTTAACAAAAACAAAGAGTAGCAGAAGCAATTTAAAAATACCATGACATGATAAGAAACTTTCCACTTTCAATTGCATTTAAAAGCTTTATAAAAGAAACTTTAATTTAAGCAACTACATTATCTTCACCTCAAAACAGTGTCCTTTGTTGGCAAGCAATATTAATATTTAACATGCCACTCCTAAGTTTTGCATGTTTGAATCTACAGATGTCTAGTAAAGGCATTAGAAATTAATAACCCTGGTGTAAAAGGTAGCAAGTAGGGTGATTTTCAATTGTAGATGGGTAAGCAGAGTTACCATTTGAAGCATTGTGGCATTTTATGAGGGACATCAGAAAGAGAAAGCAGCTTCCAGTCCTGATAGATGTAATAGCCGTTTTCCACTCAGAGTAAACAAGGAATCAATGAGTTGCCCCCTTTTTAGTGTCAGCTGAAACATGAAAATCATGTGCCCAAGGACACAGATATAAACAGCGTAAGTCATCTGTTCCTGGGAGGGGTCCCAATATCTGACACATGAATGAGGCAGGGGACTGAAGGAAGTGAAGATTGTATGTGAAAGAAAAGGGGCAGAAACATGAGAGAGAATGAGAAAGTCATCTGGATACAAACCTACTTGTCTGAGGAAAAACAACACTGTAGTTTTGAGAGATGTGATGGGCTGATTTACTACTTGAATCTATTCAGAAGTATGGAGACCTTCCTCCCCACCTTCCCCTTTCCTCCTCATTCTTAGCCTCACAGGCCCACTGTTCATGCTTGTCCTTATATCTCTCTGAACTGACATAACTCACCAACCCAGCAGAAAACTAATGCAGAAAAACATAGATATGCATGGGTCATACATCTAGCACAGGCACTGGGTGGAACTGCTGCTGAAAAGAGGGATGCATGAAGGGTGATATGAGGTGGATGACGAAGGACAAGAGAAGGAAGAGATGAGGCAAGACTTCTTTTTGCAGGAATGGAGCCATCCTACAGCTCAGCTGCCTGCAAAACCACACATAGAAGCAGCAAAGCAGTCAGGAAGTAAGTTGGGAGGTTCTCCTCATGCTTTATCCTTACTTTGGTCTTCAATAGAAATATTCCTAATATCCTCAATTGTTACTAATAAAAAGGTCACAACTGGCAACACATAAGGGTGGTGCTCTAATCCAGCTGCAGTCAGCTGCCATGGTTTGTAAACATGATTCAAGAGGCAGACAGAGTATATTTGATCTGGAAAGATAAGAGTGTATGCTGCCTGGGGAAAGAGTTAGATGTACTTTGACACAGATAATAAGATGCCATGCCTTAGCCTTGACTGTCTTTTGCATACCCATCTCCCTGTGAGGAATATCTGAAGATGTCATTAAGGAGAACAAAGCAAAGCAAAACTCTGAACTACAGCCTTTGCATGCTAAATATTGTCCTGAATACACAGTGTGCCTGCACAGATTCCCTTTGAAATGGGAGCAGAGGTGTCACCTGGTGCTTTTCTCAATCTAGGAGTGAGACAATAAAGTCTCATTTGTACAGAAAAAAAAAATTAAAAATTCACAGTAATAGCCTGGGAAACTATACCTTATGAAATTGTAGCTTTATCATTTTCATGAAGAATGCTCAAATAATTTTAATGAAAGCTCCTACTAAAGTAAAACCCCCAGGGTCATACCAAATATGGTCAAAAATTACTTAGGGAAATCTCTGTATTTTGTCTTTCCTTAGAGTCCATGATGCTTTCTACTTCAGTGAAATATCTGCAAATAGTTCAGTCAACCCCTATTGAATTTTAAGGCAGTTAGATCGAATTCTTGGAATATCTTGGGCAATTTACAGACTTGGGTGCAAGCTGTGCCATCAGCTCTTTTATCTTGAGAGCATATAAAATCACTATGATTTGCTTTGTGAATTTTATATCTTCAATAGAAAAAAAAATCCTTAAATTATCTGTAGCTCTTTCAATACTTTAGGATGACAGGATGAAACAGGTTAAGTTAGGTTTTCTGTAAGTCATTTTGGATCAACAGTTTTAAAGGACGCTGATGACAAGGTACAAAGAGTAAGGACAATCCAGTCCCCGTGCCATCTAATGGTTTAGGGAAAAAGACCAGATTTTGACTAAGTCAGCAGCAGAGCACCCGCTGAATTGAAGGACTGCATTTTGCTTGCCTGGTGTCTCAGAGAGTGACAGAAGCACTATTCTGCCAAGCTCTTACCAAGAAATCAACTCTACCCAGATGAGTCACCAAAATTAACTTCTTGGAGCAGACTACAACCATATCCCCAGTGTAAATTCGAATATATGCATCACAGAGTTTTACTGGAGAGCACCCTACTGGGATGGTGGGCTGACTTCACTCAGTTCTTACCCCACAGCACCGGAGAAGAAGGGGGAAGGTCACACTTCTTCTTTCCCTGGTGCTCCTCGTATCCTTCCCCAAGGGTTTTAACAGCTGGTAGATTTCACCTCCACCCTGCCTATATAGCACTTTGGGGACTTTCTTCATGAACATAAGGCCCAAACATTTCCTTTTCGCAAAACAACCCAAATTAAAATGGCAACCAGGGAAATGCTGGCACTGCACGGGGTGCGCCGAAGCGCTTGTGCCAGCCGTGCCCCCGGGGAGCGCAGCGCCAGCAGCGCGCCAGCACGGGGCTCCTCCACGCACAGGAGCCAAGCCCGGGGTTGGGGGGAGCTGGGGGGGACGGGCCCCCGAGGGTCTCTGCCCCGAGATCGGTGCGATTCCGCCCGGGCCCGGCCAGGCACCGACTGAGCGGCGGCCCCTCGGCTACCGAGCCCAAAGCCGGCACCCGCCCGGCCTGAGCCCCCCGCCCGGGCGCGCCGGGCCAGGCAGTGGGCGGAGGGCGAGGCCCGGCTGCCACCACCTCCCCTCTTTCCGCCCGCCCTGTCAGGCACCGCCTCCTCATCCTCTCCTC
>VWYP01008227.1:1982946-2017264 GCA_013400435.1 Pycnonotus jocosus
CCCCGCCGCCCCATCGGCTCACGCTTCTAAAATGGCTGACAGGGAACGAGTTCCTCGGCTCCGCTTCTCCCGACTCCGGGGATCTTTGTGGTGGTTCCGTTTTTCTGTTTGTACGGTTTTTGCTGGGGTTTTGTTTATGCTTTTTTGTTGCTGTTGTTGTTAGCCGCTGCAGCGCGTGGACCGCGGCCACCTCGGCTTCCAGGGCCGGCAGCGCGCCCGCTCCCGCAGCCCGCTGGCTGTGCTGGGCCGGCGGTGGGAGCTGGTTGTGTGGAGAGGGCGGGTCGTGCCCGCGGTTCCCCCCGCTGCCATCCCCCTCCGGCCGCCCGGCGGGGCCCAGCCGGCTGCTGGCGAGCTCCGGACCCCGGATGCTCCAGGGCAAGGGAGCGCTTGGAGGGTGAAGTTGAGGGTTCGGCCGCGCTTGTGCCGCAGCGTGTTCGCAGAGCCTGGTGGTTGTGTGGTACGGAGAACTTCGCCTCGGAACTTAGGCTGGTTTAAATAAAGGAACAAAAGAGCTGCCTCCCACCCGCCCCAAAACAGCACCCAAACTCCAGCCGCTGCTATTGCCTCCCCCCTGCAAACAGCAACACAAGCGGCTTCTAAAGTTTTTGAAGTGCAAAACTGCCTAGAATATGAAGGGATTTGTTTGCAATTTCTATGCTCCCGTAATCAAAACCAGTTTTTAATTCGGAGTACAGTCTAATTCGCTTTAAGCTCTTTCAGAAGGGAATGAAAACTTGAAAAACGGCCAGCTGCACATAAACAGTGTCTTGATGTTTTCATTTGCCTTCACAGTCTCTTGTGCATCAGGCCTCTGAATTACCAGATCGGCTCTTCAAAAGTAATAATGCTTATTAATTTCCTAAATCTTTGTCATGAATTTCTGCCTAGGAGGACAGTATCTGTTCAGTTTGTAGCGTGCAGTTGTGCTCTAGTAGAGGTTTTGCTATGATTTTGATGGGGCCGGGTTCTTCACCTGCAGAATCCACCGTCATTTCACAGCCGAGGGGAACCAGGAAGGTGCTTCTAGTGACATATCCCTGATACAGCAAGTGGTTAAATTTCACACTGCTACTGAGCATACTGCGCTTTGAGATAAAACTCTGATGAGAGTATTTAAGTCTCTAGAACCACGACAGATGAGACAGTATTGTTTCTCAGATTGCCTGCAATTATGGGAAATTCATTAGGTGCTCCGTGTTCCTAGAGGAGTGCTATTCTCTAGGAAGTAGTGGCTTCCGGGAGCCCAGATTAAGCTGTAGAATTCCTTCCTGACCCCAGGTTTAGTGATCAGTTTGACACCAAGCACATAAGCAAAACACACGCTACATATTCCAGAAAATGGGTTTTTCTTAATACCTTGGAATCCAGAGCTGCCCTGGATGATGTT
Organism: Pycnonotus jocosus; assembly: GCA_013400435.1. Classification (NCBI taxonomy): domain Eukaryota; kingdom Metazoa; phylum Chordata; class Aves; order Passeriformes; family Pycnonotidae; genus Pycnonotus; species Pycnonotus jocosus. The sequence goes on from VWYP01008227.1 coordinate 1,984,334, forward strand.
TGTTTCCAGATAGCCTACCAAATTGGGCTTGTTTTTCTGCTGCTAAACAAACAAAATACATCTGGCTAATTGTACGCTGGGGAACAAATCCTCCTGACCCTGTCCAGATACTGACGGAAGCATGTCATTTGACTATGATTTCCTTAATGTGGAGCTGTAAATTCTGGCAGCTGAGGATGACATACAAGATCTGCCTTAACTTTGCTTTCCTTGCCCAGAAATGAGACTTGTAAACACTTATTAACCAGGTCAAAAGGCAGTCTGATCTCACAGTAGCTACTTAAAAGTTCTTGTGCTGCTGTCAGGGGATGAACATGCCTGAACGAAGCTTGAAACACTCCTAAAATAGCTTGCTAGGAGGGGATGCTCAGTACAGATGAAAATTCCAAAAACAAACGAGTGCTCTTGAGGGAAGTGTCTTTGACATTCTCCTTGACACATTTCTATCTTTTGTCTGCAGAACTGCAGACCTGCACCTAAAAGTGTGCAGAATTCTCTTGAGTAAACTTTTTTTTTTTTTTTTGAGCTTTTGTGTTTCAGAGCATCAATAAAAGCAGATCTGGTACAGTAGTGTTGTCTGTAGTTTTTGTAGAACAGGCTGTGCAACCTATGCAGGATTAACAGTTGTGAAACAAACAATGCCATGTAGCTCTAGAGATATGGTGATTCTTCAAATCTGGGAGCTTAATCTCAGATCTTGGGATGGGGGTGCAGGGTGAGGAGGTGTGGAAAGAAACTGAGGGTCCTTGTAAAACTTGATACCTTTGAGGCAAGTGCAGGATCCACTCTTTGAACTTTGCCTGCTTGAATACAATTGCGTTAGAAACAGATCTTCCCCTGCCTCTCCACAACTTCAATTGCCTATGCAGCTCTTTGGAGGAAAGGGGACAAAATAAACCACATCTGACAAATGCATTATTCATATCACGTCCTTGCTGGAAAACCCTTAGCTTCAAGTGATGTTTGAAGGCAGTGTGGGAATGTATATTGGAAGAAAGAATTCTGGTAGTCTGAAAAAGGTCATATCTCTAAAACAGTACATATGAGACATTTCCCTTCTCCTACATTGTTTCTGTAGGGAAATAAATAGATCTGGATTACAGGTGTAAACATGAAAAATATTACAACATTTTATGAAGCTTTATTTTATGAACAAAATCCTGGGAGGCATTCTCAACTGAAGTAAAGGGAAAACCCTAAGAGGAGGATCAACAGTTTTCATGATTTTGTTACCAAGAACTTTAAAATATTTGAGCTAGAGATATTAGTAAACTATTGGAGATTAATGAATAAAGCCAAATACTCTGCAATGTCACAAAAATAAAAATTCATGGAATCAGCTTTTGTGCTAATTCTTTGACAGCCTTGTTCTGCTGCTTTTTGTAGCACAGTGCTTGAAGACTGCCACTCTGCCATTGCAGGATTACTCTCAAATACATGATCTTCCAAGGACTTAGCAAAGAGCATTTGTAGCTAAAGTATGCTGATGATACAGCATAGAAATACTCTGATCTTGCCAAAATTTGCCCAGTAACCTCTGATGCAGATATTAATCGGAAATTAATCAGGGAAGGTAAGACAGGAAGAGGCAAGAGGAGTAGGGCATGTGTCACAGAAACAGCGTCTTAAAAAAAAAAGGGTTTTGCAGAAGGCAGTGGTCTTATGCTTTGGAGTATGTTACTTAAAAAGGAGTTGAAAAATCTAGAATGCTAATCCCGTCTCTACATAAATCACTGCTCAGTATTATGGCATGTAGTGAAAGTGTCTCCATAATTACTGTAGGCAGCCATTACAACTCTGTTTCTGTTGTCGGGATGGTACTTCTATGCCATAATTCTTGGCCAAAATACAGATTACTCCTAGTGAAGGGTCTTAGGCCATGTTTCATTTTCCATTTTGCTCATTGTCTTTACAGCAGGGTGTTTTATGACCCGGTTTCCCGACAAACAAACAGTGTGTGGTATTTTAACATTTCTCCCTACAATAGATCTTTGGAGAGCCAAAGATGGTTCTGAGCATAGCTGAAGTCTTCAGGCATTTTATAAAGGCCATTCAGTAGATTAAGCCCTCCCAAAAATCTTCATGCCCTCAGTGACTGGAGCTGTTGCTCCCTTCTGCCAAGTTCAGTGGCAACCTTTTAAAACTCTTTTTTTCTTTTTGGGGTGCTCAACACGGTGCATCCTTGCCACATCCAGCTTTGTGCATAGAAGCTGTGGATTCACACAGATGCATTGTGGCTGACCATTGGATAACTGAATGTACAGAGAGTTCAATGTGAAAGTGTAAACATTAAGAATTTTAAAAGCAGCAGCTCTTTGTATTTATTCCTTATAAGAACATTATTACTCTGACCTTTAAATTAACCTTTTTTCACTTTAGCTTTATCTAGCCTAAAGCATGCTAAAATAGACATTTTTAACACAGAATGAAGGGATCCACCTAGGAAATACTGTTGAGCCACAACTAGTGAGCACTATTTTGCTGTGTAGAAAATCTGTCAGATTCTGTGTAATTGGTGTTAAATGTTTCTGAAATAAAGGCATTAACTTTACAGGTTTATATATATATAGATATAAATAAAAGTTACTTCATCCACTAACAGTTAGTAATTTGCTTACTATTTTGCTGTCATGAAAGCAGGTTTTCCCACTTTATGGAACGTCTCTGTACCTGGGTGTTTTAGGATTGTTTTGTTTGTTTTTCATATCTTTTTTTTTTTTTCCATGAGTTTCCATACTCCTTCTGTAGGTTTTCTCCAGCCAAGCTTCTATAGACCTTACACCAGATGCCATTGGGGAAAGAGCAGACTTTGTATTTTCCTCTGTTTTCTGTGATGCAACTAGATCATTGAACCAGCCAGCTTCTGCTGTCTGTCAAAGCATTGTGGAGATTAAGACATGATTATTTAAAGAGGACCAGAAGTAAAAAATCCCAACAAAGTGAATTCTCTCTGCTTTCTCCCAGATGTTGCTAAAATTTTAATGAAAATCCACCAAACCATAGATGAAAACCCTCCAGTTTCAGGCACAAAGAGTACTCAGGGTTCGTTCTGTTACTTTATTTGATTTTATGGGTACCCAAAAATTTTAATTAGGGTAAATTGAGTTTTATTGAACAAAATTTGTGTTGTTAATGAGGGACTTCTCCTAAGAAAAGAAGCCTTGTGGCTGATACCTTCCCCTGCATGCTTTTACATCATGAATTTGTGCTACTGGTTAAGTAGTGCAGCTTCCTGAAAATAAGGTAACTGCAGTCTTGAGACTTTTGCCTCCTAAAGCTATTCCTTAAAGCCTGCCAGCAACTGAGACAATACTTAAAAACTAAGATCTCTAACAGTTGATGGTGCTCCTCTGACAATCTCTTGCTATTTTTAAGTGAGTTTAGGGATTTGGAATTACAAAGTTCAAAATGTGATCTGGAGCAGCTTGTGTCATACCCCAGCAAGGGACACGAACCTGTGGGACAGAGGAGTTCTGTCAGTGCTTCATATCTCACTTCCTTTTCTGTCTCTCATAACTTCCTGACCTGAATAACAAATACAAAGATTTGGTTGAGAAATACAGCCATTTCCCAGAAGAATGATATTTAATATTTCAAACAGGATGCATTCTGCCAGACCTTTGTGAGAACTGCTTCGTCAGTTGTTTGCATCATTCACGTTTTTGGCTGACTGAGCAAGAGCTGATTGCTGTACCATACAGCTCGGGTGAACTCGGTGCAGAGATGGCTAGAGACAGAGACAACATGAATATTTTCTGCAGTTCTAAATAGTTTCTCTTCAGTTTTCCAAACTTTCACTTGGCTGAGACTCCTTGCCCTAAGAATGTATTTGGTGAACTTTTTTTCCCCTCAATATCATCATATGGAAAAGTCTGTAATTAGATGATGCTTTATTTAGTGCAGTATCTGGAAAAACTATCTTGCACTGTAATGTATCTTTACATTAAATGTACATTAAAAGTAAATGCCAGAAGTACTTCTCTTGTGCTCACTCCTGTCTTTCTGTGCTGAAATACTCTTTTTGATAAGCTTCAAGAAACCAGTTTAGATATTAACATTGCATAGTAGTGTGAAGAACACCACTTAAACAGAGGCTGTTGAAATGAAAGTTCTGTTCAATGGGAAAGATCAAATTAAATTAGTTAATTTCTGGAGATATGGATCAAAATGAAATGCTGAGCTTTCCTGTGAAAATCATTTGAAAGTAAATTTTCTTGGAATCAGCAGTATTTTCAAGGGACATGGTTTTGACTAATTCATTATAATGAATATTTAATCCAACATGTGAACATATATTTAGGAAAAGTTTAATTTCAAAATATAATGTATACAGGTTTTTATTCTGTTAAGTATTTTAATGAAATGTTTTCAGTTGCAAATGTAACCTATGTGTTTTTATAGACTGTTTTCTATTTTCAAATCTATTTTCTTTGTTATTTGTGTAGGGTTTTTTCCTTTTTATTTATTTTTCTTATCAGCATGTTAGTAAATGTTGATGCTAATAGTCTTTGGTGGGGGGTATGTAAGAATGGTAAGCATTGTACAGTAATGTTTTCAGTTGACTCTTCTGCAGTTGTGATTTTGAAATATTTGTCAGCTTTATATATGTTTTCTATCCAGTAGCTACAGGCAACAGATAACTCTTCATAAAGAGAAAATAGTCCTCTCTGACTCTCAGGAAATACCTTCAAAAGCAAATACTGCATTTTTAAGTCCTAGTAATTTTATATGTTCTTTATTCTATACTTCTAAAACCATTATAACATTTATAAAACATAACTACATCTGAGATAACAAATTATGTGTTTTGTTACTTATTGCACATTCTTTTTTTTTCCCTGTTTTTTCTCCCCATCCTCTTCTTATGCTATGATTGACAAAGGTTAACGTTATCTGCTTTTAGTCTCCTGATCTGTATGAATAATACAGCATTCATTTTCTTACTATTTATGTACTGCTTTTTATCCTCAGTGGAAATTACTTTGAATCTACAGATGAAAAGCATGCTAATTTATAAAATTCAGATATCTGTCCTAATTTTACAGATGTGGTAAACCAAAGGAATGAGATAATTAATAAGATTGAGCTCTGCAATGAAGTCAGAAATGGTTTTGTGGCAGACATCATGTGACCTAGGTAGAGTTTGGGCCACAATGGACATACAGAAAAGCACTAGGTTCTTCCTGAGTGATCCATGTGTCATCTACAAGCAAAGGTCCTCTGTGCAACAGCTGTACAAAATTCATCATGACAAAATGCCAAAGTCATATTTGCCCAACAGTTATTATAGAGATCCTGGAAAAAAAATAAATTGGTATATTGTTTGTCCTTTCCATGTAATGTCCGTATGTGTGTGTGTGTAGACAAACATTTTTCCAAACTTTTCTAAAGCTTATTATTAAGTATGCAATACATATAATTTCATATATATATATATATACACACACATGAAAATAAAACCCACAGGCATTTTAAAAGAGGAGTTCCTTGAATGCAAGTGCTTGGTTAATTTCTGGTTGTCTTTGTCCTAGGGTTCAGCAAACTCCTGCTTTGATGGCAGCTTTCTGCTCTTTTGTGGGTAGAATGAGATGGTGGAATGACTGAAAAAAGAGCATGCTGGGGAGATCGTAACTGGGAGGGGTCAGTGATTTCTGGGGTGGATCTCACATAGTTGCTGAATCACTAAGGCCTGTTTGTTTATTTATTTATTTATTTTAAAAGATAAAGTCTGCACAGAAATAGAAAACCCTCGCATTTACACATTTGAAAATGCAGCAGCTTTTGCAGGCTGTGAGGCCAAACACGACTCTGAGAGGCTGCTGCACAGTGTAGTGAGTTGTCTTGCCTAAGGTTTGCAGTTTTAGGAAGCTCTTGGTGAGATCTTTGAACACTGGCCAGGTCTGTGATCCTGCAGGGTGTGATGCCACCAGGTGCTGGGCACTGGAGTGTGTGCTCCACTTCAGACTGTGAATAGTCTAATTGCACTGAAGCCCTTTAGTTTGTTACAGCAGTTTTGTCTGTAAAGAGGGCGTAATTAAACGTCAGCTTTCCAGGGTCAGCTCTCTCGTGCTGGTATTCCTAACTGCTACAATTAAATGCTATTCTGTATTTGCATATAGAATGGCTTCCGCTCAGAACTGTGCTTGTTGTACAGGTACTATGCATTCTAATTCACTAACACGTGTATCAGCAGAGTGTATGTGTTTGAGGACAGGGCTGCCGTTCACAAGAGCCTCAACAGGCTACAGCAATGGGCTGACCAAAATCTCATGAGTTTCAGAAATAGCAAATGCCAAGTCTTACACCAGGAGCAGAGTCATCCCAGCCATCAGGATACACAGGGCACCACTTGGCTGGGAAGCTGTTCTGCTTGAAAAAGACCCAGGGCTTCTGGTGGACAGTCAGCTGGACACTAGTCACTGGCATCACTGAAGGCTGAGAGCTCTCTGATCCAAAAAAAGACAGCAGTAAACTGGTGTGAGTCCAGCAAGGGCCACCACAATGGTCAGAGGCTGGAGGTTATGCCCTGTGAGGAGTGGCCAAGGGACTGGGGCTTGTTCAACCCAGAGATGAAACTGCTGCAGGGAGTTCACAGCAGCCTCCCAGAGCCTGGTGCCAGAAATTTAAAAAGGAGAGCTTCTAACTGATAGAAGCAAAATATTTTTCAGTCTTGAGGAGAACTGAATGCTGCTGAGGAAATTACCCAGAGAAGCTTTGAAGTGTCAGTCTTAGCAGTTTTCAAACCTTGACTGGTCAAGAGCCCTGAGCAACCTAGACAGGCTTCAGCGTCTGCCTTCCTTTGAAGCAGGACTACAGACCTCACAAGTGGGTTTTGTGATGCTGGATTCTACTTTTGAGAGAAACTGAGACACAGCCTTTGTAACTTGCTTGAGATGACATGCCATCTGCAGCTGAACTGGGAATAGAGTTATTAAATTCCAAGGCTCAGTGGTGCATATGTGCATGCTAATGAGATCTCTTGGGTGAAAGAGCCAATGCCGCTTGGGAAAATAGCCTTGAGAGAAATCTAGGTTAAATTCACATAGTGTTCCATCATACTGATGGCTGAGAATCAGGCAGTCATAGGAAAAAAGAAATTTCAGATACAAGAAGTGAGCAGGGTAAGGGAGAATCAGGGACTGGAACAATCAAGGTCAAAGAGATAATTTAGTATTGATCCATTTCAAGTGGAATAGGAACCTTCTAAGTTCCTGTTTTCAAACACTGATCTAATTCAGGATAAAGATGAAAGAAATACTTCATTAAAGTTATAGATTGATTTAGTGTAGTTTTTGTAAGTATGGTAGAATGTAAGTCAGTTGTAAGTCAAAAAATGCAGGAGAACAAAGAGTTTATTTTGGCAATGCTTAGAAATTAAGCATTTTCCAAAATTGGACAGTTTAATGAAGTGCCATGTTTGGTATGATGTATCTATATAGGGTGTGGTGATTTTGTCTTCTGAAAGGAAAATGCATTCTGAAGAATGTCCCATATGACTTCTTAGGTTTGAGGGGTTTTGTTTAAAAAATTAATCTCTATTGTCAGATATCTGTGCAAGCTTTCCACCTGCATGTTTTGGTCTAAGAATTGCAAACTTGCACCAGAAAACTTCTCTTTTCTTTAAATATGTGAGAAAACTAAGTGTAGAGTGCAGAACAAATTTCTATCACTCCAATTTATGAAAATGTACAGATAAATTCAGCAACATTAATATATTTTCTAAATAAACCTGATTTCCACTCTGAGCATCCGGACATTTAGAGGCAAGACATTTTCCAAATGTAGGTTTCTTGAGGTTTTCATGGTGGAGAGAAGGGAGAAGAATCATAAAACTCCAAAGGAAATAAAGGATATGTGGGGCTTTATTACTTGTTTAGCACAGACCCAGCATTCCTGGAAGTTTAAGATTTTGTTTTTCCTTTAATGAAGCAAGTGGTCAGAGTTGTTTGTTAATCCTTACCCTGTATAGTATTAGTGTTACTGAAAACTTATAGATGTGTATCACAGAATGGCTGGCATTGGAGGTCATCTGGGCCAACTCCCCTGCTCTAGCAGCACCACCTGCAGCTTGGGACCACCTCCAGTCAGCTTCTGAGTATCTCCAAGGATGGAAGACTCCACAACCTCCCTGGGCACGCTGTGCCAATGTTTGGGATCATGCAGTAATAGAAGTGTTTCCTCATGTAGAGTAGGAGTACAGGATGGTCTGAAGATCCTGTGGTGCTAATATCTGTACAGAAAAAGACCCAGGAGGGCAGTCCTTTCCCTGAGTGTTCACAGAGGCCGAGAGGCACAGGAGTGCTGCACTGGTTGGTGTGGCAGGCCAAAGTCCAGAGCAGTTCTGTGGCTGTAGCCCAGCTCCTCTTCACCAGAGCATGGTGATGAATGGTTTATCTTGGGGCAACGATGAAGGGAGGAAATGGAATTAAGGTGTGCCCAGTGACTCTGCACGTGGCAGATACCAGAGAACTCTGCTGTGGGTGAGGAAAGATACAGGGGGCATAGACATAGGATAAGTAGCCAGAGAAGGAAATTGGTAGATCTTGAAACTGGACAGAGAAGAGGGGCAATCTGGGGAACTCTGAGGTTTGAAGAAAACAGTCAAATACAGTGCGTGGTTAGCTGTACACTTGCTGTAGACAGCCTGGGACAAGGCTATAGCCAAAAGTGCAGGTGAATCACCTGAAAAAAAAGTCTTTGCCTGGTCTAAAAATACAACTTTCAGGCCATTTAAGTACCCTGTCACTTTCTAGTCCATGTAAGACCAAAGCTAACAATGACTCATCTTAGTGCTACTCCAAAATTTAACCAAAACAGCAATTTGAATAGTTACAGGCTTTTTCTTTCTTTACTCATGCTCTTTAATTGTTGACTGCCAGCGGGTTTGCAGTCTCTTATCTCAGAAATGAAGGCAGTGTTTAGGTAAATCAGGATTACTGATGTTGGTTAGGAGCTGCTGGATTACTCTACAGGACATGCATCTTGTGTTGTCCTTGTATCACATAGCTGTGGATGAACTGCTGATTCCTGTCCTTAACATTCACTTTACAGTTGTAATTTTCCTTTACTTCCTGCAGAAAATTTGAACTCTTCATGTTTCAGCATGTTTCTGAGTTTTATTTCCTGTTCTTTACTCTTGCCTGTTTTCCAGTTTTTGTTCTCTCTTCACCTCTATCTCTCCCAATACATGCAGCTGCAGATACCTTCCTACCTACCAGCACTCATTCCACTTTTAAGATGATCTTGAGCTGGCTGCTTATGCTGATGATTTTATTCTGTTATAGTTACAGTGTTTGAACAATGAAATTAGTCATTTGACAGACACCTTATGTTTTAATAAAACTCTCCCATTATTTTGTCAAGGATAGCATTCAACCAGTTAAAACAACCTTGGACTTTGAACCTGTAAAGCTCCTGGAATTTAGTTCCATCTTACTTCTGATTAGTGCTGTCTAAAAGACTCTGTATTTACAATACTATTTCAAAGACCATATACAGATACGAGAAATACAAGAAGAGGTTAATAGTACCAGCTGCCTAACAGATAATTCTTATTGATTAATCTCCTTTGTTGTTCAGGCTACATGACTACAGCAAACAGCAGCACAACTAAGGTCGTGTTTTCATGTTGTTCTTTAGGCAGGGAGCCTTTGGTCAGATGGACAATCCCTGTCTGTCGTGACAGAAAAACTGGCAGTGCTGGCACTGAAGGTTTGCAATGTTCAGACATCAACTGCATATAAACAGCCATAGCTTGTTTTCTGGGCAAGTGAGAAACCTCTGAAGCATCTATTATATATAGAGTGTTTTTTTCCAACTAGCAAGTTAAAAGATGATTATACTTAAAATTCAAATTTAATTTTATTAGGAGGCATAAAATTGCTGTTGTAGAGGCAGATCAGTGTGATCGCCTTCCAGATTCGCAGCATCTGCCAAGTGAGGAGTCTTGCAAAAGCCTGCCTTAATTTCCCATCTGCAACAAGTAATAAATAGAATATCAGGCTTGGAGCAGTCTTCAGGCAGGAATACCATCGAAGGAATGCAGAGCTCTTTCTAAATTAAGTTCATTTTAAATTGACTTTCTTTTGTGAGGATTTTCTACAGATGTCAGATTTACAAGTCAGAGCAGGCGAGCCTGACCAACAGAATTCAGTTTATACAGCCATTGGTCAGTATTTTATTTAAAGACTTTTTAGCCTCTCTCATTAAAAAACATTTTTAGGGAGTTATTAACTTCCCTTCTTCCCGTTCCACTAATTAAAGCTGCAGTTGGTCAATATTTGCCTTCAGGAAACTCAGTCTGTCCCATTGTGTTCTGTCCATCCATGTGAGCTAAGTGGCACACAGAGGACCTTGGAGGAAAAACTGTTCTGAACAGCTTCCAGCCAGTTCTACCCACATTAACTGTAAGCTTTTATGTATGTGTTTGTGTATATGTATGTGTATAGATGTTATTCTCACATGCGTAATTATGGATGTTTTGTGTATTATGCTGCAGACATTTTTAGTAATGTTTGTAATACTCAGTAATGCTCTGCATCTGGTTTCTCTGTGGATCAAAGACTGTTCATTCCAAAAGACATTTCCCCCTCTCAAAATTATTTTTCATTGCTATCGTATCTGTTTTTAAATTTGGGACATTATTTTTTGCATAGCTGTCCAGCAGTCATACAGTATTGTGGACTTCCCACAGCATATTGTCTGTCACATCTGGTTTAGATGGATGTGTCCTTAATTTCTGCAAAGGAACAAGGTCTGATAATCTCACTCATTTTAATACGAATGAGACATATGCCTTGCAAGTTTACAGACTGCTTTACTTTTATAATGTTAAAGCAATTATATTTCACTATGTACAAAAAGCCACAAGGGGAAAGACCTAAGTAATTATCAAGTCTAATTATACACATTTGTGGCTCAGTATTGGAGCTTCTTAGAATATATTTGTGATATTACCCCAAACATGAATTTGGCCATTCTAAAATTCAGCATTTATTTAAAAAGAAGAAAAAAAAAAGAAAAAAAAAAGTTAGCATTAAAATTGAACTGAAAAGAGCAAGAGAATATATGGCCACTAGCCATTAGTAACTGCTGGTGTCTGTGGGTTTATGGGGTTATTAACTTTTTTTTTTAATTTACTGCAGAACAATTAATGCTAATTGTCATAAAGATGTTCTTGTGAAGATCTCTCTGTAGCTGAGAGGTGTTCTGGTAAATAGTTTGTGGTGTCATGTGCCCATCTCAGAAATGTTTTATGTTTTCAGTAAGAAGACAGAGCAGCTTTACATTCACTGCTGTGGTCACCAATGAAGGGATCTGTTCTGAAAACTGCAGTCATCTTGTCGCTTCTTTGTGAGAAGGCTCTAGATTTGAATCTTGCTAGTCTCAAGTAATACAGAATTCAATTCTTGTTTTCTATCTGAAAGGAAAATTGTTACTGCAGAGCTTCAAGCTCTGCAGGTTGGGAAGTTCTGAACCATTTAATTTCAACGCTAGATTTAGTGTACAAGTGGCAGAGAGATGCTTCTGTTTCATGTCGTATCCGTGGGAAATAGGCTAATCAAATGTTTTCCAATTAGAACAATCAGCTCATCAAGGGAAACAAGCCAGTTTTGGGCCTGCATCCAGTTCCTCCCAAGGCATTTTGCATCAGAGATGAATTTTGTGGCATCATCTTAAGGCTGAGGGTTCACAAGGGAGTTGAAAGTACATGGGACAGGGATGAAGCAGAAGAGAGGAAAGAAAGGGACCAGAACAGTAATGATTATTTATTACAGAAGTAGAGAGGTGTATTTTTAGAGGTTTGTCTTCACCTCAAGTACATGATGCTTTCTTTTGTGGCAGTGGAAGGCTGGCCTAGAGGAAAATAAGTCATTGAGGCTGCAGTCTCGTGTTGTGCTCTGGCTTCAGAAGGCAGTGCTGCTGCTGGGGAACAAAGTGCAGTTGTAACCATGAGGGGAGAAGTGCTAATTCAGCACTGTCCCTCTTAGTGGGGATCTGCTTTCACTTAATGGGTTTTTTTTCAGAACATGAGTCACCTGGAAGGACGGTGAGCATCCATTGCACTTTCTTCTCTTGCAGTGCAGAGGGTCAGATTTATATAGCAAGGGACAAATTATTCTTTTGGGTCAATACAGCCCAAACTAAGCTGTCATGGCAACAATACAAAAGCTTAGAGAGCTTAGCCATGGGTTAGCTACATATATAATTCGGCTTCAGTAAGTTATTTAAAATATTTTAATTTAAGCTGGTTTTAAACTGCTTGATAATATACTTAGTTTTCCGTCTAGGAAGTCAATCCTTTGTTCTCTTTGAATAGCATGAAATATTTTCAGTGTTGTCAGTTCCAACAACCTGTGCTCAGGTGCTGTGCTTTCATTCATTCTCCTTAGCAGGAGCCTAAACTGGGCTTGAACTCTCGCTCTCAATTTGGTGGGCTGTTTTTGGTAGGCTGGTGACAAATCAATGATAGGCAGCTACAAATAAGAAATAGCTTGTGCCACCACAAGGGACTCCTTCAGAAATAGCAATTATACCCTTTAGCTGGCGGTAAAGGATGAAAGAGTTGTATTAAACCTGTTGTTTACATCTGTCATCTCATATATCAAAGCAAAATTATGTAAGGTGGAATACTGATAAACTTGTCCTTCAGGTTCCTTCTAGCGTGGTAAAAGTTAGTTTATTTTTTTTTCTTTTTGTGGCTTGTGGAAAGTTCATCTGGCATTAACTCCCATTTCCAGGTAGGTGTTCATACTCTGTATGCCTTCCTCGCCATTTCCCAGATGCATGTTTTCTTGGTCTTTCTGGACTTACAAAATAATGAAAAAAAAAAAAATGGAAGAGGCAGTTACTCCACTAATGGATAATTCTGGTTGAAGTTAAAAAGATGTGGGGGATGAATGCAGCACTAGGAAAGAATAAAGATACTCTTTATATTCTTCACTAGGGAATATTTTGATATTGTATCTCAAGGGCAGTTTGCTACCCCTTTTTCTGGCCTTAACTTGAAATGGTTTAAGTGACAACTATTATAAAAAGTTTCAATCAGGTGTCCTGTAGGCTTTGAAATACCCAGGGAAATAGTTACCTAACGATACAGGGCAACATAAAAATAAAAAATCCTTGGTTTACCTGGTTTAGATTTATAATTGAGATGATTTATAGAAGAATCCACAGTTGACTCTCAACCTGACCCGAGAGTTAATTAGATTAGCATGGGTATTGTGTCTTATTCTCAGTCTTTGCAAAGAGCCAGGTTAAAAATCAGGCAGCTAGTAATCCTGTAATTTTTTACACTGAATTCCTTAAATAATTAGTATTCCAGAAGTGTTTAAAAGTTGTTTCTTGTCTTTACATTGTGTCTTCTCAGTCCACAGCAAATGTTATTTTGCTGATTGCACTTTGCCTTGTAATGTATCCCAGAAATGTTGGTTTGAAGGGGCCTCTGGAAGTCATCTGCTGCAGCTTCCCTTTAGAAACAGGATGGTTGCCAAAACAAGATTAGCCATGGCTTTCTCTAGTTGAGTCTTGAAAACTTCCAAAGATGGAGATTTCACAATCTGATTTACTGTGGTATTTAGCAAGGTAAAGTAAAATAAAATGTGTGAAATAGCTTCAGTTTGACTCTAAATATTTCTGAATCAGATTTTGGCAGCTGTTGCCTGGCAAAGAAGCTGCATTGCCACTTCTGTATGAAAGGTAATTGCAGTGTACTGTAAAGGTGGGTTTCACATCACTTAATTTTAGCTGCATATGAATTCAGTACCTACTTTGTTAACCAAGGAATTTCTCTCTATTATCAGTGAGAAGAAGTCCCTTCAAAATGCTCCTTATCCTTCTCTGGCATGGCCGAGTCATTTCCAGAAAGTGTCTCTTTCTCCCACCATTTACAGGGAGAGTCACCTTTCCATTTGGTGTCAGACTTGCTTCAGCCAGACACGGGGAATTCCATCCCAGCTGGCCCAAGGCGGCTGGGTACTATATCCACAGCTTTGTTCAAGTGTGGTATCATCTTAATTAGCAAATGCAGCAAAAAGACCCAACAGATCAGGCAGAACACTAACAGCTATTCAGAACAACAGAAGGCTGTCAAAGCCTTCTCAAGGGCTTCAATGCTGCTCTTCCTCAGTTTTCTGGTTTGGTGGGTTTTTGTTCATTTGGCCGTAATGATTTTGCCCTGGTCATCATTCTATGTTATTGTTTTGTGGTTGCAAAGGGGTAGTGAGTTTTCTTTTATTTATTTGAATTCAGATGTTTTCCTGGGATTATCCTGGCTTGGAACAGGGTAGCTCAAAGTTGGATTTTTTTAAAAAAATTTGGTTTTCTTTTTTTCTTTTTTTCCATGAGGTATGTATACAGTTGGGGGAGGAAAGAGCATTGTAATGTGGCTGATAGAGGAAAGATTTTGCAAGCAGCAGTTTATTGCTTAGAATGCCTGTGGGGACTGCATGGTTATGCAAACTAGTGCCCTAAAGGGGAAACATCCTGTCATTCCTTCAGTATTACATGAACAGCAGATAGAGGCATGGCAAATGCTGTATTAGAGTAGAAAGCTTCCTTAACAACAACTTACAAAGCACCTTCATATTTTTTTTCATTCCCACCCTCACTATTCTGCCAGCCAAGTTGTGGTAAAGGCTGTTTTGTTCTGATGGAACAACATAGGAAAGGATATATTTCGCTGCTCTTACTACCTTTGATCTTTTGTTGGTTCTTTGGGTTCACTTATATTACATGTACTAAGGTAAAAAAGAATCTGACTTTTCTGAGTTGACTTCCTTGCTTTGCTGCTGTTGCATGGAGGTTGCCTGAGAATGCATATTTTTATATCTGCAACCTGGGAAGTGGCTCACTGTGTATTATTAGGTATCTCAGGAGGTTTTGTTATATTCTTCTTATAAGTCTGCTGATTTAGTCAATGATGATTAAAAGTACAAGTTTTACTAAACCTCAACTTAAATAGCCTTGTTTTAAATTTTACCAAATAAGGGGAGTTTCTAAACACTCGTGCTAAAGTGCATACAGCCTTTTTTGGTGGACACAATGTTTGTATTTGCTGGGTCTGAAGTATCTGCTCTCTTACTTGCCCTGGTAGCAGTGTGTTGAAAGTCCCTCTCTGATGCCTTGCAGGACCCTGAGGATGCTGTGCCTGTTGGACAGAGAAGGGCTTGGTGCTGGTGCATGTGCTTTGGATTGGCCTTTATGCTGGCTGGTGTGTTCCTGGGTGGTGCCTATCTGTACAAATATTTTGCATTCCAGGTAAGTCACATACTCCTTATGAGAGGGCTGTTTTTCTCTGTGGGAAGAGCAGCAACAGACTGTTCTTTTTGTGTTATATTTAGGAGAGGAAGAACAAACTAAACCAAAGAAAGTGAACCATTTTTTCTTTCCAAAACTTCATATTTTCTAAAGGCCAGAGTTTTGCCTTCTCTGAAGTTACCTATCAGCAGAGAAGGGCAGAAGTGAAGCTGGCAAATAAAAGAGAGCAACACTTTTGAAAACCTCACTTTGCAGAGAAAAGAGTGTATCTAAATAGGACTTGGGTTTAGGAACCCCAGTGGTGTCCCAGATTTTTATCTGCTCTCTTTTCTCTTTTGCAGTGCCAAATACTGGAGGTGGATTAACCCCTTGAAAGCCTCCTTGTTTGATCCCAGGTTTTCTAATACGTGAGGCACTGCTAATGTACAGGAAAGGGACTGCTTGTGAAAGCAATGCTGTGACTCTCCCCTTCCCTAGCCTCCACATGGACGAGAAATATGGGCCCTGCAGGGGACTTGGGAAAAGCACAGTCAGTGTGGTTTAAACATGCCCTGTCAAGTCTAATCCACACTGACAAGATTAGACCTCTAACAAAATGTATTTTCAGTCTTTTAACAAATGGCACTGCTGCAAGAGGAGCTCTCTGAATGCAGCAGTGCCAGGGAAATGGAGCATTTACCTGAAACATGGGAGATCGGAGTTAAATATTGTCTCCCTGGGGGGGAGTTGTCACTGGGCAGTGCTGGATGTGCTGGGCTGATGCCCAAGTGGTGCGAGCACACCCTCCCTGCTTCAGAAACTGCTGGGCTTGCAAGATCACAGAGCCAGAAAGGGAGAGGGTAAGCAAAACATGAATCTCTCTGGTTAGTGCACCTAAATGTAAGGTAAAAATTCATGTTCTTGTTCCTGATAGCGGGACTGTTACTTTCCCCCCATTTTAGTAGCTGCTAATGTGGAAAGCCAAGTGATTAAACTGGAGAAATTCTAGCTGAACTTGCAGTTTGTAGTCTATTTGGCTATCACATTAAACAAATTTACAGGGGAGCAGTAGTGTTGCAAACGATGATGCTTAAACAGCACAGCTTATCCCGGTGGATTAATGAGCTGAGGAGTTGAAGGCCAGTTGCATTTCTAATGCACATTTCACCCCTGCTTAGCACTGGGTGCTCCACCTTTCACCTGCCAGTGAGATGAAACTGAAAGTGCCATTTAATTCAAACCTGTGCTACTTGTTTATGAGTCAGATCTGCTTTAAAGGAAGCATTCAGGATTGAGCTGACATTGCACTGAAGACACGTTTTCAATGTAAAACTTAAAATTGGCATGTGCATATGCAGAGTTCTATATTTCTAAAACTATCTGGAGTGTAAATTTGGTACATGACTTCCTCTGACTCAGAAATGTATTTTACACTTCACTTAGGTAGCCTGCCATGTGTACTGTAGCAAAAGGACACAAATTAGTTATTTCAATTTCTCTTTCTACCTTCTTGTCTCTTAAAACGGTTCAAAAATTATTTTAGAAATTGACTTTCTAGACTTTTGAAGTCTTGTGAAACTAAACACCTTCACAGAATAATTGCGTTTGGAAGGAAAGTCTTGATGTATTCTAGTCCAACCCTCTGCTGCAAGCAGGACCAAATTTATAGTTAGACTTGCTTTTTAAAGGTGATCTGGATGACCAGTTTTAAATCATTTTTTGACTACAGTTAGATCATAATTTAATAATAATAATATGCATGCGTATAGAGGTAGGAACTTCATTGTCTTTCTGAAAATATATGGAAGACTGGATTTTTAGAACCTTCTTACAGAATCCTGTTTTCCTTGAATTCAAGGGAAGAGCTCCCTCAGGGTTGAGTGTAACTGAGGTTTTAGCCATGGTCCTGTTGTAGATAACAACTGGCTCCTGCTCTGGTGTACAAATCAAACCAAAGGCAAAAAATTTCATTTTGTCCAACAAGATTTTCTTCTCTTCAGTGCTCTGAGAATGTTACTTTTAAGCTTCCCTGTTACTGATCTTTTTGTTGCTGGGTGGTTTACTATTTTTAGCAGGGTGGCGTGTATTTCTGTGGAATAAAGTACATTGAAGATGGCTTACGTTTACCTGAGCCTGGGGCAGAGGCTCAGAGTGCTCGCTACCACACAATTGAGGAAAATATTCAGATCCTGGAGGAAGAAGATGTTGAGTTTATCAGTGTGCCAGTCCCTGAATTTGCTGATAGCGATCCTGCTGATATCGTCCACGACTTCCACCGGGTAAGAAATATGTCTGAAGAAGTTGAAAGCATTTAAAACTTGCAAAATGTTTCGCCTCGGTCATCCTGATAAATATACTCCTTATTTATTATGTTTGGGGAAAGCACAGGGGTGGAGGAGGCAGCAGAAATGTTTTGATCAGCAGCAGGCTGCAAGCAGTTATTGACCAGGCATAAGGTACAGCATGATACAGTCATCATCAGGTAGAGTGTAAACCACCTATAGGGGCAAACACTGTGTGAACACACAGAACAAACACAGTTCTCTTTTTAGAAAGAGAAAAGCCTTGGATCTGTTTGCTCTCCTTAGTATGAGAAACTAAAGAGAATATTGTTCTTGCTCTCCTGGGTCCACTGGGCCAGAATTTGACCAACTGCTGTGGTGCTGAGGAAAATTTGGAAAGGGCTGAGGTAGCTTTGACATCAGCTTGGAGGGGCTGATTGCATCTGATGTCACTGGGTGTGTTCAAGCACTCCCTGAGGTGCTCTCATGGCTCAAATCCCCAAAGCAGCAGCAGAAGGGGAAGGACCGTGGAAGACAGCTCATTTTCCAGATGTCACAGGAAGCCAAAGTTTAATTTCTTCATGCACCATGGGCTGCTATGATTCCTAGAGGCACTGAACTAGGATTTCAAAGCTGTCTTCCTTTTTTTGGAGAAATAACCTTGATTGATAGGAATCATGGTAATAGATTTCTGTTAGGGCACTTGACAGGCCTACAGCTCTCAGTGTTAAGAGCAGCTGTAAAACAATTAGAAGCCTTCCTTTTCTGTATCAGCATGGTTGGAGCTGTCTGATGGCAATAAAAAGTTGTACAGCTGGTTTTCAGGAAGCTAAATCTCTGGGAACATTTGAAGACTTTGCTGAACAGCTTTTTTTAAGCTAAGCTGAAAAAGAATAGGGAAGTGTCCTATTTTTTTATACAAACTTCAGAGTTTAAAGTGCTATCTATCAAATATTCATAGCCAGATTTGGAGGAAAACATTGCTTGCTCAAGCTATGTAATTTAAATAATTTTCGAGAATATATTTAGAGAGCTTCTGTTAAAAGTTAGAATAAAGACTCTAAAGAGGGAAAACTGGAAAATGAAAAAATCTCAGCATCTAAGAAGCAAGTAAGGATGAAATAATATTAGAAATTTACTTTTTGATTTAATAAGTTAAAGGCTTTGCTCTAAAAGTCAGTGCAAAGGTCATTTGCCATAGGTACAGCCCTTGCTCCATGTAATGAGATTAGCTGCTCTGATGATTGCTGTTTTGGCATTATTTTGACTGCTGGGCTCCTGGTGCTGAGTATTTTATATACATACACAGCCTCAGAGCTTTCAGCAGCTAGAGATAATGTCTTTAGCAAGAACAGGTGCAGTAAAACACAGCTCAGTGAACAGAGCTACAGGATTCATCAGGGTAATTCCCTGAGCTTTTTATCAAATGATGGCAAATACCGCAGTTCAGGTACTGTATAAAGATAATAATTCAACTATGAATAATCATTAACCTTGCAAGTCAGTAGTATTTCTGAACCTAAAACTACGTTAACAAAAGTATTATTGTTAAAATCTATACAGCAATATATATATATATATATACACAGCATTATCTGTAGCAATATTTTTTTCTTTCTGTGTTGTGTTCTTACAGCAGCATTTCCTCTTTAGACTATATCAGAATATAAAGGCATGAAGATTAGAGCCATTTTTTTTCCCCGTCATTTCACAATTAAGGCACTAGGCATAAATGAACGCTGTACTTGTTTCCATAACAGCTCAGGTACACCTTTGTAGTTTCCTTGCTTAGGGCATTTGAGCTCCTCATTGCCTGCTGCCTTGCCCAAATCCCTGCCAAAAAACCAAACTCTCATCAAGGCTGCCCTTTGTTTGTACATTACTTGCTCTAAGATTGGAGTTTGTTGGACAGACTTTACAGTGAACAAAAGAATAATCTGAAGAACAGCACAAGGCAATAGCAGTTCAGCAACATCTGACAGTTTCCTGATCTTCCTGTTATTTAGATTAAAATAAATGTTTTCTCAACAGAGACTCACTGCCTATCTTGACCTTAGCCTGGATAAGTGCTATGTGATTCCTCTGAACACTTCAGTTGTTATGCCACCAAAAAATTTCCTGGAGCTGCTCATCAATATCAAGGTATGATTAAATCACAAGTAATTTGTTCTTAAGACAGGAGCAAGTAGAAGTTTTTCATTTTTTTCCCTTCTGCAGAGCTCTGACATTCACACAAGGCACATGATTGCTAGAGGTCTTTGCGAAGAGAAAAGAAGTCTCTAACCTACTTAGACGATGATCTAAAATCAAGAAGGAATCATAAATTCAGAGGAAGGCAAAAAAATCTTATTTTCTTGAGTGCTATAAATTTGGCTGACAAAACTGTGTAAAAAATGTGGTGTAGCTGGACTCTTTGATAGTAGTCTGTGTGCTTTTTAATTTTTAATGCATTGTGACTAAAGTTTCTATGAAGCATGTGTGCACTGGACTAAGACTGGTTAGCTGAGAAGCACAAAGTAGATAAGATTGGGAAATCCTTTTACAGGGACATTGTTTAAAGCGTTGGTCCCTAGGGTTTACCCCCACTTTGATCCAGTGGCTGGAGGGTGATGCACGTGAGATGTGTAGGATCTGCTGTGCACTTTACATAATGTATGGTTTCAATTGCAGATTTAAATAGTATTTGCATTGGGTTCTGGCTTTCTGATTTCTTCACAGAACAGCAAAACAGTCCAATGGGGAAGAGAGATGATGAAATGTGTCTAAGATTTGGGCAGAATGTTTTAATATTTTACTGGGCTTTTGTAACTTTAGAACAGTTACATCCTAAGGTTTGCATCTTTCAAAAAAGGCTTTGGAATTAGGACTCCAGGAACCATTTTAGCCATTTCTATGTGGTTTGTATGTATAAATAAATTTCATGTGAAAAGTTACCACAAGTAAGTCCTTTGCTACTTTTTTGCTTCCTATTTTGAGACTGACTATTTAACCACACTTTCATTTCCTGTACATAAAGATGATGTGGTGTCTGTAAAACTCAGTGACCCCATTATTTTAACTTTGTCTGTGTTATTTTCTTTCCATTTTTAGATCACACAAATTTCACTATTAAAATCTGTTAAATTCCTAGTTTGTCATTAGTACTGAATCAAATATGCTTGGTTTACAAGTAAGAGGATAACCAGGCATCATGCATTTAACTGAAAATCTGTGCAAAAGCAAACAGTTTTGATCCTTGTCCCCAGCAGTGGGTGCCCTAATTTTATTAGACATCTGTTTAATTCTCATTGTATTAACAAAAAGCTGTGGGCATTTGATGTCGCAGAAAATCAGGCTAAACATTTGTAACTGGAATTTGGAAAACTAGGCTGCAGATACATGAAGTGAATAAATACTGTGCTGCAGTCACACTGGTTGCACCAGCAAAAAAAAATGTATGAAATTGATGTGCTAGTTTCATTAAAATTAACTCTGAATACATACAGAGGGCATTTTATAAAAATGGAGGAGCTCTGAGCTGTTCTGGTGTTTAAGAAACACTATAATTTTAGCCTAAAGATCCAGTCTCTATATTGATACAGTTTGTTTCAATATGCAGACATGAAAAGCCTCCTTTGTTTCTTTGGGAAACAAAACTGAAACCAAGATACATTTTCTCATCCACCTTGTTCCCAGTGCTGAGCCAACTGGCTAATTTTAACTATACACAGGATGTCTCAAAAACTGTATTTGTGGCTATGCGGGATCCCAGCACTGGATAATTGCTCCTGCAGCAACTGGGCAGAGGAGATTCCTGCACTGAGTTTCCTCTCCTCCTGTCCTACCCAGGGAGGACTGAGAAGGCTGGGTCTGGGTTGGCAGGTCCTGTGGTTTGGAAGGCATGAGCCCAGGAGTGTCCTTGCAGGCTGCCCCCCAAATCCTCAGCCGTGCTGCCCACCCTGCTAGTGCCCTGCACTGCTGCTGTGCCCTGGCACTCCCTCGAGGCTCCCTCCTGAGATTGGAGAGACCAAGAGTTAAGATACAGTAATTTACAGAGATTTAATTACAAAATAATGAGTGAGATAATTTGGGAGACTGATGTTTGCTAGGCTGTTGTTTTCCTCATAGTATATATTGAAGAAAATATTCATAGTTTATTCATTCATGCAAAATTTAAAGTGAATTTTATACAATCCTTTCTTTACTGGGAAGAATAGCATTTAATCAGCTTCTCAACATGTCCCTGGAGCTGAAAAGATGATCTTGTTTCACAGTGGAAATTTCAAGTTGTTTATTGTCACTAAAAAATACAGAGATCTTTCACAACAGAAGCTGAATTTGTTTTCACAATAATTGATCATTCTATTTTTAAAAGCAAGGAATGCTTTCTGTACTGCTATAAATTAGAACCACTCTTAACAGGATTTCTTAGTATTTTTAAAAATGGATGATTATTTAACAGTGGTGGTATTAGAAGACTGGCTGGCAGCTAAGTCTGTGCATCTTCAGCCATGTACAGTGAGCTGTGCACAGAGCCAGATTCCTCCATCATTTAATCTATGGCAGAATAATACTGGAGGGACTGGAGAGGGCTTGGGAGGCCTTTGCCTGTCATTGTGGCTCTCCTGTTTCGGTGTATTGCCTTGAAACACCTGATGTCCCACTTTGGCTTTGTAATACCTTTCCACATAAATGATTGCGGGAGTCACCATAATAATTTACAGGGATAGATGGTCTTGGCTTGGCTTTCGTTTGAGAGCAGTGACCCACGCTGTGAGTAAGTTCAAGGCTTCCCAACCTCATGGACTGCACCTGGACTATGCTGCAGCTGGCCTGTTTCATCAGCAGGAGTATCTCCATGTAGATCATATTTCTGCCAACTTCTGCTTGGGATTTGTTCCCACTGAGGTCTGGTAGGCTGTAATTAATTAAGTGAAAACTTTGGATGATAAGTGCAGAACTGACCCATGACAGTGGGTACCCCTAGGGAAAAAAAAAACCAAACTGCTGAAGGCTGATGTTACTGTAGCAGGAGGGCAGGGGATGTTAGCAGCAGTGGAAGTTCTGTGACCTTTTTGAATGTAATTGTTACATGTTTCTGTACTGTAGTGAAGTTTGGACATTTAGAATGAAAGTCTGTGGATAATACATATTTTGAAATCATTTGAAATAAAACGTTGCAAAGTGTTTCTTGTGTACTCAGACCATGAAGAGATGGCTTTTGACAGAGCTGTTACATTTTTGTTCAACAGGCTGGAACATACTTGCCTCAGTCCTATTTGATTCACGAGCAGATGATTGTGACTGATCGCATTGAAAATGTGGATCAGCTGGGGTTCTTTATTTACCGCCTCTGCCGTGGCAAGGAAACCTATAAACTACAGCGCAAAGAAGCCATGAAAGGTAAACGCTCCTCCCGCAGGCTGCTGTGTTGGCAAAAGCTTCACTGATGCCTGAGTGTGTTCAAAGAAAAGACTCTAATTAAAGCAAGGCTTGCCTATTGCACTGACCAGCTCTGTGAGCCTCAGTGAGTCTGGTATTTTCTTGTGGAGGTGTAGAAATAAATCGTGTCATGGTGCAAAAGTGCTCAAGGCCCCAGTGACCTAGGAGTGCAAAATGTCTGTGTGTGTGTGTATGGGTGTGTTTTCTGGAGCTCAGGCTTTCACTGATGCTCTTCTTCAATCCTGAACCCTAAAGCACCTACCCCAAACCAAATCTTTAATGTAGGAGGAGCTTTAACCTTGTAGTCCAATTACACTATTGCAGGTTCTTCTTGTCGTTAAAGCCATCTATACATTGTTTCATCTTCCTATTTTTGTCAGTGAAGTGTAAATAAGAGCTAGCTTCACAGGAAAATTCACAGTGCGTGGTACCTTTTTTTATGGAAAAATGATTGAAAAACATTATTTGGAAAAGTCTTGAAAAGCTATTAAATACTGCCTTAAAATGTGCATTCAAATGTTACTTGGATTTGCTTTTTGGTAGTTTGGTCTTTTTGCTTTTTGGTTGTTTGATTTTTTGTTGTTGTGTAGTCTGCATCTGGTGTGCAAGTGCACACCAAAGCAGTTTAATTGCTTCTGTCATATTGTGAGACCTGACTGCTTGGGGAAACAAAGAGAAGAAATACATTTTATGAAAGCAATTTAGATTGATGTTTGAAAATGAAAAGGTTTCAATAGCAGAATCCAATTAAAAATTCAGTATGTTTATCCTGTAGTAATAAATGGTGAGCACAGGTTGGCAGTGAGCATGTTTGCCTACAATTTGGTTAAATTCTTTCTTTCTCTGATCCAAAAATAATGTTTAAATACTACAAATCTGCTCTTTTTTTGCATGTAGCAATTGCTTCTGTTTCTGTTCCCTCTCTCACATCCCCACAAGCATTTTTACAGATGCACAGAGAGGGAGATTGGGAACTGATCTGAGTTAAAAACTAGCCGGGACGGGGGGAAGGGTTGGCAGGTTGGTTTTCACTAAACCAACTGGGATTTAGTTCACCATACTTTTAGGATCATTCCCTACTAATTGATTTTCTATGTCTGAATGTGTGCCTGTCTGTGTTTTCTTGGAGGGGAGGGTTAGAGAGGGGTAGTTCTGATTTCTAGTGACATCTTATCATAGCAAATGTAAAACTTCTGTCTCTGATGTACCTCAGCCCTCCTTCTCATGACACTCTGTTGTTCTTTACCAATACAACAGGAATTCAGAAGCGTGAAGCCATGAACTGCCGAAAGATCCGACACTTTGAGAACAAGTTTGCTATGGAAACACTCATCTGTGAACAGTAATGAGGAATAGTACTGTTACGGGAGACTTAAAAAATACAGTATGACCCCACCCTTTGTATTGTGTGCAGTGATTATTTTTTAAAATCTTCTTTTATGTAAGTAGTGCACAGGGCTTTCTTGCTGAACACCTTCCATACTTTTCATCTCATGATACATGTAAAATCAATATGTTTTAGTTTCCTCCTTATTTTCAGGTGTGGTGTTCTTCTTATATTTGAATAGCAATTGTATAAAGACTTAGTTGCTAGTGCATTTCATGTGAATCTCGAATACTAGAAAGAAGAAAAAGTCTTTGAAATATCCACCAGTTTTTAAATAAGTAAAATTGAAAAAAATCAGTAATGTACAAATGGACTGCAAGAGCTACTTCTAACTGTAATATTAACTGCTATATAGTTTGTTACAGCATATAGACAAATCTGTATTTGACTCTCCTAACCAAGTGCAATTTGTTTTGTTTTTAAAATATTGTCATATTTACCTTTTTGGAATTGATTTCTGACTTGATGTTTTAAAATGGCAAGTGTTTGCTGTAACAGTCTTTTAGGAAATTAAGAAGTAACTTATGTTACTAACTTGTATATAATCCATGTATGTGCAATGGAAAATAAACCTTATAAACCTGTTTGTCTAAAAGCCTTGTGTTTTCTTCTGCTACTACTGGATTATTTTTAAGAAGAGGGGACTACAGTTAAAATTAATGCATTTTACTTGAAGTGCTGTTTCTAAAGGCAGATGGCTGAGAAATGAAATATGAACAGAGAAGCATGTTTTTCTGTCCCTTTTCATTTAACGGCAATACTGTGCTGCTTGCTGAAATTCTGGATGGGTATTTCCACAATACATATGATCAGAGTGGATACTCAAAGCTGATCTAATATGTTGTTAATGTCTGAAATCCCTGTCCTGAATATTTGTCAAATGATGGGCATCATTCAACATGTGCTGTGAGTCAGGCTGACCCAGCTGAGAGCCGGGGGTGTTCACTACCTCCAGGACTTTGCCATTCCCTTTATTCCCCATTGTGATGTTCCTGCCAGCCTGTGCCACTGATCTTTGCCAGGTAATCTGGGGCTTGCTCAAATATCACCAATACCATTCTGTATCATGCCATTAGAACTGCTATTCTTAAAGCAAGATTATTTTATTCTTTTCTAATACAATTTGTGTCCTTGTAATGACAACTTTTCTAGGGGGGAGTGCAGAGTAAGATGTATAAGATGTATTTGCTGTTTTGAAGCTATTTGCAAGAAAAAATACAGGACAGGGAAAAAAAGGAGTAACATTGAAAAAAACAAGGCTGGAAAATCTCCCCCTAGATCCGCTTGAGAGTTTTCATGACATGGGAACTGACTTGTCTTCTGGCCAAATTTTGATCATTGGTTCATCAGAAAAGTAGGAATGTTTATAGAATAATAGCATATTTGAAAATAACCCAAAAAACTGTTTAAACCTATTTTTAAATAATATACACCATAGGTGTCCAAATCATTTGTCTTAGGTTAATTCAGTCAAGAGGCTTTATACTAATCTTATTTTTCATCTTTTAAAGGATCTTTTCTTAATACAGTGGGAGGATGCTTTACTGTTTTTGGAGCTATTATACAATCGTAAACATGCTAGGATCCAGCTTCCTGCTATTGTGAATGTTTGGATTGAGATAAAATAATTTGTTTTAAAGGAAGTTTCCTAAATACACAACACTTTTTTTTTTTCTTCATCGTTAATTTACAGATTGGTCCTGGTATAAGTGCATTATAATTAAAATGAAAAGTATAACTGCTGTATTCCAAAGCTGGACTTTTAAAATCCACTTTTGATGATGCATGGCCATCATGAACATCAAATAAGGCCTCACACGCATACAGCTGTTAATGTATAAATTATATTTACATAGGTGCACTTCAGTATATGTGCAAGCAAGCTGGAAAACCTGCTGGGAAACTTCAGCTACAGACATTCAGGATGTTGCAATTGTGTGCTTGCAACAAAGGTCAAGTATATGTCAGCACAAGGTTGCTGGTGCGTTCTTTGCAGCCCCGTGTGACGCAAGATTCACGCTGAAGTGCTTCTAAGGCTGTTTCCTACCTCTTCAGGAGCATTGTGTTCCTATTTTCCTTAAGTTAAACATGAAACTTGTTAATTTGTAAGCAAGCTTTGTACGGTCTTTAACTTGTTTTCAAAATAAAACTGAGTAGCCAAACTTGGTGATCTGTGGTGTGCCCTTTAACAGAGACACCAGCAAATGAAGCTGCTGAAGGGTGGTGGAGTAGGAGGAGAAATGGGAAGTTTCTATGATCATGCTGTATGCCTGTCCCTAATAGTTTTGAGCCTGTTGGAAGGAAATTTACTTTGATCAGCTGTGTGAAAATAAGTGTGGGGAAGGAGGGAGAAACTCATGTGCACTGAGGAAAAGCTCCCAGCATGTGCTTGTGTCTTATTAAATGCCAGACAGTTTGTGTAGGAAGACAACCTAAAACATCTGGAGTGCAGCAAAAGATCATGTTGGAACTTCTACCCTCTTAGACCAAGTCAGTGAAGCATGGGACACAAATCCATGGAAAGAGCTCTTGGAGATGCTTGGGCTTTTTTCCTTTTTAAATAATAAAAGTATAATAAATCCAAGTATAATAATATTTAACAGTCTAATAAACAAAGATAGCTGTGCTTCACTGGAGAAACCGTATTTCCAGCCTAGTGAATTCCGGAAAAAGATTAATGTAAAAATGACCTCATTGGATAATTATCTTTGCAAATAGTTTCAAAATTCCTCATAAAAACCAAAAGCAGTCCTAACGCTGAGACATACTTTATTACTGAAGCAGCAAAATCAGTATCCTCTGCCACCACATTTAGCTGGTGCAAGGGGCTGTGTTGCTCTCTCATGGGTCCCAAAGAACCTCTGATGTTCAGCTGGTCTTTGCATGAGTAAAGTTGTTGTGACCAGTCAATGTGATCGATGTAATCTGGGCTTGCAAAGCACAATAAAAGCTCCAAGGCCTCTCTGCTCCAGCTAAAGTCTTGCAGCTTTAGTAAAGAGGCATAGAGCAAGTTTTGGCATGAAGAAAATCCTTTGGGCCTGCAAGACTGAAAATGCAAGAGTTTGGTTACCTGATGCCTGTGAAGGTGTGTACGTGTGTTTGTTCAGATGGGTTGGGTGGGAGGATGGAGATCTGACACATCAGTGCTAGCAAAAGCTTGTGGTTTAGAGACATCAGCAGAGCTGCACTCTCCCTGACATTGCTTGTTCCAGGGTAGGAAGAGATTTTATTGCTACAGAGGAAGTAACACGGAAGAGCCTATAGCACAGTTGTCACACAAGGAGTTTTTCTGGAATGCTATACACAAATGTTTTCACTTAGGGTATTTCACTGCCATGGGTTAGTAAAAATGTCTTTCTCTTAGACCCACTCAAAGCAAAAAGAAAGAAACAAGATCATGGGTTGGTTTAGTTCAGAGAAATGCCTGTGCTCACTCACTACAGGCTACGGTTGCTAATTTTCAATTGGTTTTCAGGTTGTTGGTTAAGATTAATTTGATTCCTAAGAACTACTTCCAGGAGAGTGCATTCTGCTTCTTATGGGCTTAGGAAATACTGGAAGTGGAGGCATGGGAAACATCCTCACTGGGGAGATGGCCAGCAGCAGGAGAGGGTGTTGACTGTGCCAGAGTGCACTTTCTCATGTGGCCAGAGGAAACAGAACTTGGGACTGAGAAGGATAGGAAGAGAGAGATTGCAGCAGGGTCTTTAATGTGGCCATGTAATTGCAAGCAACAAGAGGGCTGTGGTTTGCTTGCTGATCTTTATTTCATTAGCAGTTGGCAGTACCAGCTGAAGTGAACTGCCCTGCAGAGAGGATGCAGGATGCCCTCCCTGCACCCTCCCAGGGCAGAACGTACCCAGGGTTTGAAGTGTTTTGCCTGCCGAGGACACAGGGTGGTACCTGTGTGACAAAGCACAGGGTGTGATGCAGCTGTGCATGCAAAGGCATGATTTATACTGATATCCGGAAACCTTTGTAAGCAAGGAAAGCCATACTAGGAATGATCATTTTTGTCTGATGCAATTACACTGTCACCAGGGCTTTATCTGATAAATTGCATCAGTCAGGGATTTTATTTTTTAGTACCCTGATTCTCAGCACTAGTGCAAATCTGTTAAAACAGACACAGCTCTAACAGCCATTCTCACAGAGAACAAGAAATGTGGAAGGTCCGTATAAGTAGTTATGATTCTTTTATAAACAGATAAATGCAACTGAGTAAAAAGAGAAAAAAGTGACACTCAAGTCTAAAAGCTTTGATCACTGCAAAACCTTGCTGATGTCCAAGCAAAAATAACTAGAAGTATCTGTGAAGGGTTGAGGTTTTGCATGTAGGCATCATTTACATGCAGCCATTTCCCCATCCAGTAACAACAGTGGTGTCCTTTCAGATCCCACTGGCAGTTTGGTCAAATGCTTTATCGATAGAGATTCCTGCCTTAAACTCACCACTGCAGTCCTGGGAGTCCAGCAGTGGCCTGTGTAGTGCTCTGAGAAGAGCAAGCCACAGATATACACGTGTATAACTGTGGAGTGAAAAACATTCTTTTTATTAATAATGTGAATGTATAGAGAGAGGCTTTGAACTGTTAAAAGTGGCAACAATGGTATCTGACAGATACCTCTCATCTTAAAAAGAAACGGGTAGATGTTTGTTATGGTCCCTATGGATTTTACATCACTGTAGAAATGGTTTTCATTCTTTGTATCTCAACTCTGTATTTGTGTAGGAAACAAAGACACAGGGCTCAGGCTCACCACCACCAAGAGGCACAAGCAGTCAGTTTCACCCCCTCACCCCAGTAAACCCTTCCCAGCTTCAAAGGCAGAGCTGATTCCAACAAAATCCCAGCATTACGAGGGGAGGCGATGCTGGGAAGTGCAAAGGGGCTGTTCAAGCCATGCCCTGAGTGTCCCTGAGGCTCTCCTGCAGCAACACTGTCACTTGGGACTGTCTGCTGCACCAGGTGCTTCTCCAGCAAGGCTCCTCCTAAGGCCTGGGGCGTGTAGGGCAGCAGCTGGTGAAAAGCTTCCCTGCAGGTCTGTCACCTCCTTGCTCCTGTTGGCACTTGTGCTGGGGCTTGAGAGGGACAGCTGGACCCCAGGTGACACTGATGGCAGAGGGCTGGGGGCTGCTACACAGTGCAAGGAATGTGAATGCACAGTAAAGGCTGGCCAGAAAAGGCTGTGTGCCCTCCCTGGTTAATTCTGCCTGCTACATGCAGGAAAATCGGTGTGATACATGCAGACATCTTTATAATCCTTGAGTTTTACAGCCTACGGGCTTTATTAAAGCAGAAATTCTGCCAATATTTAGTATTTGGACTAATATACAGAAGCTCTCAATTTAGTGGGTTTTTAAATGCATACATTGGTAAATGCAACTTCAGAAAACTGATTTTACTATAATTGAAATCATGGCTTTTATTCCCACTGGCAATTACCATGAAACTACAGCAACGGTTTTAAGAGAAAAAAATAGGATAATAAAATTACCTAAGGTTGTGTAGCAGCTGGAAACAATGAGTCAGGACTGTCTGACTGGACAATGTTTCACATATGTCCATGACCTACACTCTAAAAGCAGTTGTAGCAAGATGTTTAGCATAAATATTTTGTCAGGTCAGATGAAAAAATTGTCATTAATACTTTATTTGACATTGCAATGTTTCCTTTGCTCCTTTTTCTTCCCAGTAGGAGCTGATTTTTTTTTTCTTTCCTTTGTAATTTTATTGAAAAGTCTAAAGGCTTAATTTAGAAGATGTTTCAGAATACAGGATTAAAACATTCAAATCAGTACATCTTAAAAGGAGAAGAGGAAAAAAGTGCAGCAACTTAAATGTGGTTTTACACAAGGATGTGCCTTTCTTTGGAAGTACACACGTTAACTCCTCCTACTGCAGTTTACATTTAGTTACCATATCCAAGGTTTTGGGATGGATTATTAAAGGTTGTTGTTGCTTGATTCATCTGCTGCCTTCCTTTGTCTCCTCCCAGCTCTAACTTGAAGCACTCTGAGATTATATTTTGGTTTTACCTGTTTATGGAGGGGAGCCCTAAGAGCCTTGCTTGATGAAAAAGTGCATAAAATTTGACTTGAGAAGGTGCTTGGTGCACTAACAATTAAAAAAAAAATAGTACTTACACTGAGGCTGGTTTGTGAACTCTTCAAAAGGAGCAATGCACAGAGGGCCATGAGATGAATTCTTTGCCTGCCATCTGGACGGTGCAGGGCCTGGCTCTCCCAGCCTGTTAAAGCAGCTGTGAGGGGAGCGACCCGGGAGGGTGTGTTTCCTTCTTTCTGACAGCTGGCATGGTCTCCACTGGCTGTGACCAAGTTTTCTGAGATGCTTTGCTCTCGTTTTAAATTCTTTTGTGCTCTTAAAGCCAGTTGTGAGGAGAAGGCAAAGGACTCAGCTGTGCTTTAGGGGTTCAGCTTACTTTTCCAAGCCGGTCTGTCTACTTGTCTACAGTTCAGTGGTTGATGACAGACAGTCCTAAACCCCAAACCTTCCACAGCATCTGCTACCATCTGAATGCAAAAAGTATTTAAATGCACTTAGAAGCAGAGTAGAGTTACTGCCATAGTTTTACAAGAATCATAATCAGGAGTGTCCAAATCCCACTATAGTCTACAACTCAAACATTTAATTTGGAGTTTATGTACTTTGATTTGTTCTGTATTCACTTTTCTGTAATTGGTTTAATTCTAATTATAAAGCAGAAAGCCAGACACTGTTCTCCTGTTTTAAGTTAATGAATATAAAGGAAAAGCCTGAACAAATTACTAGAACGTAAAAATACTAGTGAATTTTAATTCAATAACATATTAATGCCCATGCTGAGTTTTGTTGGGGTTTTTCTTAAATGCAAAGTTTTGATAGCAGTCTCACTAAAAGTAGTTGCTTTACAGGCGAATGACAGATACGTGTGGGTAGTAAGAATCCTTACATACAAATATTTTTGTATTTTTGTCTTTTCTAAGAAGTCGCCATCATGCAAGCCTGAAAATAAATGTGCTTGTGTGAAGCAGAGATTGGCTTTCTAAACGTGACTATGCAATTGCAGACAACAAAGCAGATTTTTAAGATCTCTGAATCAGCACTGGCAACTTGAATCTCACTGACTTAAAATCCAGGAGATGCCCACAGCCTGAACTTCTTATATTAAGTGTAATTTTACTGCACAGTGTTAAAAGTAACATTTCAGTTAGGACCTGGATGAACATCAGATTGAGAGGTCACTGGATCACTGAATCATTCAGGCTGGAAAAGACCTCTGAGATCAAGTCCAGCCTTGGACTGGTCACCCACCACCTTGTCAAGTAGGCAGTGGCACCAAATGCCATCATGTCTTCTTGTTTCTTGAAGACCTCCTGGGATGGGGACTTCACTGCTGCCCACGGGGCAGCCCATTCCAATGTTTAACAACCCTTTCCATGACGAAATTCCTCTTGATGTCCAACCTAAACCTCTCCTGGTGCAGTTGAGGCCATGTCCTCTTGTCCTGTCACTTACTACCTCGGAGAAAATGCCAACCCTCTTCTCACTACAGCCTTTGCCCAGGCAGTTGTAGAGAGCAGTGAGGTCTCCCGAGCCTCCTTTTTCCAGGTTAAACAACCCCAGCTCCCTCAGCCACTCCTCACAGGACTTGTGCTCCAGACCCTGCCCTTCTCTGGACTTTCTTGCAGTGAGGAACTGGACACAGTTGAGATGCAGCTCCACCAGTGCCAAGTACAAGAGCACAATCCCTGCCCTGGTCCTGCTGGTCACGCTATTGCTGATCTGGGCCAGGATGCCATCGGCCTTCTCGGCCACCTGGGCACACTCTGGCTCGTGTTCAGCTGCTGTCGACCAGCACCCCAGGGCCTTTTCTGCTGGGCAGCTTTCCTGATGGTTTTCCTCCTTTCCTGCCCCCAGTCTGTAGCGCTGCCTGGGGTTGTTGTGGCCAAAGTGAAGGACCCGGCATTTGGTGTGGTTGAAGCCGCGGTGCTAAAGGATCAGCAATTCCTGCCCTGCTCTGCACCTGTACAGTTATTCTGTACGNCCTTCTCTGGACTTTCTTGCAGTGAGGAACTGGACACAGTTGAGATGCAGCTCCACCAGTGCCAAGTACAAGAGCACAATCCCTGCCCTGGTCCTGCTGGTCACGCTATTGCTGATCTGGGCCAGGATGCCATCGGCCTTCTCGGCCACCTGGGCACACTCTGGCTCGTGTTCAGCTGCTGTCGACCAGCACCCCAGGGCCTTTTCTGCTGGGCAGCTTTCCTGATGGTTTTCCTCCTTTCCTNTTTTCCCCTTTTTCCCCCCCCCCAGTCTGTAGCGCTGCCTGGGGTTGTTGTGGCCAAAGTGAAGGACCCGGCATTTGGTGTGGTTGAAGCCGCGGTGCTAAAGGATCAGCAATTCCTGCCCTGCTCTGCACCTGTACAGTTATTCTGTACGGTTATTCTCACACACAGGTCTGCGTTCCTTCCCATCTCACGGAAAAGATGTATCGGCTGCCGGGACTTGCTGAGTACCCAAGCGCCGGGCACGGCCGGGCTGCCGCCCCTGTGGCGGCCGCGGGCGGCTCTGCGAGGCCGGGCCGCGGTGCCTCCGCCGC
>VWYP01008227.1:2017308-2046415 GCA_013400435.1 Pycnonotus jocosus
GGGTTCCGTGGTCGCCCCGCGGTCTGGTGTCCCCGCTGGCGACGTGTGATGCTTTTCCTAGGCTCGAGATCGGCGAAGCGGACTTCGTCGTCCTGTGTGATGCGCTGAAGGTGTCGGAGAGCGTGAGGGAGAAAGCGTGGAAGAAGTACGAGAGCTTGTCGGCAGCGGATGGAGCTCTAGTGAGTAGCTGCTGCTCGTAGCATCGCTGGGCAGCGGTGTCTGTCCTGTGCCCCAGCGCAGATGCTGAGCCGTAACTTCACTGCAGCGGCGGCCAAGGGTCCCACAACCAAGCTCAAATTAGTGTGGCTTGGCTTTTTCCAGGTGAAGGTAGACCCAAATGGGATGTTCCCGTGTTCATGTCTGTGTAAACTGGCTTCTGTAGATTGCCCTTTTTTGTTTATATTTTGTGGTAAAGATTACCAGTTAGATTACTAACAAGTGACAGTAGAAAACAGCACCATATGCGATCAGCTGATTCTTCGAACTGCAAGTTATTTCAAATATGTCTTAGTCAGCTTTATACGGGTAGTCTTATTGTGTGGTTCTGTGTATTTTTCCCCCCTCTGCATACTTTATGAGGCTGCAGAAAGGGTAAGGAGATGACTATTGCAGAGACAGGAATTCTGTATGTTAAATTTTTTTTTTCGGTTGCATAATGTTAACCTGTGCTTGTCCTTGAGGCATTTCCGTTCAGAGTTAGTCACTGGGCATGTGTAAACATAATTAATAAAATGTTAGCCCCTTTCTTGATTTTTTCTTTTGCCTCCCCTCAGTATGTCTGCTGTGTCAACAAGCTGTCTCAGAGAACAGCTGTAATACAGCTAAATCATGGCAGAAGCTTTGTTATACAGTCCAAATGCAGTTTTGTAATACCTAGCTGGGGTATTATTCCCACTGTGTGGACTTGCATTGATGTACATGTTCTGACTTCTGCTTGCCCTTGCCACAGCTATGCTGTCACTACTAATAGTTTGTTCTCTTTGTTTTTTAAACTGCAGTGTGGATGTACCAGGTCTTGATGCATTCACATCACAGAGTAATAATAGCATGGAAGGGACATTGTGCACAGCTCTTTCAGTAACAGATACAATTTCTGGTCATGGATGTTCATGGGAAGCATTTACCTAAAAGCATAGTTGAATTCCCTTATAAGAGTGAAAGCAGGAGTAGTCAGTTCCCTTGACTGAAAGAAACCATGTTTCAGTATAATCCTGCAAATTTCATTTACAGGTAAAGTTTTGTTTTCACTGATTGTTACTTAGCAGTGGCCAGATAAGATGCATGGTGTTCAAAACCTTTCAGCATCTGAAGATTGCTTCCTTTACCTATTCAGATCTAGACCTTCATTATGATATATAGCTAATATATGTTGTCGTACAATTAAAAGTGATTGTTGAGAGCCTTTCAATATACACGGGGAAAAAACCCATTATATTGTGTTTCAGTCCAAGGCCTTTTCCTCAAACTTACAGGTGTTATCTGCAGGGTGTTGAAATGAGTAAGCTGTCAAGTGTGTCCCTCCATGGGGACCTAGAAGGCACTGGAGTTGCTACTTCTAGCTGAGAGCAGGCTTCATCTCACTCTGAGGTCAAGCAAATTAACAGCCTGGCTGCTTGCTGCTTCTTTTCCCAAGTCAAGCTGTTCTGGTGAGCCTGGCTTCTCAGGATGACTCTCTAGTTCAAGTTGCAGGGATTCAGGAGGCTGCTCTTTTCTTCCCTCTGCTAAAGGTATTATGTTGGAGGGGCTGTCCCAGGGTTTGTCCTGCAAGCAGCAGCTGCATGTGTTTTAATCAGCGAGGTTCAGTAGTAACCTGCTCAGTTCTGAACTGGAGCAGAAGCTGTGTAGCAGCTTTCTGTTCCCAAGCAAAAAGTAAAACAGGAGGCCACCAGTCGAGACAAACACTTACCAGGACACTTCTATTTAGCAGTGCAGTTGGTTTCACTTTGAGGAAGCTTAAATCATAAGGCTGCTGATGGAAATGCAGGTGGCATCTAAGAATCCCCCTCTCAAGCCATTTACAAAGACTTGAAACCTTGTCTTTCTTGGCTCACTGGCCTTGTTTTTTATGGTTGGTATTAAAATTGTGCCTGCCAAATCTCTGAGGATGTGAAGAGCATTTGTAGTGGTAACTAGGAATCAGCGTGGCCCAGACTTTAGGTACTGTGGTAACTGGCAGATACTCAAGGTGCAGGTGTGGGTTTGGATGTAGTCTGAACATCTGCTGTATCCTTGCTCAGTGAATATTTAGTGACTTGAAATAAAAACATTTTGTAGTACAGTCCTTTTTGTGTCGCTTAGGGTGCATGTGCGGAGACTCTGCAAACCAGGTACACGTGGCTTAAAAGTATAGAGCAATTTTTTTGGCAGGCATATACACAAAAATTTGCTGGAATGTAGTGACCTACCAGCCTAAATGTGCCTGTGCTTCAGTGAGAGACTTTACTGGCCAGGCAGGCACCTGCAGGAGGAGAGAACTTGTTATCTGCTGCTGCCTAGTGAATGCCAATGCCCACTAAAGTCACTGCTTTTCTTTCCTTCAGGATGTCACACCTTTCCACACTGATATTTTTTCTTTTGAGCGTTTGAGCTACTAGTGATGATACTTTGAAATTTCAGCTTTCTTATCTTGCATTTTCTTTCCGTTCACTGTAGCTTTCATTGCAGTGCTCTCCAGTTATCTGTTTCTGCAGCATGTGAGTCAAGGATATACAGCTGCACCCTACTACAGATGGGCTGTGAGTCCTTGAAGCAGCTGACCCCTTTGAGAGGTGTGGAGGAGGAGAAAGGTGACAAGAGGGAGATGGTAACACAACTTTTCTGAAAAATGTGGCTGACTTGTAGTTGTAAAAACTAGATCTGCAGAGAGGGATTGTTCAAAACCTGTCTGTTAAATATGCTTTAAATGTGTTTTCCTTCATAGTGGGAGAACATTAAAGCTTTCCTCTGTGACAGATGAGTTTAATGACATGCTTCTAGAATAAAATGGTAACTCAAAAATCTCTTAGAACCCCAAATGCTGAATCAGCACTCTTGGTGTGTGGGTGAAGGAAGGTGTCTGCTGTGTAATCAGAAAGATGTTTCTTTTGAGATTATTTTGATGTCTGGTTAACTCCCACACAAGCTTATTGTGAACATAGAAGTGTTTAGCTAAACAACAGCTTTTCATTGGTATCATACAAATATTTTTGTTCTCTCCATCATTTCTTTATCAAACCAAGCTACCTAGATAAACAGAATCTTTGAGAGTTGTAGTTTTTGTGGTCTTAGTTTCAAAACTTGTACAAACTGATTGTTTCTGGCTTAACGTTGGCTCTGATCCTTGCTTCTCTTGTACTTTTTAACTTCTTGTAACTCTCCTGAAATCTGTATTATGAACCAATAGTGCTTGTAAATTCTAGATGGAATGAATAGATTTAGTGGCATTACTAATGTTCTTTGGTGAGCAGCATGTGATTGTTGGTGTAAGGGATATTAGAAGTAGTCCAGGAAGCCATACTAATACTGCTGTGAAAAAGCTCAGGGGGTTTGTTATGTTCTGCTACTGTTTGTTTTGGTGGAGAACAACAAAATGAGAATCTGAAGTAGAATATGGGGTGATACAAGCAGGAAAAAAGAAGCTTGTGTGAATTGTTGCTGAATACATTGGAAAGGAACCTGTGTGAGGAACAGATGATATGGTGACTAAATTGGAACCAAACTTCTCCAAAGAAAATGGAAGTGGTTTAGGAAATTGATAGAATTTGGAGCATGCCAAAGACCTTAAGGCATAGGGTCTGGTATGCTTCGAGCGCATCGGCTTAGTTGGCTGAAATATGTGGTGCGTGGGTAGGAGCTCCATTTTTTTTTGTTGGCTGTTCATAGCACTGTTAGGGAAATGTGGCTCACTGTTCTCCTGCTGCAGCTCAGCTGTTCAGACTCAGGAATTCCTGAGCCATTTTTATCAAGTGTTTGTCTAACCTGCTATTAAAAAATTGTTGTGTTGAAAGATCTGCACTCTGCATAGTTAGGTTTTCCTAGTTTAGCTTTATTTGCCCATGTATTTTTTTCCCCTACGTACTGTACTAATTTGTTTCTGTTATAATTCAAGCCAGCAGAGTAAAATTCTGTACCAGTCAGTTCTGCACCTCATGAGAAATGTATTATTCTTGCCTTTCTTTTGCCTCAGAAAGTCTCTAGCATATGAAGACATTTTCGGCATATTTTCTTGTCTCTAGTTACTTATCTTACCTCCTGAAATTCTCCCCAGTTGGTGACATACACTGGTATGCAGATGCTGCAGAGTATTTGGTTTGTGCAGGAGTTGAACTGCTTTCTTAGTGATGAAAATACACAAGGTAAACTGTAGCTTAATTTAAGGAATGAAATAAAGAAATAAAGATGACTTAAATATGGGAGATTGGTCTGTATACACCAAAGAGTTCATGTCCAACAGGCCAAGTGTCCCCAGTCCATAAAATTTCACATTTAAATTAAATCAGTTCCTTTCAGTTGTGGTTTCTTAGTAAGAAGAGAATATTTTAATTGGTAAACCACTTCATCCTCACGTTAAAAGACAGAGAGGCCTCTTGCTTTTGGCAAAAGCATGAAACATGTATGAGCTAACAAAGTATCTTCTGTCTAGACTTTGTCTCTAATTTATAGAAGTGCAGCTGAACTGAACCTGAATCCATTGAAGCTTTGGATGGATGAGCAAAATTACAGATATTTTAGAATCCTCTGTTATTAAAAAAAAGAAGAGCTACTGAAAGTCCCAAAACAAACAAATCATCACCATGGCCTCTTGCTGATGATATTCACGATTTTAGCAGCAGATGCATTGCTTGTATGTGCCCTTGCACTTTAAAAGCTTAGGCAACTGGTATAGAGTTTCTTTTTTTACTCATCTCCTGCCTGTCCTGGGGAAAGATTGATGACCCCTCCAGTCTTGCTACATGCAAAAGTGTAATGGGAACTTTACATAGCAGATGAACTATTTTTACTAGTTCAATGCTTTCCATTGATTTAATTACTTTTAGCTAGTATTATATTTGAATTTGATCTCATCTGTTGGGAGCTGATAATAATCTTCCATCCCAGACAATGTTCAATAGAAAATCTAAAACTAGTATTGCTGAAAAATGGATAATCTGTCTTTACATAGAACTTCTTATAGGTAGACAGGGGTTATAATGGTCACAGATTTTTTTTTTCCCTGGGATTTTTTTTTCCTGCAGGATTTTATTCTGAACAGTTTTCTATTGTGAGAGCTTCTTGAGTCTATTCTCCAGTCATCTTCCATCCACTGTAATCATAAACATGTAGACTCAGAATGGTTTGGGTTGGAAGGAACCTTTGAAAGTCATCTCATTCCAACCCCTCTGCCATGGGCAGGGACACCTTCCACTAGACCAGGTTGCTCAGAGCCCCATCCAACCTGACCTTGAGCACTGCCAGGGACGAGGCATCCACAGCTTCTCTGATTAACCTGTGCTGGTGTCTCACCATCCTCACAGTAAAGAATTTCTTCCTAGTACCTGATCTAAACCTGCTGTCTTTCAGTTTGAAGCCATTCCCCCTTGTCCTACCACTACATGCCCTTGTAAAAAGTCCCTTTCCAGCTCTCTTATAGCTTCCTTTAGGTACTGGAAGATGCTGTAAGATCTCCCTGAAGCCTGTTCTCCAGGCTGAACAACCCAACTCTCTCTAGCCCCTGTGATCATCTTTGTAGCCTTCTTTGGACTCTCCCTAAAAAATGTCTGTGTTCTTGTACCATCAAACTAGTTCTCTATATTGGTTGGAATGTAGTAACTGAGATTTTATTTTAGGAAGCCAAATTCCACATCTTCCCTCTTCAAAAATCAGGTGCTTGGTATTTACAGTGAGACATCCTATATCCCATTTGATTCAAGTATCCATCTGTGTTTGTGTATTTCTCATGTACATTTCCCTTGACCTTCTTTTACACAACATCATTTGAAGTTTCTATTCCTGGATCACTTCTGTAGGCTGTCATCAAAATTGTTATCAGTGTTGGCAGAAGAGTAAACATCTCTAACTCATGCCAGAGCTGAGACTTCCTGTGACCATCTCCTCCTTGGGAATGGTTTAGTATTGGAGAACCTCTGGAGGCAGAGAACAGAAGTTATTTCTTTTAGTGCTTTTAACACCTTTCAGCCACATCTGGAAAGAAGAGAGGCAAGAATCCCATTTTATAATAGTTAAGTATTGGATGAGCATTTTAAGCCAGTGACTCCTCTCAAGCTGTTTTTACTAGATTCAAATAAAACTAGGCATCTGGTAAAAATCAGATTGAATAAAAATAATGGTAAGTCCAGAAAGAGAAATATTTTGAAAGATTTTGTAAGAGTTTTAGATCTTTTCCTACAGAAAACTTGATTCAACAGAACTGACCTACATTGCCCAGAGTTATAGCATTGGTTCTTTGGAATCCTAAATAAAAGATGATAAAAAGAGAAAGAAGTCTATGTAGACTATTAGGTGTTAAATAATCTTAGGGCTAGTGGTTGGTAGGTAGGCTTTGCTTCATGATGAGTTGAATGAAGGTCACTGGAAGTCATCTTACTGAAACTGAAGGACAGCCAAAGGCAGATGTTGAGCTGTTGTCCTGTCCATTTTCTGTAGTGATTCTGTATCAACAAAGATCTTGAGTCAGACTGGTGAAGAAGAAAACCCTCAGAAATTATTTTTGGGCTATGAATTTGTCTTCATTTCATTCCCATGCATTCAAATCCATCTGAGATGAATCATCTACTTTGGCTGTAAACAAAGCAAAATAATTGGAAGGAGTGATGTTGCTGTGGTTTTTTTTCAGCAGTCAACTTTAACTCATTTGTGTAGGAAAGAAGTGAACTTGGGGAGGGAAGGGGTGTGAGGAGGAGAGTACTTATGAGTGTGACTTGCCAGGAAGACATCTCCTTATCTCTTCTCCCCTTCTCTTACCCCATGATGTTTAGATTTGTTCTGGTTTCAGCTGGAATGAAGCTGATTTTATTCCCAGTAGCTGGTATAGTGCTGTGTTTTGGATTTAGTATGAGAATGCTGACAATGCTGGTGTTTTAGTTGTTGCTGAGTAGTACTTGCCCTAAGTCAAGGACTTTTCAGGTTCCCATGCTCTGCCAGTGGGCATGCACTCAAAGATCTGGAGGGAGCATGACCAGGACAGGTGTCCTGAAAGGGGTCAGGATGGCCAGAATACCCCTTTGGTATGGCCAGAGGGGTATTCCATACCACAGAACATCATGCCCACTATAGAAATTGCTGGAGTTTTTCTGAGAGTTGCTGATTGCTGCTCAGGAATGGCCTGGGCATTGCTCAGTGTGTGGTGAGCAAATCTATTGAGCATCACTTGTTTCTGTTGGGTTTTATGCCTCTATCTTTCATTTCCATTGCAATTATTATTAATGTTGTTGTTATTATTGCTGCATTTTATTTTGTTCCAGTTATTAAACTGTTCTTTTCTCAAGCTGCAGGGATGGGCAGTGAGCAAGCAGCTGTGTGATACTTAGTTGCCGGCTGGGGTTAAACCATGACAATATCTATGGATTAAAATCACTGAATCTTCATGCATGGCTATGGCAGATACCTTATTTTCTGAGAAAACTGCAGATTACTTGTGTCTTTGGTTGTTTTAACCAGCAGCAGCTGATGGGATAGTCCCAGTCTGGTGTTCTTTCATGTTTTCCTCTCCTTCATCTCTCAGCTGTCTTATAAGGCAAGCATGCTCAGGTGCTGCTCACCTTTTCTTTGCTACTAGGAA
Organism: Pycnonotus jocosus; assembly: GCA_013400435.1. Lineage (NCBI taxonomy): Eukaryota > Metazoa > Chordata > Aves > Passeriformes > Pycnonotidae > Pycnonotus > Pycnonotus jocosus. The sequence continues at coordinate 2,025,065 of VWYP01008227.1, forward strand.
AAAAAACCCCAACTCATAATCTATTTATCTTGGGTTGCATGTAATTCTTCTTGTTAGGTCAGCAGTCATCCAACATCTTGTGTTGAGGAGAAGGTGTCCAAAGCATCCTGTACCATCAGCAGATGGTGTGGGATGCTGAAGTTTGGCTCACTGTAATGGTTTGAATCTCATGGATTGCTAGGCTGCCTCTGAGACTGCCTTTGTGTTTAATGGTAGAAACAAATGAGTTGTTACTCTCAGCCGTACTGGACAAGGAGTTTAAAGGTCGTTCTTGCAAAATCAGACCTTGCTCCTATCAAATAAACCATTGCTATGGCCTTCTAGCATTCAGGCTGCCTGAGCTAGGCTGCCCAGGAAAGCTAGGCTTGTTTGGGTAGGCAACAAACCAGGAATAATTTCACCATTTGGTAGCACTCAGTCCTCCTGCCCCACACCATGTTGTATTTACAGGATAACATCATAGTCTGAGGAGCATGGAGTGAAAGGAACTTATTTATTAAAAAAGGTCAGCTGACTCCAGGGGCAGGTGTGTTCTCAATGTGAGTAGTCATCCTTCTTGGTAGTTCACTAAATAGCATTAACCTTCACAATTTTTTATATCCCTGTATGTATCAACAAAGGTATCTCAGTCTGTTAATAGCTTATTTCAGAATAATTTTCGCTTGTGCGAGGAGTCATGATTTGTAGAAACACTCAAATAGGAACACAGGAAGAAAATAGTGACTTAAATAATTGTCAGTTACCACATTGTTGAGGATGGCTGGTTTTAGATTTGCATGAAGCCTGTTCTATAACTTTTAGCAATTGCACAAGCCAGTGAAAGTTTTTGTTCTTTGGAGAAGGCCCCCAGCCAGTCTTCCCTGATGTATAAAAACTGTTCACAAGAAAGATACAAAACAATGGAAGGAAAAAAAATTGGCAGTATTAGGGAAATTGTATAATTTATGGGCACAGCAGGTTATTAGTCATGGTTACACTGCTGACTAAGCAAGGACGTGAGTGGACGCTGATGGTGCAGAGGATTTTGGAGCAGGTTTGGAAGACCACGTAAGATGGAGTGAGCTAGGTCTGGTGCAGTCTTATTCTTACTGCCTTTGGGGAACATTTTCCAGAGTGAACAGGCCTCTGCAACTCAGGGAAAGGATAAAAAAGCCGGCCAGGGAGTGGGCTAAAGCTAAGCAATGCAGGAGAGCAGGAATACAGTGTTTCCATTCACTTGCTGCTGGTGCTCCACTCCTCCTCTGTCCTCCAAAAGATGTCATGTCTGACCTAGAGCTGTGGAGCATGGGTCCAGACCCTTCTCCTTTGCTGTGGGCCTGGATGGTGTTGGATTTTTATTTACAAGGATGCTGGATGTCTGAAAAGTATTTTACAAGTTTGCTGTTTCTGCAGTTTTGGCCTGCACCCATGCCTAGTTCTGTCTTCAAGATAGCTTTGTTTCTAAAACTTGGGATATACCTGTTTGAGGGGGGTTTTTTCCATGCTTCTACAAGTCATTGTTCTTCAGGGGTTTTCCACTGAGTTGCTGTTTTGGTGGAAGGGTGTTGGAATCTTGAGTGATGCCTGTCTGGCTCCAAGTGAGTGGCTTGTGAACCATGATCAGGAGTTCTGCTCCATGTGGATGCTGTGTCTGTGCTTGTGGATTGGCTTCTTTTGATGAATCATGGTTGGTTATAACTTGCACCTTCTAAGTAGCAGAAGGCAGACCTTAAATGTAGATGTATAGTAGGAAAATGGGTGGAAGTGCTTGTGACTATCACTCTTTACTAAGCAGAAATGGGTTTGTGGTTCAGCAGTGATGAGTGGTTGACACAGCTGTAGTCACTTATGATATTTATTGCCTGTCATTGTGGAGATTTCAATTATGTTTTTATGGCTTGGCTTTTTACTCCTTAACTTTCAGTGTTTTGTTAGTGTCAAATATGGTAATTTAGGAGGGAAAAAAGGAATCATGACTTCTGCTTTGCATAAACATTCCATGGAACCAAAGCTTGTATTTTGAAGCTTTGCTGAACTGTATAGATAAAATTGATCTTGTACTGTGGGAATAAGAGTTGAAATGCTTGCTCTTTTACCTGTATTGTAAAACCTGGAATGGTTTTCCGTTATCAAATAATTGGCTGTCATAGTCAGGTGCTGTTTTGAGGATGTTTTATTTAACCATTTCTAATCATATTTGGACAAATTATTGCCTTTCATGCATTACCCATTTTTTTTTGATTAATAGAAACTCTTTCCTCTCTTTTTTCAAAAAGGCTTGTAACAAAAAGAAAAAAGAAACATGGGGAGTATGTATCTTTATTGTAGCAATTGATCTGGATGAAGTGACATTTACTTTCACTGAGCTTTTGAAAAGTATAAATATAAGGTAAGTGAGTTTACGTATGTGAATTTAGATTTCAACAATTAACTTGTCAACTTTTTTTTAAAGATAATGTTTTTAAAGCATAGTGAATCTTTGTGCATATCAGACTAGTTGATTTTACAATGAAGGTTACTTATGGAAGTTCTGAATATATTGGTAAACTAGAAGTCTCACTGCCATATTTTAGTTGAGGGAGCAGTGATAATTGTTTGATTCATCTGTGGTTGACTTTGGTTGTATCACTCATCTCATTCTTGTTCTTGCTCTCCCTAAAGTATTCATCACTTTGGATTGATGCAAATTGCACTTGAAATATTTCTTTCTTTCATTACCTCTATGATGATTTTCCATGAAACCTTTTTCCCAGCATTAGGCTTAGGCTAAATCAAGAAGTGGGGGGGAAAAAATGTTATTCTTCAAACAGCTTAGCAGCTTGCTACTCTTTCTCAAAACATTTTAGTGCCAGGCTAAACTTTGTACTTTTGTACACTCTTTTTGCTAGGGGAGTGTTACTGTTATATTGTATATTAATTAAGTTCATAATACAGAAATTCAGACTATAGTATCTACTTTTAAGGTAAATTTAGGTGGGAACAGTGACCAAATTCATCTAAGGAAAGAATTCCAGTGCCATCTGCCTGGGAACTGTGCTGTGTGTGGAAAGCATGCACAGGAACAGAGCCTCTTGATGCTCCTGGGGCAGGAGGTCTGGCAATAACCTCAGGCTTGGGCCAGAATTTTCTTTTCCTTGAAGTCATCTGTTATGGTTAGACTTCTCCATGCCCTCTTCTACCTTGCATCATCTCCCAGAGCAGGGTCAGGTCCAATGTTTGGATTTAATCTCCTCAGTGTTGACTTCCTTGGAACTGCGTGGCTGAAAGCCAAATGCATTTGTGCAGCAACATTCAGCATGTTCCACCCAAGTTCCACAGACCAACTTGTGCTGAAAACTGAGAGACTTTTTCGCTTAGGTTTTCAAAGAGTCAGCTGTTACTCTGCTGATTGTGATGCAATACTCAATTGCTTGTTAGCCCTGGGCTTTTTCTCAGCTATAAGGTCGAACTGGCAGAGATTTTTACTAGTCATATTATCCTCTAGAGCCTTCAGATATATTGGAAAGATCTTTTAATCCATGGTAAGAGTTCTTAATGAGCCTCTGACTGGTTTTTTATCTTGTATCTTTAATCTGACAAAGATCAAAACGTCTCTGACAATACTATATTCTGATTAAGGATCAAAATATGTTTGATACAGTTGAAAATATTTGATAGCTTCCTCCTCTTTAGTTTTTAGTAATCTGCTCATTTTAGTTATGAACATAACAAAATGCTTCCTTGATGGCCATAATATTACATGGATGAGTAGGGAGAACTTTGATGCCTTGTGTAGCAATACTTCCAAAGGGTGGAGATGTTGTGTTGAAAGACCTGAAATTCTATATAATTCAACGCATTCATCTCAGTCTTCATTCCTAGATCTTTCTTTAGCATGGATGGAGCCAAGGTTCACGTTCTTAGAGTAGCAGGAGTGGTTCTGAAGTAGAACAGGAGAGCTGAGAGGTGTGTTGGGTATTTGTGGTATTACTGGCAGTGCAAGAGCAAAGGTGTGTCTAGTTAGCAAATTCTGACTTCCAGAGATAATATCTGTGCTAGGCAAGAAAAATTTCCTTCTATAGTAGAGCCTGTATCATGAGATGCTTCTGCTGTCAGGTTGAACAGTATTCCTATGTCTGGAAAATGTAAAGGTGGGGCTCAAGGTAAACAAGTAGCATTTCCTAAAGGAAGGGTTCAGTCACTGGTAATAGTAGTAAGAATGTGCTGGACTCTTGTGAAGTAAGGCAATAGGTTTTCATGGAGATGTGTTTTTATTTTCTCTTTTTTAAGAGCTATTTCAGAATACTTGTTTTCACGAGTTATGATAATGTGTCAGCTTTTTTTTCTTTTTTCAGTGTATGCACATTCTTTCAGTTTCTGAAAGAGGTGGATGTTAACATGGATACTGTAAGCACTAAAGTTGATAGCACTGTATCAAGGCTGAAAAAGAAATACGATGTATTATTTGCACTATACCACAAGTTTGAAAGGTAGTGTATGCTTTTTCATTTTGAAATTGATTTCTTTGTCTGGCAAGATTTAAGTATTTGAATTTTTCAAACTTTGTGTTGTAGGAGCCCATTTAAACTGTGTGTGCTAATATTTGCGGAACAGTGAAATTGAGCTGTTTACATGCATTAAATAAACACCTCTTCCTTTTTACTCCATAACTATCACAATGCTGTGTTAAACAACCCCCTTGTTGCAGTACAAACAGTAGTAAGAGTAGCATGACAAGTGATTGCCACTCACTTGAAGCTTTTTACAGATATAAAGAGGATTGGTTTACCATCTAAATAATTTTTTTTATTTAACATTTTGCCTTCCAAATTACAAAAAACTCTCAAATATCTCTTAAATAACCTTTGAAAAGGGTAGGAGGTCATTCTTTGGTAGTTTATAGAATGAGGAGTGTATAAATATATATATATATATATATATATACTAATATATCCTAGTTGGTTTTTGCATAAACTGATTTTTTTTCTTGAAATCGTATGTACCTAGAATAATTGGGAAGCAGCATTACACCACAAGGTTTGCAGTGACACTGAAGAAATACAAAAGATTTAAAAAATGCCCTTTTATAGTGTATTTTGTGCTGCTGCAGCGTGCTTTGCTGTGTTGTACAAAACACTGAGTAACAATGTATGTACAAATCTTGTCTTTTTGGAAGAAAGCAATTTTATTGTACCAAGTTAAAATTGTTTTGCTGTCTAAGCTTTGACATAAATATGCAAACAACAACATTATCTCAGGCTTGGCAGGGCTATAGTTGTTATATCTGTTGTTAATCTGTTCTCTGAGTCAGCTTTTTTTTTAAAGTTGGAAAAATGTTTTGTGAACTGGTGTATTTATTAACTGCATTCAAGTCAAAGATAGTTTGCTTGCGGAAGCATGTTCAAAATTAAGAATTTATTTTGATTTTCTAGGACTTGTGGCCTTATTTATCTGGAACAGCCTAGTAGTGAGTAAGTTTGATTTTCCTAAATTGTGTTTGTCAAGATGAGATGTAAAACACGATGGCATGTTATCTTTTAACCCTTCAGGACTGACCTAAGTCGTAGTATGCTGTGTGTTTACTTTAGATTTAGTGTGGACTTTGAATTTCAATAAGATGATGGGAGATGCAGAAATTATATATATGTTACATATATCTCTCTATATATGTGATCTATACACATTATGTATATTACATATTTAGTAATAAAAATCAACATATAAAATGTATGTATACGTATATATTTTATATATACATATATGTAAAAATATATAGTGTGTATATATGTGTATACATATATAAGTAGATATATATCATATTGTATTTATATATTTTTATATATCTGTGCCTCCTCCATGAAGTATTGCCACCCAATGGCGTATGTCTCGGCATGGTGGAAATGAACACTTGGATGGAGAGTGAGCTTCCTAATCACAGCAGCAAATGAGTGTACTAAAAGATGGCTTAACAACTCCCAAATGAGCTTGAGTTCACGCTGTGGCTGGAGAGCAGGGCATTAGTCAAAGGCACAAGAGAAGGCAGTTCAGTGAATTGTCTGCATTCACTTTCTTTTCTGAGGAGGATACAGATTTTTCCTAATTCTTGAATGGCTTTCTAGGGGCTTAAGTTTTTCAAATGTGTAGTCATAATCCATATAGAGAAAGTGGAATGAGATTTTTAGTAAACTTAACTCTATGGGAAATGTTGCATCTTGTTAAATAGTTCCATAGACTGAAGCATGTTTTCAAACGTTGTAGTGTAAATTATTACAGAGTTATCAATGCAAAGTATTTTTGCTTTCCTGCAGGATTTCTGCTGAACTCAGTTCTGTATTAGTCCTAAAAAATTACTGGATTACTTTTTTGCTGGCAAAAGGTGAGTTTTGCTTAAAACACAGTAATTTTGATAAATATTTTTGAAGTGAGTATGTTTATTTTACATGTCCAATGTGAGACTAGTATCCTTATTTCAGAATAGTTTGATTGCCTAGCTTTTGTAACTACTCAATAATACTTTATATAAAGCTTGGCTGTTCTTCTCACTGATATACTTTCTGTATATAAACATATATATTTAAGCTTTCTAAAGTTTCTATGATTTTTTTTCCTTTAAAAGTTGCTATTCCATATTTAAGTGTATCCTGAGGTGCTTTGTAGTCTGCCAGCATTTTAATAATAGATAATTACCTTAAAAAACTGGCACATTTTTTAAAATAAGCTTATATATATTATAAATATTTNTATATTATAAATATTTATAATTTAATAAAACAAATTTAATAATAAGGCATTACAGTAAGTCCCTGAAAGCATGTCCTTTTGAATGCTACAAATCTTTCTCGAAAAGGTATAAGTTACAGTTAATGTTGAGTGATGAAATGTTTATAGTAGTCCATGGAGGTCCTGTCTCATTGTACTCCTACTAAAAGGAATGACTCATGTATCTCAAGTGCTGCTTACTGCAGGTGTGTGTTATCAGTGAAGTGTATGCATCTTGGATATCAAAATCAGACTTGGATCAGCTGAGTTTTGGGGAGCTTTGTCACTAGAATTCTCCAAACATAAGCATAAAGCAAAACCCACAAAAGGTTTTTTAGCCTGCCTTTTCTTGAGAAAAAAGAAAGCTAAAATTTACTAGAAAATAGTTGGAGCTTCAGAAGAGCCTGGGTGATGCTTGCTACTTCTGATAGAAAATAAATACAAAAATTGCACATGTAAATAGAGCACAGGTAGACCTATAGCTGTTCAAAATCACTATCAACTTCCTAAATTTTTTGTGGCAATGCACGCTGTCTTGAGATGACCTCTCTGGCATATGAGTCATAATTTGGAAAAAACTGGAATAAGGCAGCTCTAAAAGTGCTTTTTATGCTATTACTTGTATGATTTTTAAGTAATGTCATAAGAATTTGACAGGCTGAGCCTACAGTGTGATAGCATGTTTTGAATTTCTCTTCACTGTATACTAGCAGCTCCTGCTTTCTGAACATTTAGCAGCTTTCAAAAATCTTGCATAAGACTGCAGAAAAGAAAGCAGGGAGAAATTACACAGAAGTAGGAGGTTATTCCTTTACAGTAAAAAGAAAAATAAAAATCAGGACTGAACACTGAGGGTAGGATTTTGTACACAGTAATTTTATTTGTGTGTATGCTGTTCCTAAAGTCACAAACTGAAGTGCCATGAGCTTTGAAATCAAGAGTATTTAAAGAACACTGGCATCCTGTATGATGCTTTCTGAAATCTAGTGGATGTTTTCTATATGAACTCCCAAAGCTCTGTTTTTCAAGATTACTTCTAAAATTAAGTCAAACATTCTCAAAAAGTTTTTCTTTACCCTTTTAAATATTTGCAGGTAAAGTGTTGCAAGTGGAAGATGACCTGGTGATTTCTTTCCAGTTGTTGCTGTGTGTCTTAGATTATTTTATCAAACTGTCACCTCCTGCTATGCTCAAGGAACCATACAGTAAGAATTTTTTGGGTTTTTGTTCATAACACACATAATTAACATAACAAAACGTCTTAAGCTTATGAAAGTTTTAGTTCAATTTAGATGATAGTCAACTTAAATTCAACTACCTGAATGTGGCAGTATATTTAATATCATTTTTGCTATGTCCTCTGCCCTAAAGTTTTTTAAGCACTTGTTAAAACAGCACATTTAATTTGGTAGAAGAATTCAGGTTCTGGGTAGATTATAACTGACAGCTATTGTTAAGGTTTATCTTTAGTTACAAAAGGGAAATGTGGTGATATGGCTTATTTCATTGATGTATAATGATATGACAACAGCAGAAATGTGTGAGATACTGGACTATACAGATATTTAAAACAAATATACAGTGGATAGCAGTTCAAAATAAAAAAGTAGAGGTAAAATATTGACAGCTTTGCTTTTATTACATCCTGTTTGCTATTGAAAGTGTCGCTGTTATAAGTAAAAATATAATTGGTCTTCTCTGTAAGAACTTCAATTCAGCAGTAAGTTTTTATCCATTAAGTTTTTATATCTAAAACTTGGAAAACCTCCCTAAAAAGGCAGAGAAAATAACAGTTTATAGCAACTTCCAAAGATAGAATTCCGTCTGAGTTAACTATTTTCTTTAGCAAGCTATGGAATTAATATACTGAAATATTTGGAGCTACAGGATGTGATTGACTTTTTTTTTTTACTAATTAGTTTATCATCTGGTGAGTTAAGATGCAACCATAGTATATTTAGCCTGAATCTATTTGCTTTATTTCTTTCTTTGGCAACTAAACATCCACCTGGGTTGTAATGCCATAGAATAGATAAGGTATTCACTACTATATTTTTTTAATTTTATGTTTTGGAGGATATTTATCAGACCTAGTGATTATTTGTTGCCAGTAAGAACAAATAACCCTGCTCTTATTCTAATGTGAATAAAGGAGGGAAAAGGATAGACTTAGGACAAGCAGATCCCTGCTTTCCTCCAGCACTATTTTAAATTTAAATTTGCCCTTCCTAGTAGGACAGACATATATGCTGCTGCTTATTTCAGGTGTTATAAAGCAGATCCTTCTCAAAAACCACTAAGTTGAAACTACCTGGTTTTGAATTCTGTGTTCACACTAATTTATTTTATCATAGTAAAACTGTGCAGAGTAGGAGCTCACTTTTAGAAACAGTTTGGTTCTGTGCATCATATCTTGGAAAAAAAATTATGTCACTTGAGACTAAATTGCAGATATGGATGTCAGTATCCTAAGTGCAAAGCAGTGGGTTTCTAACGTGAAGCTGTGTATGAACTGTGAAACAGCTCTGCATTCTTTGAGAAAATAACACAATGTATTGTTCAAACCCTCGTGACCAAGAGGCCTTGTGTTGTAATAAATGATGTCAAACTTCATGATCTGACTAAGGCTGAGGGTATTAAGATGCAGCCACCCCTGCAGTGCAGTTTGTCAGAGTTTCTCAGAAAAGTTGTCACATGCAAATGAAGGTACAGGTGAGAACAGCATGCTGATTCCAGTGTCAGGTTTAAACTAGCAATATTTAATCATACTAATGTATGTTATTAATATAAAATTCACTCATTTCTACTATTGAAGCCATCTACTTTGAGTTTTACAAAATGAAATATTTTTACCTTGATGTATTAAGGTTTTTTGATACCTTCTTCAAGATGGACTTGTTTGTTTCTGCTTGTGTGTCTGGGGGTTCACACAAGGAGGAAAGGAGGAATTGCCTCCAGGACCATATTCCAGATTCCCACCACCATTTAAGTCCTGCGCTGATTTATTGTCCTTCAGCTTCTCATTTTATACTTCTGTAAAAATAGAAAAGATATTTACCCATCTGTGGAAAGATAAGGCTTTCCTAATTTTGCAAAACAGATTTTCATGTAAAGCTACTTGCAGAAAGTGCTGTTACATATTGTGTAGAGTAGCTTCTTAAAAACAAAATGTCCTTATACTGATACAGCACTTTAAAAATTAACTTCCTTTCTTTATAGATTTTCTGTAATGAAGATTTCTTACCTAGCTAAACAGATGAAAAAGAAAATACATTTAAGAGGAAGACCTGATAAAGTATATAAGAAGTGGAATCTTCTAGGTTTGATAACTTAAATGTCTCTTTTCTTAAGATGGCTCTAACCTTGTGATGGTTCTGAACCTCTTTCCAGAGTCTTCTGTGTCTGCAGTGACTGTGAATGGTTCAGCTCGCACTCCAAGAAGGGGTCAGAACAGGAGCTCACGCACTGCAAAGCAGCTTGATACCGACACAAAAATTATCGAAATCCTTTGTAAAGAGCACGATTGTAATTTAGATGAGGTAATGCCTGCACTTTAAAGTCTGATAGATCTTGCTGATAGACTGCATCTGGAATATGTATTTATTTAAATGGTCTTCTTTTAAAATGTCATTGTTTGTGCCAGCTAAACTATTCTGTCAAGTAGTTACCTTCAGTATTGAAGGTTCTTTACCATTTTATAATTTCTGTAGTCAGGAGTTTAAAAAACAAACAATACCCATCCAAAACAAGCCTTTTTGTATGGGTGATAATTTTACCAGGGTAACTGAATTGTGAAGAATACAATATGAAGTTACAGGCTGATCACAGCATGTAGCATATGGATGCAGGGCTGCTCTGATGGGGTTTCACAGCTGCATCCCATGATGAGAAAATGTATGCAAAAAGCCCATTTCTTCTGTGGGAGATCTTGAAAGACACCATTTGCCTTCTCCTCTGCTGTTAAATCTATTTCTGTATAAAAAGGACTGATTTTTGAATATCCAGATGGATGATGGAAGCAGAAGTGTCAGAGGGCTGGAAAAGTGCCGTTCTTTTCCAGTTTAATCACTTAGTATTCCAACAAAGCATTTGCATGCTTACATATCACTGTGTTTTGGATATATAACAAGTTTTGTTCTTTCTTTATTGAAAACAAACCACAGTGCATTACAGAAATGTCTCAGTTTTCTTGATTTAGAGATGTGAAAGCAGTGGATGCATGGCTGACACGTTGCTAATTCTACATTTTTAAAATTTTTTTAGGTCAAAAATGTGTATTTCACAAGCTTCATTCCTTTTTTGAATTCTGCTGGTATTGTAGCTTCAAATGGACTACCAGAGGTAAGTGGAGGAATTTAAGACATTGTGGTGGGCAGATCCTGGCTGGGTGCCAGGCACCCACCAAAGCCACTCTTTTACTCCTCTCTGCAGTGGGATGGGACGAGAAAATGTAACAAAGGGTTCCTGAGTTTAGAAGATGATGAGAGAGAGATTGCTCACCAAATACCATGACTGGCAAAACAGACTCAACTTAGGGATGTTCATTGAATTTATTGCTAACAAAATCAGAGCAGAATAATGAGAAGTAAAATAAATATTAAAAACACCTTCCCACCACCCCTCCCTCCTTGGCAGTCTCTACCTCCATCTCATCACCAGTGCCAGGAGATGGGTAGTCAGTTTATCATCAGTTTATGTTCCTGCCACGGCACAGGGAGTGAGAGTCCTTTCCCTGCTGCAATGGGGATGTCCTTTCTACAGGAGAACATCCTCCATGATCTTCTCCAACATGAGTCCATCCCATGAACAGTTCATGAACTGCTCCAACACAGGTCACTCTCCCACAGGGTGCAGTCCTTCAGGCACAGCCTGCTCCAGTGTGGGTGTCCCCAAGGGTCACAAGCCCTGCTACGAAATCTGCTCCAGTGTGGGCTCCCTCTCCATGGGTCTGCAGGTCCCTCCTCCAGCATGGGCCTCCCACGGGGTCAGAGCCCCCTCTCAAGCATCCACCTCCTCCACAGGCTGCAGATGGATCTCTGCATCCCCACGGACCTCCACGGACTGCAGGGGCACAGCTGCCTCACCATGGGCTGCACCCTTGGGGCTTTAGAATTTCAGCTCTGGCATCTGCAGCACCTCCTGCCCCTCCTCCACTCACCTCAGTGTCTGCAAAACTGCTCCTCTCACATACTCCTACACCTCTTTTCTCAGACAGCAGTTGCTTCTGTGTAATAACTTTTTCTCTCTTCTTAAATGTGTTATCATAGAGGCACTACTATAATTCCTGATTGGCCCAGCTTTGACCAACAGAGAGGGTCAGTCCTGGAGCTGGCTGGCATTGGCTCTGCTGGACATGGGCAAAACTTCTGGCAGATTCTCACAGCCTGTAGTCCCCCCAGCTACCAAAACCTTCCCAAGCATACCCAATACAGACATTTCAACAACTGTGTTTTACTTCATGCCAAATTGCTTAAGATGCCCTTTATCCATTGATGGAGTTCTAGTAGGTTCTTCTAAAATCATCCAGGAAAATGAAGTGTTTTTCAGGAATGTAGGTTAGCAGGGATTCCAGTATTCATAAAGTATATTTTGATTATACATTTGAATCCAATAAATGAATCTCCTGAGGCTGAACCAAACTTTGCTCAAAGCAAAAAGCTTTTGCTCAAAGCAAACCATAAGAGTTGCATATCCATAACCTTGGTAAGGCCATTCATCTAAAATACAACTATTACAATATTAGGTCTCTGAAGTCACTCTATAAATGCTTGAAGTCTTAAATTACACACCTAATTTAAATATAAATGAGACATGTTATTGGAGTGTTGGAGAGATATCCAGAAGATTAGTCTCAGTTTCACAACTTGGCAGAGTTTGGACTGCTGTGTCTGTGCAGAATTGCTTTCATCTTGCTGAGCTATTGCCTGGATGCAGCAAACTCTACCTCTATGCAATTGCATCTAGAATGCATTTTAATAGGTAACTTCTTGCAGTGTGTTTACATTCATCATTCTTAAAAGTGTAAGTTTAGCTGTGTGTCACCAGTACATAGCCTGTGGTAACCTGAAAATAAGCAGCTCTGAAGCCAATCAGAGCAATGAGTCTGCAGGGTTCAACCAAGTATATCTTCTGTTCAGTGCCACACTGTGTTGGGTGGGGAACAAAGAGCAGGACTCGCTGAAGATCTTAATCTCTTCCTAAATTAATTTCAGGGTATCAGTAGGCTGTTTAGAATTGTTAATTTATGTGTGTATGTATAGTTGGGAAACCCTATATGAACTTCCAGGCAAAGGTCATTATACAGTTTATTCTCAAATCAGAGGGTTTTCATCCAAGGCTACTCAACTTAAGCACAATATCAAAATTATTAGCATAAGACTTGCTGGTGAAAATTTGATAAAGTGATGCATTTGAAGGAAAATTCAGTCACATGATTTTTGCTCCCTAACCCTGAGTGCCAGAGCAGAAAGTTAGGGCTGTATTTCAGAGGTAGTTGGTTCATACATGTAATCAACTAACCCTTAATCATGGATAATCATCAGTACAATAGCCAGTGATGTGGTACATTTAGATTGACGTTCATAAAATCCCACCATGCTTTTGAGAAATTTTAATGTTCCGTCCAAAGCAAGAAAAGCTTTTGAGGCTCAATGTTGGTGTTTTGTTTGTCTTTCCCATGTGTTTGCTGCTTAGGCTTTATGCACTGATGAATAGATTGATACAGCACTCTTATTTTTGACTGATGGTTTCTTCCAAGTTAGCCCAGTACAGCCATCTTGTCTGAAAGCTGCTGGATTTTTTAAAAATTTATGAAATACTGAAATATTTTAGATGAAAAGAACGCATGAGCCATTAAAAGATAATGAATAATGTAAATATAATTAAGTTTTAAAATAAAAAGAATAGTGATAATGAGGATTGAAGTACAGTCTTCAATAGACCTAATCTCACAGTTTTAATTGTGAGATTCAGTTTGGAGCAAATCCATTTGGCAAAGGTAAAGAAGGGGGTAAGGAGCAAAGCTGTGTAGGAGGTATTTGCAGCTTTCTCTCTCTTGAGACTGAGAGGAGACTAATTTGGGTTCAGTTAATATGCACTGTTGCCTGTTTTTCTAGCAGGAATTTGCCAGAGCACAGTATTATTTAATAAGTTTAAGGGCTCAGGGAGCAGATAATTGAGACGGCTGCCTACTTCTGCATGAACACTGCAGCAGATTTGGAGGGCCAGATAAAAAAATCGCAGACTTCTACTTAATGTTAGTCACTCAGAGTAAAAATAAAAAGAATTTTAAAAATTTCAAAAAAAGTCAAATAAACTTTTCCATGCAGTCATATCAATCCAGGATTTAGTCAATTAGGAAACGTTTAACAGTTGCTAAAAAAATTAGTGTGGCTATGAAATAACAAGTCTATTTTTGTAGCAATAGGCATGTCTCTTAAGAACTACTCCAGTGCAAATATCTTAGTATAAAATGAGGAAACTCCTACTGAGAAAAAAGAAGGTTTGAGTTTAGACCTTGTTGTCCAAACCAGTAAAGGCAGGGACTGAGCCAATTGCCCAACAGCTGTTCTAAGAACAAGCATTTTATATTTCCTGCTCTTGGAGATACCCCTTTTTCTGAGAGGAAAGATTTAAAAATGTGGAAATGTTAGTTTGGTTTGCCAGTCTGGTTCCTAATCTAGCTATTTTTACAGTGTCAAGACCTACTTTTCATCAATGATCTCGGATTCTTTTCTCTTATAAACAGTAATTTTCCTCTGGGTGTGTTTCATCTGTTGTATAAGAAGTAACTTTGTGAGCTCCAAGGTCATTCTTTTAGTGTTTCAGCATTGTAATCATGAAGTAGGAATAACTTACGTTGTTCAGTAGATTGTCAAACTTGTTCCTGTAAAATAAATTTGGGTTTCTTTCATTGTCTTCTTGAGGCTGAAGTTATCTTGAAACAGTATGACGAGCTCTATCTCAGAAACAAAGACATAGACGCGAGACTATTTCTGAATCACGACGAGACCCTGCAGCCTGCTGTCATAGCGTGGTAATATTTCCATTTACTGCTTTCATTCCATAATAGAGAATGTGAGCTTGTGTTCCTCTCTGCCCCCTCGTGTTACAAATGGAGATCTCTCTATCCTGTTGACCTACTAGCTTTTTAGTTCAGCTAAGGTATTTCTGGCATCACCAGCCTTGCTTTATATAATCACTTAAATAATTAGGGACTGTGACTGCCTAAAATTACTTGGAAGCTCTGCTCTAACTCTTACTGTGTGCAAGGCCCTGTCATCCAGGGAAAGCTGAGGAACCACGAGGAGGAGGCACATCATGCTAGCTGATTAGATGTGCCAGAGGTGGTGTTATGGCTCTGAGCTAGCTGGCACTGAATGGTTTGGGTGGTGGATGGCCCATCCCTGGAAACATTCTAGGTTAGGCTGGGCGGGGATCTGAGGACCCCCATTTAGTTGAAGATGTCCTTGGTCATTGAAGGTGGATGGGACTAGATGACCTTCACAAGTCCTTTCCAACCCAAACCATTCTGTACTTGTTTGATTTTATTTTTTTCTCAGTCCTACACTTACATGTTAGTGTTTTCTGAGAATTCAACATCTCTATAATTAATTGTGAGCTTACCATGTGAGTCTGAATTTATCTGTGCCATGAAAATACACTAATTTAAAATTGGATTAAAATGCAAATAATACCATCTCTGTATATAGAGATAATTACATCAAGCTGTTTGTGAATAGAATTCTAGAAAAGAAAAAAGCTTGGAAGGGAAACTTCAGAGATTGTCTAGTCCAAAATCCTGTTCAAAGCAGATCTACTTGGGAATTTAAACAACTGATGTAATTTGCCATCTAGATCTTCTAAAAATCTGTTACACATTTTTCTCTTCAGATTAATATATCTTTATAAAAAACATCTTTTGAATTAGTCTTTCATAAGTTTGTTTTCCATTTCTGTAGCTCACAGTTGGAGAGGACACCACTGAAAAACAATCCAGATGAGGAAATCAATGTTATACTTCCACAGACTCCTGTTCGGTATGAGTTCTTCTCTTGAATGTGTTCTTTTGTTCAATATCGTAGCTAGAATTATTCACCTTTAGGATAGTATTTTTTTAATTTTTAAGGAACTGTGGCCTTGGTTTTGTTGGTTTTTTTCCATAAATCATACTGTAGTTCTGATCACTAATACTTTTTTATTTATAGTAGATATAAAGCCCTCTAACAGTGGCAAAGATGCTTCTTTAAAGTTCTCAGCATTTAGGAAGTCCAAGAGTACTTAGTTTCTGCATTGCTAAAAATTTGAAATGTGCTAAATCAACTTTGATCTTGAGGGAAGGTCTAGTGATATTTAGATTCTCTCCATCCACACTTGGGCTTTGCTCTGATTTTTCCAAAAATGGTGCTATTTAAGGCAATTTATGTGAAGACCTATCCACCAGCACTGATTTGGAGCTATAGTAACTGTTTTTCATGAAGCCATAGAAGTGTCAGTAGATGGCAGCAAAGGTTTGATCACCAGCTTAGAGTGGAAGGTGTTCTTGTCTCTCCCTGATTAAACAGAACCCTGTATAATATATGCTGAAAGCACCGTGCTTATTCCTTTGAATTACCTTACAGTGCTGTATTTCTGAACCTGGATTCATAGAATCTGCTTTAAAGCCCCCTGAACCTGGAGAGAATCTAATAATTTTTATCAGTGGATTTGTATCTGGTCATTTATGTAGAAATTAGTTTATAAAAAGGGGGTGAGCATCATGAGAATGGGCTATATGTTTTAATTTTACATTTTTCCAGTGTCCTTATGCTTTTCCTTATCATTAGGAGAGTTGTGGCACAAGTGATTCTTACCAGTACTTTGTAAAAAGTAAAGAAAAACGCATCTTACTGCCATACTTGCAATGACTGAACGTATTTTTGTTGGGTTTGCACTTACTTGACTTGGTGATATGAGCCAAACTGAGGTTAAATTATGCAGAAATTTAAAACAGACAAACATGCAAAATTCTACTTAAAACTAAAAACCACAATGAAGAGTACAGGAAGTAACAATATCATAGAAGAATCAAACTGTTTCTTAGGTGTTAAGCCATTCTTTTCGTTATTAAAATTATCACAATCCATGTGTAAATAATTAGATAAATTGCATTGTTAGAATTCACAGTAGTTAGCACAGTGCAATAGATTTTCCCAAACAGTTTGTTTGGTAACTGGAGTGAGAACTGAAATCATAATTTTTTTGTGTGTGGATTTGCTGTTCAGTTTCTGGAAACTATCAAGCCAACCTTAATGCTTATTATACTTTTTATTGTGTTTTTCCAGAGCGGCAATGAATAACATTCAGCAATTGATTATGATTTTAAACTCAGCAACTGATAAACCATCAGATACTCTCATCATGTACTTCAATGTAAGTGACTAAGAAGATTTGTGTAGGATTCTAGGAATTATCATTCAAGCAGAATATACATCTGTAGATCTGATGCCCATGTTTTTGAAAAAGTACATTTTTATTGGGTTGGTTTAACTGTAATCACTCATTTTAGAAAGCACTTCTCTCTAACTGTTGTGTACTGGAGCCTTTTAAGTGCTTAAGTACTTTAGTTACTGAGCTGCATATTAAAATTCTTCTATGTATGTATTGAATGGAAAAGAAAGGGAGTATAAAAGGGAAACAAGAGAAAAATATGTACAGCACTCTTTAAAATACTCCATTTCTATTTATGCTCATGACCTTATTGAGAGGTGTTACAAAGGGAAGCAGGACTTTTAATCATTTAAATGATTGAAATATTTTTGAAGCAAAATGTCTTTTCTTTGCCTTTCCTTCCTTCACCTAATTTGCTTCCTGTACTTTTTCAGAATTGCACAGTGAACCCTAAAGATAGTATCCTGAAAAGAGTGGAAAGTTTTGACCACATCTTCCAAAAGAAATTTGCTGAAGCAGTTGGACAGGGATGGGCTGAAATTGGCTCACAGGTAAGTATTTGAGTTGAATATCACTCACTTGAGCTCTGTTAGTTAGCACTAGCTGATTTGAGGTCTGACTTACTGACTGTCCACATTCAATGGAGATCAGTAAAGGTAAAAAGTAACAGTATGGTTTTCAAACTGAGGAAGAACTGTAAAGATTGTATTTAAGAAGTTCCTCTTAATATGTAACGAGCAATAGAAATTGAGTGGAAATATGTTGGAAGTACTTTACTGAAGAATGGAAATTTTTGGGGGGCAAAATACATTAAGTGAAACATATATTTGCATTCATTAGGCTAACTTGGTCTAAAACTGCCAAAGGTGACTCACTTCCTTATAAAGTCAGGAGAGCAGCTGTGCTTTCAACAAGGATTTTGGAAAATAAATCCAACCAAGTTTGTACTCGACAGTCTCCTTCCTGTCTGTCAGCCCTGCTTGTTATCCTGTTAGCTGTGCATCAATGTGAGCACAGTTCATGCTGTTACACTTGGTTAAATCTTCACGTGGCTAGGGTAGTCACACACCTTCGTAGCCCTTGAGGCCTTTCCAGTGTTACTAACCAGTGGGACTGGGGACAGTAATTTGTTTATAGTGGCTCTGTCAAAAACTGGAGTGTTCTGGATTGTTAAAACACATGAGTCTGCCTGTTGTATTCTGTCAAAACTTCTTGTAATATTCCTGAATTTCTCATTCTAACAGAGGTACAAGCTTGGGGTGCGTCTCTATTACAGAGTAATGGAGTCCATGCTGAAGTCGGTAAGTTTAGTGCTGCTACCTTAGTACTGGCCGTACCTCTAGAAATACTAAGAATATTCACAAGTTTGGCCTGATTTATTTATTTCAGGAGGAAGAGCGCCTGTCAGTGCAGAATTTCAGGTACTTTCCCCTAACTTGTTATTGAGGTCTGCTATTTTAAGTCCTGGGACAAGTACTAATAAGTTGCTTTCTCTTCAGCAAACTTCTGAATGATAACATCTTCCACACGTCTCTTCTGGCATGTGCTGTTGAGGTTGTCATGGCTACATATGGCAGTAAGTTAAATCTAAAGTCATTAGTAACATTGTTACTTATTGATAATTATTACCATCTATTCTAATGTATAAAATAGAGTAAATAGCAGAAAAACCGCCCAAAACACAAAAAGCAGGTCACTGAAATGTCTGAGCTAGCAGTGATTCAATAAACACAAAAAGGAAAAAACATCAAAAGTGAAAGAATGAAGAATTTGTAGTAATTTTAGTCTTTTTCCCTTCAGGAAATGCTTCACAAAGTGACAGTACCAGTACTGAAACAGACTTGTCTTTCCCATGGATTCTCAATGTGTTTGATTTAAAAGCTTTTGACTTCTACAAGGTCATTGAAAGCTTTATTAGAGCAGAACCCAGCCTAACACGGGAAATGATAAAGCATCTGGAACACTGTGAACATCGAATTATGGAGTCTCTCGCTTGGCAATCTGTAAGTAACACTTTAAAATAGAATTTGCCCTTCTATAATGTGCTTACCTAGAAAAAAATAAGTCACACCCAACTCTATTGAACAAGTTGTGGTCTTGCTGGCGTTTGATTCTAGAAAAAGAAATTAAAAGAGCAAAACAGGATTGGTTTTGGCATGTCTTCTGGTTTTAGAAAAGGGAAGCATATTAGAGGAAGAAGTCGACATAGGTCTGCTGATTTACATCATCATAACCCAGCACCATTTGACTAGTCTGGCATAAATCATAAGGGTAATACCCTTAACTGTCTTTTGGTACTAAAGTTGGCAATTAATTCTGTGCTTTTATTTGAAAGTTAATTTTTATCCAGTTGCTACTCCTACTTGGCAATAAGGCCTCAGTTCTGGGCACCTGATATGTTTGCTAATAGTACTTAAAATACTGTTTTGCATTGTCCTTTGCACTTCAGTCACTTTGGTGATTTTGGATGCCATTAAAATGAAATGCCGGAAGGTTGGGTTGTTTTTTTTAGGCTGTATTTCAGTAAATCAAACATTTATTTCTTTTCATTGTTTCTTTCTTATAAACCAGAAAAAGGCTATTTATGCCACAAAGTAGGAGACTATAGAGGCTGGTACTTTTGACCAGAGAGACATAGAGCAATCATTTTAGAACCAATTCCATATCTTTTTGTTCTAGAGAGGAGGGGATATTTTAAGAGGCAGACACTATTTTAGGAAACTTGCAAACATACAAAAGGTGTTGGGGAATTGTAACCTTAAGAGGACAAAAGATAGAGGTATAGGTACCTGGGTTTGACTCTCTGCAAGCAAGAAGTGGCTCCTGCTACCTTCTACAAACCAGTGTACTGGTCAGCAGTACACCATATCCACCGGTTTCTACCCAATAACTCAAACAAGGCAGGCAGGATAATCTAATTTAGACCTAGAAAATCCAGAGTTGTGTTTTCAAAAATTATGGGCTTTTGTGAAGCAAATGATAATGGAATAATCCTGTGCTTGTTGATGACTTTTTTTTTTTTATTGTTCTGCTTAAATGTATTTAAATGTTTTGACTCTCTCCTCTTAAGTTTCTAGAGGGACATGTTTGGTACCGTTTTGAGGTGGCTGATTTGCATGTTAATAGCATGGAATAGTTGGAAGGGGCCTACAAAGATCACCTGGTGCAAGAGAAGGATGTGGAGTGGAGCCCAGTGGAAGGGATGAAAAGAAATATGCATGGCGTATGTCCAGGGGCCCTGCTGCTTCCCTGACCTCCACATCACCTGGTCTGGGTCTCCCCAGGCTCCAGACAGTGAGGTCTCTCCTATTGCTGGAGGCTTGGCACCAGAGGGCACAGCAGGTTTCCCTTAAAAGCTGAGGGCAGCTGTGGCAGCCAGGACAGGCACCCCAAGATTCCGTGCTGGCCTCCATTGCCTCCTCTGGCTGCCCACGAGGGGAGGAAGGGCTGTGAGCTGTAAATGGCAGAGTGCTCAGGAGAGGAGGAGATGTAGTGAAGCATTATCTGTGCCAAAATGTCTTGTTGAGACTTTGGGTCACTGTAGCAAAGGATCTCTGAAGCCCCACAGAGAAGTGTAAAACCATGAGTCCTCTAGAAAATCTACCCCTTCCTCGCATCTGAATACTGGCTGGTTTTGGCTGGAAAGTTTAACTTATTAGAAACAGGAGAAAATACGTGGCTGATGCAGGAGGCTGTTGAGGTATCCCAAGGCTTAGTTGGTGAACAAGAGTGGTTTACTGTATTCTTCTGCAGTTCCTTATCTGCAACTGTGTACAAGGTTTGCAAGTGTCTACTTAATTAGCAACTCCCTCAAGAATGGGCAGGCAATTAGAGAAGTGTAGTTCATACCAGGAAATATCTCTGAACCACCAAACACTTGATAAAAGAGTAGAGAAAAGCCAGATGCCTTCTTACTCCTAAAGAATGTCTCACCATAAGTGGTTTCTTTGGGTTAGTTGTAAACAATCCAAGAAAGATGGAATCTTGAGAAAGTTCAAGTGTCCTCATATGGTTAGAGAGTGTTTTTTGGATTTTGGGTATTTTTTATTATTTATTTATGTGGGTTTTTTTCCCCCTACCCACCCAAAGTGTTAAAATGAAGAAGAAAAGCATGGAATGAGTCAAGCTTATTTAAAAAAAAAAAAAAAAAAAAAAAAAAAAACAAAAAAAAAACAAACCCCCCCCCCCCCAAAAACAAACCCACAC